>JAJAQA010000017.1:956797-1426797 GCA_021464565.1 Rutilus rutilus | reverse complement strand
GGATCAGTTGCGATACACAGTGTGGACATCAATAATCTTAGATCAGATTCCAGTCGAATACACAAATTATTGGATTTGGACTGACAGTGTAAACGTAGTCAAAGCACGCCTGCCCGCTGATGTTCCTTGGGGGACTTTCGCAGCATGTGTGGGTGTTGGTGAACTGAGGATCATTGTTTACTCTCTGCCCCGCTGAGGAGGACATCATCAGCCCCACTCCAGACCCAGACCCCAGCCACGCCTCTAACGGATACAGCCCACCGCAGACAGAGGCCCGAGCCTGCCTCTATGCCCACGCCTGAGCTGACACCAGTGCACATCACCGCCCCGGAGCCTGAGCGCAGCGATATCTCTGACAGGTGCAACATCATCCATCCCAGTGGGTGTGCTCATGGAGTAAGTAGGCATGAGGGAAGCCCCACCCACACTATGAGGGAAGCCACGCCCACACTCTGGGAGGAAGCCCCACTCACACTCTGGGGGAAGCCCCGCCCACACTCTGGGGGAAGCCATGCCCACACTCTGGGGGAAGCCATGCCCACACTCTGGGGGAAGCCACGCCCACACTCTGGGGAAGCCCCGCCCACACTCTGGGGGAAGCCATGCCCACACTCTGGGGGAAGCCACGCCCACACTCTGGGAGGAAGCCCCACTCACACTATGAGGGAAGCCACGCCCACACTCTGGGAGGAAGCCCCACTCACACTCTGGGGGAAGCCCCGCCCACACTCTGGGGGAAGCCATGCCCACACTCTGGAGGAAGCCATGCCCACACTCTGGGGGAAGCCACGCCCACACTCTGGGGAAGCCCCGCCCACACTCTGGGGGAAGCCATGCCCACACTCTGGGGGAAGCCACGCCCACACTCTGGGGAAGCCCCGCCCACACTCTGGGGGAAGCCATGCCCACACTCTGGGGGAAGCCATGCCCACACTCTGGGGAAGCCCCGCCCACACTCTGGGGGAAGCCCCACCCACTCTCCTGCCACTGAGGGTGAGCTGCGTCTGGCCTCTGGGAATTATTTTAACGAACTGGAATTGTAATTCCCCTAAGTTTCCCGTCTCAGCTGGTCCCGCCCAGTCTCCTGCATCTCCAGTGATCCCACCCAGCCTCCCTCTCCCAGTCCTTTAGCCCTGCCTCTGCTGTGTCCCTTCAGTTCCTCAGCTCCACCTCTGTGCCGCCGGATGCGCCTCTGGTCTTCCGGTCTCTTTGGCCGGAGGTAGGGTGACCACCCGTCCCGCGTAGCGCGTGCGCGCACAGCATTTGAAGCCCAATTCACACGTCACGCAAATTGAGACCGTGTCACGCATAATCTATGCTTGCTCAAAAAAAAGTTGGTCGCTCTATATCCTCGAGCCCCAAGCAGACAAACGAACATTACTTGACATTTCAGCACGCTATTGTTGCCATACCCACCCCTCAGTTGAACTGCTGACTAGGTTGTTGTCAACTTTTTCGTTGTTGTCATGACAGCGCACGCACGCGCATACCAGACACACTGGGAAGGAACTTTTAGATGCGCGCTTTCCAATTCGAAAAATTCGAGAAAGAGACTGAGTCTGAGAGGCACCGCCATCATCAATTAAAAAGAGAAGGTGTGGGTACAAGAAAGAATGGGGAAATGAATATTTGTGGCTGAAAGGTGTTGAGGGGGATACCGAGAGGGCTTTTTGTGACCTTTGCAAAACGTCCTTCTCAATCGGACATGGAGGGGAATACGATGTCAATCGTATTTTTTTTTTTAATCCTGTTAATCCTATAATTTTATATTATAATTTATTTAAAGTAAATAAATTGTAATGAAAAATAAATAAAATTAAATAGTAAATCTTAAGTGGAAGTACATCTGTCAATTCATTGAATGTTCAAAATATTATGAGTCTTTATTTAGAAAAAAAATACACATTGGTTGGCCTATTCATGAGCATACATCAGCAATTACACGTTTAGGAGAATAGGGCATTATTGATACCATGTAAGGTGGTATGTGCTAGAAATGGATAAACCACTATCAGTGAGTCTGCCAGTGGGGCACCGCCGCGCCAGGCAGTGTCCCACATTGTCCCTCAGAAACATACCCCTTGTCCCCCCTTGGGCTTATTAGCAGGTGGTCACCCTAGCCGGAGGATCCCCTGTCTCCTCCTCGGCCCTTCAACAACTAATGTCATGGTCATGTTCAGTTTTGTTGACTTTGATATTCTGTTCCGTGTGCTTTGGTTCCTGTTTCCCTGATTGGTTTAGTTTCTGTTTCCATGGTTACTGTTTTAAATATGCACTTGTCTCTAGTTTAGTTAAAGATCTAGTCCTGTGTATTTAAGGTCTTTTGTCCTGTTGTTCAGTGTTCAGTCTTGTCTTCATGGTTGTGAAATATATTTCCTGTGTTTTTCATGGAGAACACCAGGTTTATTCTGGCCTATTTCTTGGGAAAATCTCATTAAAGCAAAAATGCATTGAAGGTATTTAAATCTGAATAAAATGTAGGGTTTCATTTGTTGAAAACCATAAACACATTCAGCTCTCTATCTGGATCAGGAGTGATACTGGAATATTTATTTCTGATATTCTGATATTCATTTTAATTTAATTGTTTGTTTTTTATTTAATTGTTTACATACAAACAGTTTTCCCCTTCTTTAAAAGCACTTTCATAAATCCAGGACAGTGCATCTTGTCTACAACATGTCCAAATTTCAGAAACCTTGGTACAAATGGAGAAATGAGAATTTCAAGTTTCACAATTTCATCTATTTCTGTTGCAACGGAGCACTATACTGTATTAACTATACCTGAACTGTGTTTACATGTGCCTGGATCTGCTCTTTATGTGGAAACAGTCCAACAAAATTGTCAAAACATCCTCGTAAACACAGTCAGTTGTGTCTTAAGCGAACCCGAACAGCTGAGAAAAAGCACGTGTATCAGTGTGTCGAATCCGTGCATTCGGTCTTAAAGTGACAGTGGCCTAATACTCCTTCTGCTGTCTTTGTAATTAGTGTTAATCTAAGAACAAAATAAAAATAAAATCACTCACTGTTTTTGACTGAATATCTTTTGTGTCTTTAAAAGGATTAATATCTATTTTATTTCAATTTCTGAACTTTGTTCAGTTGTGCCATTGCTAATTTGCTTACTTGTTCTTACTGTATTACTGACTGTATTGTTTTGAATAAATGTTTGAAATTTATATTAGTTTAGTTTATTTATATCTAGTTTATTCGTTAGTTGTTCTGGCTGCTGTATTCAGCTGAAACAGAATGTTTTGCAAAAACACAGAATAAATATGATTGATATCTAAATGTTTGACTTTACTATATTGGAATCGAAACTGGGAATCAAGAAGAATTGTAATCGATAAGCAGGATCGGTACTGGAATCGGAAACCCTAAACCTAAAACTCAAATAATACCCTGAAGTGCATTTGAAGTGTGTTATTTGGGACAGGGCCATGCTCTTAAACCTCACCCACTACAGACATGCTACTGCCACCAAAAGGAAACTATAATAAGCATATTTAA
The DNA here is from genome assembly GCA_021464565.1 of Rutilus rutilus. Taxonomy (NCBI): domain Eukaryota; kingdom Metazoa; phylum Chordata; class Actinopteri; order Cypriniformes; family Leuciscidae; genus Rutilus; species Rutilus rutilus. Next base: position 1,423,282 of record JAJAQA010000017.1, on the reverse strand, counting down.
TTGTAATATCAGATCCACTGGTAAATGATGCCGTCTGGTGGGTGAATCAAGAATTGCATGCAAAACCGCCATTACAGCTGTACTGTATGAGAGGGGAAACAACTTCTTTAGCTTATTTAATCAAATTGATTCAACATAACAACCATTCATGCTTAAATAATGTGTTACTTAATGCTTGATATGTCATTTAATCCTCACGCTAAGAAACATAGGCAAACAAACTTAAGAGCCTTGAGGCAGTGCATATTGGAAATAAAGCAGTGAATTCGCTCTGTTGCCTGTCCTCATTAAGACCAATAAGCTGACGATGAGTGTTGTTGTGATGCGCATGTCCTTTGCTTTCCTGTCAGTAGATATCATAATTTCATAATCATAATCAACAAAAAAAAAATCAATAATTCTGATAACATACCATTTGTTTTGTTTATTACTTTTCTGAAAATTATTCCAGTAAACTAGTTGTCTTTACTTATATCATAACTCTGATATTTGCTAGAAAAGCAAGCGTTTATGTCTCAGACTAACTGAAGCTATTGGGTCAAAGACATTAATCTGCTTACACATCAGCCAATGAGAGTCATGTGCGAAGACTTAAAGGTCAGAGAAAACAAACGTGCAAATGCACAAATGTAAAAAAGGACCACAATTGGGCATCACAAAACACCAGAAATCAGATATGACCAAAGTCTGTGCAAATCTCACACTGAACAGATCTCGATAGTTTGAACTTTAGTATGTACTGGATAGTACAACATTGGTTTTGGTTGTATTTGGTCTAATGCATGGCTGTTAGTGAACAGATTATCATTCTAAGCACTTTTAATACACCTTTCCAACAGAAACTGTTGCTGACATTATTCTACAACTATTCCACATGAATTATTAAACTTACCCGATGAGTTGGAGTCTTTCAACAACACAATGGAGTTTAGGCCTGAGGATGAAGAAATCGTTGGATCTGCCATATCACAGTTTTAATGGATGTTAAACAATAGCTATAGGTGAAAGTGGATAGTTTAAAACAATGCCCAGCGCTCGTCTGAAGTGTTGAGGTGCGGCGAGTCTGAGTGTTTCAGTGGATTAATGCAGTCTTGAGGCATTCAGGGGTGTGTTTAAACTCTTTAAGCAGCTTTTGCCATGGCATGTAGTTTTATAGATCAAACATTTAGCACCAATCCCACGGGACAATGAACTTGCAGAACATACGATAAAAATACGAATTAATTTATGGTTTACAAAAGGGCGTTTCCTCCTTCAAGTGCCGGCTCAAAAAACTGGATGAGATAATATCCAAATAGAAAAATAAACTCCCTGAAACGCCTCCACTGTAGTCTTGAGTTTCTTCCGGGAACGAACACGTCACAATATTCCTCATTATAATAATTCATACGCAGAATAAAGGGGCGGGGCCTGGTTGAGTTAGTTAGTAGTGTGTTAAACTTGCGGTTATGGAAAGGGGCGGGACATTTCCCAAACACACTCGAAGCGCTCGACCAATCACAACACACTGCTCCAGCCGACCAATCAGAGCACAGTGTGCTTTTCAGAAGGAGGGGCTTCATAGAGACAGGAAGTAAACAGAGCGTTACTGACAGACTGGGAAGAGAGGTGTAGCGGCTGGACCAGTCAGACACACAATTATTTATTATAATTAATGAATAATCCAACGAACCCCGCAAGACCAGACAGGGGAAAGTGGACGAATGCACCAGTACAGAAAAGACACATAAGGCCCATAAAATGGGCTTCTCTCCATTAATTCATAGAAAACCTTTACATGAATGAACATGCCCAGGACATTGTGTGTATTGTTACTGTTTTGCATATTGTCTTTTTTGTATTGTGTCCTGTTGTATGCATGCCTTATGTTAGAACTGTTAGATAACGTAACCTTACACATACATAGAGAATTTCCAGGCATTCCTTTTCTTTAATTCCACAGCTGATGAGTGCAGTTTATTTCGCCTGCTTTAAAAGTATTTTCTCTTATTGTATTGCAGTCTTTTTCTGCATGCATTGATTTGCTTCTCAGTTTCATGAAACCTCTGTCATGCAAATTCAGATTAGATCTGTTGGTTTTAAAATAATAAATGTAAACGATGTTGCTGTCTGGGATGTGTAATGAACACCTAAACTTAAGGTATCTAAACCACATGTAATTTCAGTCATCTTCTAAAATAACAGGTATTCAGGGTTGAGGAGATGTAGCCCCCCAAAAATTTTTAAATGCATCAATAACTTAAATATCCAATATATTTCAATATATTTAATGAATTGTATATATTCATTTCCCTTTAAAACTATACATTTACATGGTCACATTGTAAAGTGTGCACATAAACACATAAAAGTTAGACATATGTTATGAATTTAGCTGAACACATCTTTATTATTACCTCAACAGCTCTTTGAATCATCAGGGTTTACTGAGGCCCGCGGACTGACAGTCCCACCTACTGGCCGGAGCAGGTACTGAGGGCTTAGAAACTGTGTAAAGTCTCCCTGTAGGAAATACATTTTATCTCTTAAAACTCATCTTTGATCACTGAAATCACATATTTAAATGTGTTTTCCTTGGAAAAAAATGTCTTCATGCTTTATAATATCTTGACTGTAACTCGACACCCTTGCCTCATTTAGTATGCGCGGTTCTATGAATATGCAAATGAACCCCGCCTCCACTCACTCCCTCAGCTCAGAGATCCACTGGTTGATGATCACACGTTGATCTGATTGGTTACAAGGTAGTTTGTGACGTCAGAAACACCAGCGATTTCAAAGCGTGTGTTTGAGACTGTCTTTGGTTCACTGCAGTTTTAAGGAGGAAATACTCAGCAATGGTGTCGACTTATGAACTTACACATGCTTTGTCTTAAAGCGTATTAAAAACACCACATACACATTAAACATACACATATAAACAACATTAAAACCCAGATTTTTTTTTTTTTTTACCACGGGGGACTTTAAAGGTGCAGTAAGCGATTTCTGAGAATCATTGTTGAAAACAGTTGATATTTGAAATCAACCCAGTCAAACACACCTCTTCCTTCAATGCTCCGCCCCCAAAATACACAAAAACACACTGCAGAAGTGGATGTCTCTTTATTATAGCAGAAGCGAAGCAACATAAAGCACAGCTGATGAACGAACGACAAGAAAAAACAAAAAATAAACACAAGCAAGAGTAAAAAAAACAAAAAAAAACACTCGTTTTGGACCCATTCCTGCATCTCTCACTTCCTATATGTGAGGCACTGTTTGAAGAGCCTGTCAGAGGAATCAGCACGTGCTGTCTTGAATAATTAAGCGAGGCGTCTTCTCATTGGATAAGGACACGCCGTCTCATGAATAATAATGAGACAGCGATGAGTCATCGATAAACTGGAGTGCAAGAAAACATCACATCCTGTGACGCTGACACGAAGACGAATTTAAACCCGCAAGATGAAAATAAAGAAACTAACAGATGATAACACACATAGTGATTAGGGTTAGGGTTAGGGTTAGGGTTAGGGTTAGGGTTAGGGTTAGGTTGGGGTTAGGGTTAGGGTTAGGGTTAGGTTGGGGTTTTGTGATTCTTCAAATTATCAGGGGCTTTGGTCTAAATATATCAGGGGTTTAAACCCCTAAAAGAGCTACTCAAAAATAGCAGACTTTTTTTGCTTGATATTAAATGTCCTTATCATTAACATTATCAGCTGACGGGCCTCACATGTAGAGCACATTGGGTTTACACGACCATCGAAGTCAAGCTCACGAGTCCTCATAATGCATATTGACCTCTTTATACTGAGTCAAACCCGCCACAGGATTATTTTCACGCCGGTCTCCCTCAGGAGAGGCACAAGCCATTCATCCCCCATTTCTCATGTGCTGACCACTTTCTCCATCCAGCAGTTTCTCAGGAGGCTTTTCCCTCTCAGTCAAGTCAAGTCAAGTATATTTGTATAGCGCTTTTCACAATACAGATTGTATCAAAGCAGCTTCACAGTATTAATTTAAAATAATACAACAAGGTTTGTTTCTAGTGGAATTTATTGATTGATAAAATCAAATTAAATATCCCCAACTGAGCGAGCCAAAGGCAACAGTGGCAAGGAACCGAAAAACTCCATCAAGTGACCCAATGGTGTCCTAAAACTCCATCAAGTGACCCAATGGTGTCCTAAAACTCCATCAAGTGACCCAATGGAGAAAAAAGAAAACCTCTCAGTTTCCCTCCAGTGTTTGCAGCCGCACAGGTTTCGTCCGCTGGATGCCCGATGCTTCTTATTACAGTCGAACACTTGAGGTCAGGAATCGGATACTTGTAATAAAAGTAAAATTTCGATTCCTCTTATCGATTCCTTTGTGAGCATTCACTCGCTGTTCTTGACTGAATAACTTTGTAACTATATTTGTAACGTTTTATGTATAAAGTACCGTGTTATTTTACATTTGATCACAGTTTCTGAACCTGACAATCTTAAAACACTGTTTATTTCAATTGTATCTTTGTTCAGTTGTGTCTATTTGTTGCGATTGCTAAACTGAGTGTTTATTGTCTTTAATAATGATTGAAGTTTATATTAGTTTGGCTAGTGTTTTTTTTTTTTTTTTTTTAACAAGTTGCATTTATTGATCTGCATATATAGCCTAATTTTTTTTTTTTTTTTTTTTTATTAGGTTCATCTTGGGTCTGACAGAGAGTAACAATAACATGTAATATAGTATAAATAATATAGATACATATACACTCATAATGTAACATACATTCATTCAGATTATGAAAATAAAAAGATAAATATAATTGTATGCATACAAATACACACACACACACACACACAAAGAAAAAAGAAAAAAAAAAGTATAATAAACAAATAAAACAAATTAAGTAGTTGTTGACTCCTTAAAATACTCTAGAAAAGGGCTCCAGACTTTCAGAAAAAGTTTTGGCTTTTATTTCATTGCGAACCGAATCTTTCCCATCCTGAGAGCATACAAAAGGTCAAAAACCCACTGGCGGTAAGAAGGGGGAGCTGCTGCCTTACAGTTCATCAGAATGAGTCGCCTAGACAGTAAAGTTCCAAAGGCTACACTATCAGCCTGCAATGTGTTTAGACTAACGGATTCTGGCAAGATACCAAACAGTAATGGGTTAGGGTCTATTGTTAAAGAAAAAATAACAGCGAAGCACCCAAAAATTTCCCCCCAAAAATCAGACAATTTCGGACAGGACCAAAAAGAATGTGCTAAGGTAGCTGGTTCAGTTAAGCAGCGAAGGCAGGTTGGGTCGAGATCAGGGAATATTCTGCTTAGTTTAGCTCTAGACCAATGAACTCTGTGCACTACCTTGAATTGGATGAGGGTGTGCCTATAGCATTTATAGAAGATGAATGTATACGGGCAAGAATTGGATACCAAATATCTTCCTCCAGCGTCAAATTCAGTTCCTCCTCCCAGTGGACGCACCGAAGGGGACTGTTTTGCATTGATTATGGTAAATATTTTAGAAATAACCCTGATTTAGAAAGATTCCTGATGTTTGCTGCCCAATAATAGGTTTGAAAATTTGGCAAAGCCAGGCCGGCCAAACACTTTGGTTTCATAAGATGACTTTGATTAATTATTTTTGACTTATCCCATATGAAAGAAGAAATATTCCGTTGCAAAACTGTGAAAAAGGATTTTGGAATAAATATAGGAAGGCATTGAAAAAGATATAAAAATTTAGGAAGTACATTCATTTTGATGATATCAAAGAAAGAGGGAGACATTTCCAGGACATGAAGAGAGACTTGACATGATTATAAAGAGGACTAAAGTTGGCTTTGAACAGGTCAGAGTATTTACGAGTCACCTGAATCCACAGGTATTTAAAACGATTTCTGACAACCTTAAATTGAAAATCTGAATATGAAATCTGAAGGGAAGATAAATTCAATGGGAACAATTCACTTTTACGGAAATTTAGTTTGTATGGCTAGTTGTTCCTCTATGGTGTTTGTAAGCCACAGGCAAACGCTGCGTGTGTAAGTGTTCTTCAGCCTGTGGAGTTTGCTCATGATATTCAGCTACAATTATATGTTTTGCAATAAGACTAAATGTGAATGATATGTAAGTTTTCTTTTTTTTTTTTTTACCTTATTGGAATCGAAATTAGGAATCGGAATCAAAATTGTTAAAATTCAAACAAAACATTAAAGAGAATAGGGGCCCTTTGATGTAGAGTTGGGTTTTGTTTGAATTTTAACAATTCAAAGATAAGATAATATAATCTAAAATATAATATAATATAATGTAATGTAATATAATACCTCTCTGAAATGAGTTTTTGCCGGGTGGATCATCAGCAGGTAAACTATCCTCCTGAGACCCAGAAAAGAAAAGTTTTTTGAATGTAGTTTCTTCATGTCATCACATTAGAGCATAAGAAAAATTATATTTTATTCATATGTTATGCTATGTCCTCTGTAGTGACACCAGGGCTCAGTTGTTTAAAACATAAAATGACATGAAATTATATGTATAGGCAAAACCAATGGGATTTTTTTTTCAATCACCAAAATTTGTATAAAGATGATTCTCAACTATGTTATGAAAGATATAACGGAATGAATTGATACACCATTTTACTTTATGCAATATGTGGGTAAAATGGCCATAAATTAATATTCCCATTCAATACACTGTATCTAATGTGCACATTAATGTGTTCTTGGAGCAACATTTAATGAAAAAAGAAGTGTAATAATTTGAGTACTAATTAGCAACATTTTAATACTAATATCTAATATTTCATAGGAATATTGATGAATAATTTATTTCCATATTCTCTTGTTGTGTCTCCCAGAATGCCTGATAAACATGCTGTAAGTCCTGATATCTCTACAGTGGGCATGTAGGAAATCAAAGTCCTGTTCTGGAACAAAAAGTCATTTTTTTTATTTGAAACCCCATAACGTTTTCCTGAGATGTTGGTTTATGAAATACAATGTGAAAAGTAGTCCGATTTAAATTATAATTACAATATATTATCATATTTCCATACATGTGCTACATTTGATCACTAAATTAATGTCAGACATTTTTAAAGACCAAGGAGAAGTTGTTTTCATGGTGAAACCTCCAATTATTTGGTATCTCTGAAAAGTCCTGAATGTGCTCTTTACAGGACACCCAGGCTGTGACATGTGTGACATGTATGATGTCAGAGAAATTCACTAAAAAAGAATGTCCACTACAGTAGACAAAAAGTCTATTCCTGGGTCCCAGGAGGATCCGCTGCTCTCATTCATAAAGCTCATCAGTCAACACATAGTTGATGAACTGTTCCACTCGGACGCAGCAGTAGGGAACGATCAAGCCCAGCTCGATAAAATACAGCCCGTTAAAGCGCTAATTAACTGTTTAAAAAAATACAAATCTATTGTAAGTACTTCTTTACAAAGAGTCTTACGAAATAGCTGGGTATATTGTATTTCAAAAATCATATTCACCGAAACTAGTCTTGAACTTTCTCCCCCCGTCGACGAAGCCGGAGTGGTTCAGTCCATGAAAGCGGAAGTTCTGACAGTTAAACGCAGAGCGAGCGAAGTGAAGTTACTGGCACTTGTATGAGTTTGTGTTGATGTGTTGAACACGGCGTCGTAAACATTACAGAGAGATTTAGAGATGCGACGGAAGCAGAAGAGACTATTGCAGATCGCGTTTCTGCTCATCGTGGCCTTTCTGTTCTTGCCGAACGTCGGCTTGTGGTCCTCGTCTCTGGAGCGGTTGTTTGACAGCAGTTCTGCGGACGGACCCGGACTCTCACACACACAGGTACCGCAGATTCCACGCAGAAACACTGAACTGTCACTGTCCGTGGGACACAAGACTCCGACTTCTTCTTTCATCTCCGTCTGAACCGCACGCGAGGAACGCGACGCGACTAGAACGCTGTCGCTGAGGTTTTGTCGCGTCGCGCGCACTCTGTCAACGTGGTAACGTTAATAGTTATCGGTTGATCGGTAATTATATGGTTCTTTTGAACGAAGTTCACAGTTTAGACACTGTCTTAGACTCGTATCATTTGTCATGGAAATTAAACACAAAGACATAACAGTAGTCCATATTTTGAACATTAAAGTTGTTAACTTTGTCTTTTTTATGGCTATTGAGTTAAATAAAAGTATTATATAAACATTTTTCTGTTAAAGTTATTTATCTGAATATTACACTGGTTGTTTAGCACGTTTTTGTGCTTCAGAGCTAAATTGATTTTATTGGTATTGATCGTTTATTTCTATTTCAGTGCAGTGACAACGATTTAATTTGGGAAATATATTAGCTAAAAACACTATATCAGTGTCAGTGTTTCTGAACTCCTGAAACTAACCATTGAAGTCTTGAGTTTCTTCCGGGAACGAACACGTCACGATATTCCTCATTTAAATAATTAATACGCAGAATAAAGGGGCAGGGCCTGGTTGAGTTAGTTAGTAGTGTGTTAAACTGGCGGTTATGGAAAGAGGCAGGACATTTCAAACACACTCGAAGCGCTTGACCAATCACAACACACTGCTCCAGCTGACGAATCAGATCACAGTGTGCTTTTCAGAAGGAGGGGCTTCATAGAAACAGGAAGTAAACAGAGCGTTACTGACAGACTGGGAAGAGAGGAGCCGCAACAGTGGAGAATATGAGGAAAATAATCAACATTCAAGCAGGAAAACCTGTTCTAGTATCAAGACTTTAAAAAAAAAGGGCACAAGTTGAAGTTTTTGTTATATGCTTGTGAATTACGAAGCGACCTTGAGTTGAAAGGCACTATGTAAAATAAACGTACCATTAAAGAACATTGGCATTGCTTAAAGTCACAAGAAGCAATACAGCAAGTGTTTTAAGGTTTTCACTAAGCAGTTTGTCTATTTTGACGTATCAGATCTTCCCATGTTCAGTTACAGACCCACAGCTTTACATCTTTAACATTGCAGTGTTGAAACACCAGCTCTAGTCTGATCTCTAGTCTGATCTCTAGTCTGATCTGTAGTTTGTACAGTGTTGTTGAGTAAGTCTTTTCCCTGCTCTGAATATGGGTTTGGAATGATATGAGGATAATGAAGATGAAATATCTCTCTCAAAGTGCCACACTCCTGACCGGAAGAGAAGGATCGTCGGGCCGGGATGTGAGCGGTGCTCTTGAAAGGCGGTGTTGTGTTCTGCTCTCGACACGTGCTGTGGTGCGCTGGCTCTGGTCCAGGCCGAGGGCTGTTAGCGCCTCTGTTTTAGACCCTGGAGATCCAGCAGTGACAGGCAGGTGCTGCGCTCTCATTTACAAAACTGTAGGATCCGCACTAAAAGTGGACGTGCGCCCGAAAGCCAAAAAATATTCAGCCTTATAAAAGCGTGTGAACCTGCGCTAAATCCCCTTTATAAACCCCAGTCAGCGGAAGACTGTGCTCACATGCGTCTCCTCCCCGAAATAACCATATATGAGCTTACAACGCCTCGTTTTACTATGCAGATACTCATCTGCATATCATTTGCATATGCATAATCATCCACGTGATTCCGTGTTTAACGGTACAAGACGTTAGGAAAACATGAGATGCGGATGTGCGTCACATTACATTGATAACAATCAATCAAATAGTATATAATAAATCAATCAAATAGTATAAAATGCATTTCAGAGAAAGTTTTCCCTAATCTTTTCCACTGGCCGAATAGTATTTTGATGAATGAGACCCCTGGACTGCCCATTAATCCTTCGCACACACTCCCAATCCCACACATTCCCATTTCTCTGCTAGCTCATTCATCTGATTCACCACAATGTGTGAGTTGAGTGCCAGGAGCATCGAGTGTGCGGTGAGCCGTGCTTGTTATTAGCAGAGGTGCGGTCGACTCGTGGACACTGTTTGCATTTAAAAGACAGACACGAAGCAGAAAACTACATCCCTGTTTGCATACTACGCCCTGTAAGAAACACACACTTTTGACTAGGCAAGCATTCCCATTCTGTTAAAGTAAACCGGCCTGTCAATTCACAAATTAGTAGCAACTCTGCTCATGTTTATTACATAATTAGAAGACGGCAAACAAATGTGTCATTTTGCTATTGTGCTGTTCGTGTATGTATAGCAGGGGTGTGACGAGGCACTTATCTCACGAGACACCAGATATTTGTGCTAAATATTTCAGAAATCCTCAATGACCGAATTCATGACTGGAAAAATAGTATGCAGGTGCATTTTGAAATGTTTTAACTAATAATCTTATAATGCATGTCATTTTAGGTCTACTTTATGATTATGAATTATCAAATGCATTGAAAGAAAACAATATACAAGCACTGTGAAAGGACTTTACTGACTGGCTTTTCTCTTCAGACCTTACTGTACATTTATGAGCTTCCAGAACTTCTGATTGAGGCTGTGCGTGTGTGTGTGTGTGTGTGTGTGTGTGTGTGTGTGTGTGTGTGTGTGTGTGTGTGTGTGTGTGTGTGACGTCCTGATTGAACTCCTTTCCACAAATTGAACATAGGAATAAAAACAGTATAAATAACAGTTTTCTCTTAGTCTTACTAAGTGCAAGTGCAACCATAATCAAAGTACTGCAGCGCACAGACTCTTTATAATAAATGCTGTTTTATTTTGCGCCGGCAGTTATAGGGTTAAGGTGGTGAGTTCGGAAAAGGCCGGGTCGAGAGAGACGAGGCTGGTGTGTTTGTGTGCAGATGTTCTTGCGTTCCGATTAAAAGTTCGGAAACTCAGGCTCCCTTGTCTGTCGTCCTTCAGACGTTGCTAATACTCTCCCAATATTCAAAGTACAAACAGAGACCCAAACAGAGACCAGAGCCACAACTACACAGTCCAGAGACAGCTTTGATAATGGGAGACAGACTATTTTCTGTAGCCTAATTTGTGCGCATCAGGGAGCTTGTATTTTACTTTCACTTTCAAATTCGCGACCACGTGTACAGGCAGCGGCGGTGCTGAGCAAACGTTTACATCCGTTTATAATGGTTTTTATTAGTTTGAATGTGAGTGTAGCAGTGGCATGATCTGTCCCAGTTCTGATGTATTGCCTATATAAGATTTTTTAGACCGTCTGTTTACACAGTCTTTTAACTGTGACCCATATCCGATTCATGTGCGACATTCAACATCGCGCATGCTTAAAAGGGGTTCTTCTTGCACAGATGGACAAACGCGAAATATGCTTGATGCTAGCTTTAAACGCGGAGACGTCGCCTAATGCCTCAGAAAACCCGATCTGCCTGTTTACATGACAGTCGCATTGGCACATATCTGATTTATATCTGATTTATTTCCACATATGAATGAGGCCTGAAACCGATCTCGAAATATCCGAATGCATGCGTATTTTTTCCTGTTTACACTGTCAGAGCACATCCGATCTGTGTCACATATGAGCAAAAAATCGGAATTGGGTCACATTTCACTGACAGTGTAAACGAGGCCATAAACACAGTCGGTTATGAATGTAAACTGCAGGGAAAGAAATCGCATGTGTGTATTAGATCTGTGTGTTAAAGTGACAACAGCGTAATATACAGAACCTACTGCTATATATGCTGTTAATATGAATCAAACAACTAAAGAAAACAGAAAATCACTCACTTCTCTCGACTGAATAACTTTAGTAGCTTTAATAAGAATACATTTCTTACTTGAACGCTGCTGTTAAACGCTCTGGCGAGGAGATGAACATGCGGACTGTGTTCAGCTCACTGGGGGCGGGGCCTATGCTAACTGGGTGGAGTCTGTCAGCAGTTGTGGGCGGAGCCTAAGAATATGTGAAGTCACAAAAGCTAAAATCTGCAGTCGTGGCGATGTGCAATATCCTTGCAGCACAAAAGTAGAGTTAATATTAGTCAATTATTTCACAACCTTCATTATACACTTGGAGAAATACCGAGGTCCTGACCTCTGGGTCCTCAGTGGGGGGTGCGATCGATAACTGGCTCTAAAATATTTAGAAAATGTATCTTGAAATTCATTATTATAATGGAACATCTTGAAATGTCATTCGGTTCTGGTATCTTTTCCTCCAACTCTAGAAACAAGATTTGCTCTTCCTCCTCCTCTTCCTCGGTCTCTCTGTTTCTGCAGGTTTTGTGTTCAGCTTGTCAGAGAATGCACGACTCAAACAAGCTTCATGTGTGTGTTTTCAGAGGCCGAAGAGACACAGAGTGCAGAACGACGGCGTTCGGAAACGGGACTGGCACGACTACGCCGTTATTAAGAGTGAGGCGGCGCGCTCAGGTACGTCACATGATGGGAAATCTCTTACAGCGAACATATTAGATTTGTTATTACTGAAAGATGCATGTGCTCAATAGAAAAATGCATGATGAAAAGTTGGATTTTACTCATTTCTACAAATCCTTTTTTTTCCGTTTTAATTTAATTATTCCGTTTTTGTTTTGGACTCCATTTTAATGGTTAAATTAAATTGTATTAATCAAAAAGCATGTCTAATAAATCTAATAAATAAACAACTTATACAATTGAACGGTAATTCATTAAAAGTTGAAAAAAAAAATTATTTGAAACTTTGAAATAGGTTTTATTTTTTCTCAAATTCCGTTATATATTTTTTACTAATTTTTCCTTTTTCTGGATTTCATTTTCATGGTTCAATCAAAAAAATGTCTAATTAATTGATTCATATACACAACTTAATTTATTTATTTGTTTGCAGTAATAGGGCCCTATGAAATGTTATGTTTTGTCAGAAATTCTGTGTATTATATCTTTGTTGAACTTTTAATCAAATTAAAGTTAAATGAACCCTTTAATTTTTTTTTTTTAGTGCTGCCCAACAAAGGTTTACTGTTTAAAATTAAAACATGGAAGAAAAATTGTGATTATTCCCTAAAAAAAATTGTTTTAAGTAGTAGTAGTACTAGTATTACATTCTACTGTACACCAGTAATATATTTCTGTCACAATTTATTTTTTCCAAACTTTTATTTTGACGGGTTGCCGTGAAGACCTTTGAGTTTCTGTGTGTGTATGAAATGACCATATGAAATATGATATGATATGAAATGCGGCTGAAGTGACTTGAGTGTCACGTGTGATTCAGTATGTGTGTAGAAAACTAAACATTCATTCACGCACGACATGCAGGATTCATATTTAAAAAAAAATTTTGCGGTTTAATATCTACAGATACTATATTGCGATTTGCTGACCTACTTATTATTTATTCATCCAAAATTAGCAAATTCCATGACATTTCCGTCATACACACTGTAAAAAAAAAAGTTGCTGCCTTAAATTAAGTACTATCAACTTGGATTTTTCAGTCATTTCAACTTAAATTACATTAAACTGACTTAAAAAATGAGTTGAATCTTGTATGACTCATAAAAGAAAGTTGAAAATTGCTTAAAAGTGCATTATGTGATATTTAGGAGGATCTGAATGCAAATGCAATATCATATACAAAACTATATTTTCAGTGGTGTATAAAGAGCTTACTTAACGAACCGTTATGTTTTTATTAGCTTAGAATGAGGCATTTCTCTCTACACACACCGCGGGTCCGCTTACATCAACATGTTTCTACAGTGGCCCTGAGTGGACAAACGCGTTTTGTCACTATGTTGTTCTTCGTGCAAAGAAGCTTCAGCTAAAGCCAGTGGATAAACACTGACACAATGATGAACAAGTCAATAATATTCACAATAACATCGTTTTACTGAATAATTAGGTAAACCTAATTTCTTAATTTATCTTTGTGAAGAAACGTCAGTGTTTAACTGGCTACTCTCTGCTGTCTCAGATGACGACATCACTTCCTGTCGGCCACTGTAACTTCTGTTGGGTGCAATTCACAACCTCACCACTAGATGCCGCATATTTTTTACAGTGCAGAAATTCCATTTTTATGAGTGTATTCCCCATAACTGAGTGTGTGTGTGTGTGTGTGTGTGTGTGTGTGTGTGTGTGTGTGTGTGTGTGTCAGGTGTGGGCGAGCAGGGCCGGCCGTACCCCCTCAGCGACTCGGACCGTGTGGATCAGGCCTACAGAGAGAATGGCTTCAACATCTTCGTCAGTAACCGGATCGCCCTCAACAGATCCCTGCCCGACATCAGACACCCGAAGTGAGTCTGATACACACATATGAGTCTGATACACACACTCCTGCCCGACATCAGACACCCGAAGTGAGTCTGATACACACATATGAGCCTGATACACACACTCCTGCCCGACATCAGACACCCGAAGTGAGTCTGATACACACATATGAGCCTGATACACACACTCCTGCCCGACATCAGACACCCGAAGTGAGTCTGATACACACATATGAGTCTGATACACACACTCCTGCCCGACATCAGACACCCGAAGTGAGTCTGATACACACATATGAGTCTGATACACACACTCCTGCCCGACATCAGACACCCGAAGTGAGTCTGATACACACATATGAGCCTGATACACACACTCCTGCCCGACATCAGACACCCGAAGTGAGTCTGATACACACATATGAGTCTGATACACACAATCCTGCCCGACATCAGACACCCGAAGTGAGTCTGATACACACACTCCTGCCCGACATCAGACACCCGAAGTGAGTCTGATACACACATATGAGCCTGATACACACAATCCTGCCCGACATCAGACACCCGAAGTGAGTCTGATACACACACTCCTGCCCGACATCAGACACCCGAAGTGAGTCTGATACACACATATGAGCCTGATACACACAATCCTGCCCGACATCAGACACCCGAAGTGAGTCTGATACACACACTCCTGCCCGACATCAGACACCCGAAGTGAGTCTGATACACACATATGAGCCTGATACACACAATCCTGCCCGACATCAGACACCCGAAGTGAGTCTGATACACACATATGAGTCTGATACACACACTCCTGCCCGACATCAGACACCCGAAGTGAGTCTGATACACACATATGAGCCTGATACACACACTCCTGCCCGACATCAGACACCCGAAGTGAGTCTGATACACACATATGAGCCTGATACACACACTCCTGCCCGACATCAGACACCCGAAGTGAGTCTGATACACACATATGAGTCTGATACACACACTCCTGCCCGACATCAGACACCCGAAGTGAGTCTGATACACACATATGAGCCTGATACACACACTCCTGCCCGACATCAGACACCCGAAGTGAGTCTGATACACACATATGTGCCTGATACACACAATCCTGCCCGACATCAGACACCCGAAGTGAGTCTGATACACACATATGAGCCTGATACACACACTCCTGCCCGACATCAGACACCCGAAGTGAGTCTGATACACACATATGAGCCTGATACACACACTCCTGCCCGACATCAGACACCCGAAGTGAGTCTGATACACACATATGAGCCTGATACACACACTCCTGCCCGACATCAGACACCCGAAGTGAGTCTGATACACACATATGTGCCTGATACACACAATCCTGCCCGACATCAGACACCCGAAGTGAGTCTGATACACACATATGAGTCTGATACACACACTCCTGCCCGACATCAGACACCCGAAGTGAGTCTGATACACACATATGAGCCTGATACACACACTCCTGCCCGACATCAGACACCCGAAGTGAGTCTGATACACACATATGAGCCTGATACACACACTCCTGCCCGACATCAGACACCCGAAGTGAGTCTGATACACACATATGAGTCTGATACACGCACTCCTGCCCGACATCAGACACCCGAAGTGAGTCTGATACACACATATGAGCCTGATACACACACTCCTGCCCGACATCAGACACCCGAAGTGAGTCTGATACACACATATGAGCCTGATACACGCACTCCTGCCCGACATCAGACACCCGAAGTGAGTCTGATACACACATATGAGCCTGATACACACACTCCTGCCCGACATCAGACACCCGAAGTGAGTCTGATACACACATATGAGCCTGATACACACACTCCTGCCCGACATCAGACACCCGAAGTGAGTCTGATACACACATATGAGCCTGATACACACAATCCTGCCCGACATCAGACACCCGAAGTGAGTCTGATACACACATATGAGTCTGATACACACAATCCTGCCCGACATCAGACACCCGAAGTGAGTCTGATACACACATATGAGCCTGATACACGCACACTCCTGCCCGACATCAGACACCCGAAGTGAGTCTGATACACACATATGAGTCTGATACACACAATCCTGCCCGACATCAGACACCCGAAGTGAGTCTGATACACACATATGAGCCTGATACACGCACTCCTGCCCGACATCAGACACCCGAAGTGAGTCTGATACACACATATGAGCCTGATACACACACTCCTGCCCGACATCAGACACCCGAAGTGAGTCTGATACACACATATGAGTCTGATACACACAATCCTGCCCGACATCAGACACCCGAAGTGAGTCTGATACACACATATGAGTCTGATACACACAATCCTGCCCGACATCAGACACCCGAAGTGAGTCTGATACACACATATGAGTCTGATACACACAATCCTGCCCGACATCAGACACCCGAAGTGAGTCTGATACACACATATGAGCCTGATACACACTCTCCTGCCCGACATCAGACACCCGAAGTGAGTCTGATACACACATATGAGTCTGATACACGCACTCCTGCCCGACATCAGACACCCGAAGTGAGTCTGATACACACATATGAGCCTGATACACGCACTCCTGCCCGACATCAGACACCCGAAGTGAGTCTGATACACACATATGAGCCTGATACACGCACTCCTGCCCGACATCAGACACCCGAAGTGAGTCTGATACACACACTCCTGCCCGACATCAGACACCCGAAGTGAGTCTGATACACACATATGAGCCTGATACACACAATCCTGCCCGACATCAGACACCCGAAGTGAGTCTGATACACACACTCCTGCCCGACATCAGACACCCGAAGTGAGTCTGATACACACATATGAGCCTGATACACACAATCCTGCCCGACATCAGACACCCGAAGTGAGTCTGATACACACATATGAGCCTGATACACACACTCCTGCCCGACATCAGACACCCGAAGTGAGTCTGATACACACATATGAGCCTGATACACACACTCCTGCCCGACATCAGACACCCGAAGTGAGTCTGATACACACATATGAGTCTGATACACACACTCCTGCCCGACATCAGACACCCGAAGTGAGTCTGATACACACATATGAGCCTGATACACACACTCCTGCCCGACATCAGACACCCGAAGTGAGTCTGATACACACATATGAGCCTGATACACACAATCCTGCCCGACATCAGACACCCGAAGTGAGTCTGATACACACATATGAGCCTGATACACGCACTCCTGCCCGACATCAGACACCCGGAGTGAGTCTGATACACACTTATGAGCCTGATACACACACTCCTGCCCGACATCAGACACCCGAAGTGAGTCTGATACACACATATGAGCCTGATACACGCACTCCTGCCCGACATCAGACACCCGAAGTGAGTCTGATACACACATATGAGCCTGATACACACACTCCTGTCCGACATCAGACACCCGAAGTGAGTCTGATACACACATATGAGCCTGATACACACACTCCTGCCCGACATCAGACACCCGAAGTGAGTCTGATACACACATATGAGCCTGATACACACACTCCTGCGCGACATCAGACACCCGAAGTGAGTCTGATACACACATATGAGTCTGATACACACAATCCTGCCCGACATCAGACACCCGAAGTGAGTCTGATACACACATATGAGCCTGATACACGCACACTCCTGCCCGACATCAGACACCCGAAGTGAGTCTGATACACACATATGAGTCTGATACACAATCCTGCCCGACATCAGACACCCGAAGTGAGTCTGATACACACATATGAGCCTGATACACACACTCCTGCCCGACATCAGACACCCGAAGTGAGTCTGATACACACATATGAGCCTGATACACGCACTCCTGCCCGACATCAGACACCCGAAGTGAGTCTGATACACACATATGAGCCTGATACACACACTCCTGCCCGACATCAGACACCCGAAGTGAGTCTGATACACACATATGAGCCTGATACACACACTCCTGCCCGACATCAGACACCCGAAGTGAGTCTGATACACACATATGAGCCTGATACACACACTCCTGCCCGACATCAGACACCCGAAGTGAGTCTGATACACACATATGAGTCTGATACACACAATCCTGCCCGACATCAGACACCCGAAGTGAGTCTGATACACACATATGAGCCTGATACACGCACACTCCTGCCCGACATCAGACACCCGAAGTGAGTCTGATACACACATATGAGTCTGATACACACAATCCTGCCCGACATCAGACACCCGAAGTGAGTCTGATACACACATATGAGCCTGATACACGCACTCCTGCCCGACATCAGACACCCGAAGTGAGTCTGATACACACATATGAGCCTGATACACGCACACTCCTGCCCGACATCAGACACCCGAAGTGAGTCTGATACACACACTCCTGCCCGACATCAGACACCCGAAGTGAGTCTGATACACACATATGAGTCTGATACACACAATCCTGCCCGACATCAGACACCCGAAGTGAGTCTGATACACACATATGAGTCTGATACACACAATCCTGCCCGACATCAGACACCCGAAGTGAGTCTGATACACACATATGAGTCTGATACACACAATCCTGCCCGACATCAGACACCCGAAGTGAGTCTGATACACACATATGAGCCTGATACACACTCTCCTGCCCGACATCAGACACCCGAAGTGAGTCTGATACACACATATGAGTCTGATACACACATATGAGTCTGATAAACACACTCCTGCCCGACATCAGACACCCGAAGTGAGTCTGATACACACATATGAGCCTGATACACGCACACTCCTGCCCGACATCAGACACCCGAAGTGAGTCTGATACACACATATGAGTCTGATACACACACTCCTGCCCGACATCAGACACCCGAAGTGAGTCTGATACACACATATGAGTCTGATACACACACTCCTGCCCGACATCAGACACCCGAAGTGAGTCTGATACACACATATGAGCCTGATACACACACTCCTGCCCGACATCAGACACCCGAAGTGAGTCTGATACACACATATGAGCCTGATACACACACTCCTGCCCGACATCAGACACCCGAAGTGAGTCTGATACACACATATGAGCCTGATACACACACTCTTGCCCGACATCAGACACCCGAAGTGAGTCTGATACACACATATGAGCCTGATACACACACTCCTGCCCGACATCAGACACCCGAAGTGAGTCTGATACACACATATGAGTCTGATACACACAATCCTGCCCGACATCAGACACCCGAAGTGAGTCTGATACACACATATGAGTCTGATACACACAATCCTGCCCGACATCAGACACCCGAAGTGAGTCTGATACACACATATGAGTCTGATACACGCACTCCTGCCCGACATCAGACACCCGAAGTGAGTCTGATACACACATATGAGCCTGATACACGCACTCCTGCCCGACATCAGACACCCGAAGTGAGTCTGATACACACATATGAGCCTGATACACGCACTCCTGCCCGACATCAGACACCCGAAGTGAGTCTGATACACACATATGAGCCTGATACACGCACACTCCTGCCCGACATCAGACACCCGAAGTGAGTCTGATACACACATATGAGCCTGATACACGCACACTCCTGCCCGACATCAGACACCCGAAGTGAGTCTGATACACGCATATGAGCCTGATACACGCACTCCTGCCCGACATCAGACACCCGAAGTGAGTCTGATACACACATATGAGCCTGATACACGCACTCCTGCCCGACATCAGACACCCGAAGTGAGTCTGATACACACATATGAGCCTGATACACGCACTCCTGCCCGACATCAGACACCCGAAGTGAGTCTGATACACACATATGAGCCTGATACACGCACTCCTGCCCGACATCAGACACCCGAAGTGAGTCTGATACACACATATGAGCCTGATACACGCACTCCTGCCCGACATCAGACACCCGAAGTGAGTCTGATACACACATATGAGCCTGATACACGCACTCCTGCCCGACATCAGACACCCGAAGTGAGTCTGATACACACATATGAGCCTGATACACGCACTCCTGCCCGACATCAGACACCCGAAGTGAGTCTGATACACACATATGAGCCTGATACACACACTCCTGCCCGACATCAGACACCCGAAGTGAGTCTGATACACACATATGAGTCTGATACACACAATCCTGCCCGACATCAGACACCCGAAGTGAGTCTGATACACACATATGAGCCTGATACACACACTCCTGCCCGACATCAGACACCCGAAGTGAGTCTGATACACACATATGAGTCTGATACACACAATCCTGCCCGACATCAGACACCCGAAGTGAGTCTGATACACACATATGAGCCTGATACACACACTCCTACCCGACATCAGACACCCGAAGTGAGTCTGATACACACATATGAGTCTGATACACACACTCCTGCCCGACATCAGACACCCGAAGTGAGTCTGATACACACATATGAGCCTGATACACGCACACTCCTGCCCGACATCAGACACCCGAAGTGAGTCTGATACACACATATGAGTCTGATACACACACTCCTGCCCGACATCAGACACCCGAAGTGAGTCTGATACACACATATGAGCCTGATACACACACTCCTACCCGACATCAGACACCCGAAGTGAGTCTGATACACACATATGAGTCTGATACACACAATCCTGCCCGACATCAGACACCCGAAGTGAGTCTGATACACACATATGAGCCTGATACACACACTCCTACCCGACATCAGACACCCGAAGTGAGTCTGATACACACATATGAGTCTGATACACACACTCCTGCCCGACATCAGACACCCGAAGTGAGTCTGATACACACATATGAGCCTGATACACGCACACTCCTGCCCGACATCAGACACCCGAAGTGAGTCTGATACACACATATGAGTCTGATACACACACTCCTGCCCGACATCAGACACCCGAAGTGAGTCTGATACACACATATGAGCCTGATACACACACTCCTACCCGACATCAGACACCCGAAGTAAGTCTGATACACACATATGAGTCTGATACACACAATCCTGCCCGACATCAGACACCCGAAGTGAGTCTGATACACACATATGAGCCTGATACATGCACACTCCTGCCCGACATCAGACACCCGAAGTGAGTCTGATACACGCACTCCTGCCCGACATCAGACACCCGAAGTGAGACTGATACACACATATTAGTCTGATACACACAATCCTGCCCGACATCAGACACCCGAAGTGAATCTGATACACACATATGAGCCTGATACACACACTCCTGCCCGACATCAGACACCCGAAGTGAGTCTGATACACACATATGAGTCTGATACACACAATCCTGCCCGACATCAGACACCCGAAGTGAGTCTGATACACACATATGAGCCTGATACACACAATCCTGCCCGACATCAGACACCCGAAGTGAGTCTGATACACACATATGAGTCTGATACACACAATCCTGCCCGACATCAGACACCCGAAGTGAGTCTGATACACACATATGAGCCTGATACACGCACACTCCTGCCCGACATCAGACACCCGAAGTGAGTCTGATACACGCACTCCTGCCCGACATCAGACACCCGAAGTGAGACTGATACACACATATGAGTCTGATACACACAATCCTGCCCGACATCAGACACCCGAAGTGAGTCTGATACACACATATGAGTCTGATACACGCACTCCTGCCCGACATCAGACACCCGAAGTGAGTCTGATACACACATATGAGTCTGATACACGCACTCCTGCCCGACATCAGACACCCGAAGTGAGTCTGATACACACATATGAGCCTGATACACGCACTCCTGCCCGACATCAGACACCCGAAGTGAGTCTGATACACACATATGAGTCTGATACACGCACTCCTGCCCGACATCAGACACCCGAAGTGAGTCTGATACACACATATGAGCCTGATACACACACTCCTACCCGACATCAGACACCCGAAGTGAGTCTGATACACACATATGAGCCTGATACACACAATCCTGCCCGACATCAGACACCCGAAGTGAGTCTGATACACACATATGAGCCTGATACACACAATCCTGCCCGACATCAGACACCCGAAGTGAGTCTGATACACACATATGAGCCTGATACACGCACAATCCTGCCCGACATCAGACACCCGAAGTGAGTCTGATACACACATATGAGCCTGATACACGCACAATCCTGCCCGACATCAGACACCCGAAGTGAGTCTGATACACACATATGAGTCTGATACACACACTCCTGCCCGACATCAGACACCCGAAGTGAGTCTGATACACGCACAATCCTGCCCGACATCAGACACCCGAAGTGAGTCTGATACACACACTCCTGCCCGACATCAGACACCCGAAGTGAGCCTGATACACGCACAATCCTGCCCGACATCAGACACCCGAAGTGAGTCTGATACACACATATGAGCCTGATACACACACTCCTACCCGACATCAGACACCCGAAGTGAGTCTGATACACACATATGAGTCTGATACACGCACTCCTGCCCGACATCAGACACCCGAAGTATCGATTAATAAAGTTTTGTAATCTAATCTAATTCTCAAGCACATTACAGGACTGAATTTCAGTATAAGTTCGCTGTGTAGAGCCCTAGTAAGATAACAGGCCAGTGTTTTCTCTGAGATATATTACTTACTGAATTCTTCACCTCATCTAAACATGTACAGTCATGGAAAATAAGGTCAGGGAATAGCAAAGTCTTGGAAATTTCAGATTTTTAGTAAGACTCAGCTCAGCTCTAAGATATTTTAGTAGAAATTAAACTTGTATTGAGTTAAACTTTCCTTGTACAATAAATAGATAAAAGTTTAGTAGTTTCTAGTTGACTAATCACGTGTTATATTAATATTATATTAATAATCCATAAATCATAATAATTAGCCTTTAATTGCCTATATAAAACACATAGCCTAATCAAACACACATAAAGCCACCGGCAAACATAATGATTATGAGTGTGTGGTATAAAAACAGAAGACTGTTTGAACGTTTTAATCATTTATTGGTAATGTTTTCGGCTGCAGAGATTAAAGGATTACTTTTAATCTTGGTAATAAACCCTACCTTTAATAAAAGGTAATCGTTGTTTTAACATTTATGCATTTATTTTCCTGTGGCGTTTGGACTTAATCTTTGCACGTTCGCTTTGTAAACACTAGGTTGGTACTTCCGTCTACTTCACATGTTTCATACGGATTACATAATCTGAGAATATTTATTTTCCATTTGAATCTGTTCATTCAAAAGTAGACATTTCAAGCTTTTCTGACAAGCTCAAGTTCACTGAAACTGAGACGGAAGAAAGCGCATCCTGATTGTTTTCATTATGTTACAAAAGCACAACTTTTTATTGTTATAGAGTTTTTTCTGTCTGAGACTAACCAACTGTTAGATAAAAGATATCAGAATGAAGTCAATGATCAGTGAAGAGCAGAGCACCACACCAGATCTGGGCACCACACACACACACACACACACACACACACAGAAGTGCAGTTCAGTGCAAGTCAGCTTTATTGTGCTCGTGTCATCGTTTATATAGCAAGTCTATAAAGAAAAGAGTCTGTAAGTCCATATAGAAAGAAAGGAGACTGTCAGCTGAACTGAAAGAATTCATAGATAGACAAAGAACTCCATTCATAATTATACCATATGCCATATTGCTGCTCATCAGTAGCACGTGTCTTACGAGCACGGGACTAAACAGCGTGTACAAGAAATGATTAGATAGAAAAGGAGATGCAAACATATGTATCCTGACACAAGTAATGTTGACTAACGGTTAGTCCACTATTAAGGGGCAGCCGTAGTAATGTAGTTAGACAGAAGTGTAATATTGAAATGGTTACACTTTATTTTAAGGTGTCATTATTACAGTGTAATTATATATTTAAGTGCTGAGTAATATTGAGTAATGTACTTACTATAGGGTTAGTGTAGGATTAGGGTTTGGTTGAGGGTTTGTTGCATGTACTTATGCTTAATTTATAGTTATTACTATAGTAACTACATGTAACAATGACACTGTAAAATTAAGTGTTACCTTGAATATTTAAACAGGCCGATCTGGTATATTTTCCCTTTCCCTGTATTACCTTCTCATTACATTACTAGTTCAAACCCCCTCACAGCATTACATGCTCTTCCTCTCCTCTGACTGCTGTAATCTCTCAGTATTTCCCTCTTCTAGAGAGTCTGTCATGGGTTTTTATCCTCCGCTATTGTGAGCATTGATCATATTTGCTTCGTTTTAACTGCATATTCACCACTGTAGAAGAACGACTGCTTCTGATACTAAAGAATGAATCAGCATTTCCCTCTGACATCCTACAGTCCAGGAGTGAGAGAAACCTAACGAAAGACGGCAAAACGACAAACATCACAGCTTAAGATGCTAATTAAACATAGGCGTGATGAATAATGTGTAGTTTTTATCTCCAGAAGAGATCATGGATATTAGTTTGGGTGGGATTCTTCCATATAAACGCCACAGTTACGTTTACTGAGAAACACACTGAGATGATACGGCGACGCGCTCTCATTGGTGTAGTAATAGCAAACGGTTGCAGTCATTGGTTCACTTGGCCATGTCAAATAGTGTTACGGTTGCTCACTTCCAAAGATATTTACACACTGGTCGATAAACTAGTTTTACCAGACGGTTAGGTGTAGGTTTGGCAAAAGAGAACTGGTAGCGTTTTTGTAAACAATTTAAACTAGTCCTGTGTTTAGACACATTAAGTATACGGTTAAAGTCGCAGTGAGCGTTTTCTGAGAAACACTGTTGAAAATTGAAATCAACTCCCAAACAATTTTTTGAATATTTGCTTGATGTCTATGTATAGTCACTCACTCACTCTGTGTGCTAACTACACGTGACGCGATAAAAGGTTGTTTTCCATGTTAATCAGTGTTTGTCCTAACCGGCCGCGACAGCGACACGCGACGACTCTATTTCAGAAACGGTTTCTATTTTTCTGTGACGTCGCGCTGGAACAACAAACACAAAGTGTGGCGATGATGATCTCAGGTGCTGTTTATGTGCTTTATTTAATGTTAAAAGCGTGTCTTGTGACTCTGAATATCATTTAGTGCTCCAGCTTTGAAGCTGTAAAAGCAACTGGATAATTCACCTCAGATCTGGAAATTAAACAAATGGAAACAAGAACGTTCAAACTGTGAACAAACAGTGTATTCTTTGACAAAGATTGTTTTAGTAACTCAGCCTATGTATTTTTAATAATGTTTAAATGGTGTAATATTTGTGAATTTGATTATGTTGCTGCTTATCCATTTTCTTGTGAGTGCCGTCAGGATTACTCTCTGGTGCCGCGAGACTCCGCCCACACGCTGTTCTGATTGGCTGACTCCGCCCACACACTGTTCTGATTGGCTGACCCCGCCCACACACTGTTCTGATTTACTGACTCCGCCCACACGCTGTTCTGATTGCTGACTCCGCCCACACACTGTTCTGATTGACTGACTCCGCCCACACACTGTTCTGATTGGCTGACTCCGCCCACACGCTTTTCTGATTTGCTGACTCCGCCCACACGCTATTCTGATTGGATGTGAGTTTTGATTGATTTTGACGCATCTCGCAGTCTAGTGTGGACAGACACATTATTTATCGCTGGAATCTTCTCGCATCGCGTCTGGTTAGGACATGGTGTTAAAGTGTGTCAAAATGCTAAGAATGCTGTAATTTTACTCTTATTCTTGGACTTAATAATAAGTGTAAAGACTGAGCTCTAAGATATTTAAGAGAGCTGGAGAGTTATGAGTAACACTATGGCGGCACACACTTTCCAACGAAGAAATGATATATTGAAGTTACATGATGACAGAGAGTTAATAAACCCTTACAGGCTTGATCATCGAGCTATGACCTTATCAGAGATGTAATAACTTCTCCCACTCTATACATCAGTGCTCTAGCCACTTCTGTATTTTAATCTGTTGCGTTCCTTCACTTTTTCTTGCGCACTGCGTACACTTCTCACATGTGTCCGGTCCTTCACCACTCAGAGCCACAGCATCAGGTCCCGAATCCCATACTTCCCTACTGTATAGTGGACGAAAGACGTGTCTGAACACACAGTGCTCGTTAAACACTTGGCAAAAGTATCCGGATGATCTTCTTCTCCCGGTGAGATTCTGAAGTTTGTATGCGATGAACACACGAGTATCCCATGAGGCCACGGGAGAGGATTTACAGGTCACATGATAATGACAACATGGCGGATGTGGTGTGTCCAGATTACACTCATACTACAGAGAACACATGCTATGGAGGAATCACTAATTCAAAGCATTTTTTTAAATAATTGAATTGCCTTCATTAAATTATTTGTTTATAATTACGTTAAAAGATGATATAGTCCTGTCTGTTGATTGGAAATGGTGATGCATTTAATTTTTCAGGATTCTTTGATTCATAGAAAGTTTAAAAGAACCGCATTTATTTGAAATATAATTTGTAACATTTATAAATGTCTTTACTGTCACTTTTGATCAATTTAAAGCGTAAAGTATTGATTTCTTTACCTTTTTTTTTCTGACTCCAAACTTTTGAATCCACAACAACCTGAAGCTGAACTGTGTTCAACACTGATAATAATCATAAATGTTTCTTGAGCATCAAATCATCATATTAGAGTGACTTCTGAAGGATCATGTGACACTGAAGACTGGAGTAATGATGCTGAACGTTCAGCTTTGATCACAGGAATAAATGACACTTTTTTACTGTATATCCACATAGAGAACAGATGATTTACACTGGAATAATATTTTACTGTATTTCTGATCAAATAAATGCAGCTCTGGTGAGCAGAAGAGACTCTTTTGAACAGTATAGTTTACAAGACAAAATAATAACTGAATGTACACAAAAGATCCAGTTCAAAAGTTTACTTTAAGACTCTTAATACTGTGTCATGACCTGGATGAGCAGAAGCTTCTCGAGCATCACTGGATGTCTGTGACTTCTGCAATAGTTGTGTTCGAGTCCTTTGATCTCAGTGTCGTACAGTCACTGTTGGAAAGGGTTAGTGAAGGGTTTTGCTAACAACGATCACACAACACACAAACCGTCATTGATCATCCAGGTAATGACACGCTTTATTAGGAATCTTTATTCAACAACAATGTGGGACTAAATCTGATGCATGCTTTTGAGTAACTGGGCATATATTTTCCCTCTCCACCATTGAAACCAGTTGTAACTGTGTGTGTGTGTGTGTGTGTGTGTGTGTGCAGCTGTAAGACGAAGCTGTATGCCGAAGAGCTCCCCAACACCAGCATCATCATCCCCTTCCACAACGAGGGCTGGTCGTCTCTTCTCCGCACCGTTCACAGCGTCCTGAACCGCTCGCCGCCGCAGCTCCTGGCCGAGATCGTGCTCGTCGACGACTTCAGCGACAAGGGTACGCGCATCATCATCACTGATCACGTGACACCTCCTGTGTCTCACGGTGCGCTCAAGTCCTCCGGAGAGGTCGTGTTTACGACGGCTTGTTCGCCGGAGTCAGATGGAGGAGTGCTTTCTCTTCAGTAATTACACAAGAATACAGAACGGTTCGTAAACTCGAGGTCTCGGATAGGAGATGTGCGTCAGGTATCTTTGCTTTGCGTTTCTAATTCATTTGTGAAGCCACTGCAAACATTATCGTTACATATTAAGTCACATTTGTTTATACAGCACTTTTTACAACACAGCGTTTCACAGCAGCTTTACAGAGATAACAGGAGAATAATGCAACAGAGTTTGTTTCCAGAAGAGAATAGCGTCACAGTCCAGCTTAAGCTCAGTGATGGTTCATTTTTGTTTTAAAAAAGTTATTAATTTAGTTCATTTTAGAGATGCACCGATTACAATTTTCTAGGCCGATTCCGATTTCCGATTTTTCATTGAGTTAGACCTACGATTCCGGTTTCATTTTTTCTACCCACTTTACAGCACCACAAATATTTATTTTCTATCTTTTCTTTATTAGAACATTTTGCATAGAACATAGATAATTTTTTGGAACAGATAATCGCTATAAAATGGAACTATATAAATGACTCCTGGTGTGGGAAGAAATTAAAAGTTAATTAAAATTAAACTAAAAGAAAGCTTATACTGTATATTCTGACTAGTTTACTCTTTTTTTTTTTTTTTTTTATAAAACACCATGTAGTACTTTTACCCAAACTGAATAATAAAAACAAGTTTAAAAGGGTAAATTTATTTTCTATAAATATTACTTTCTGTCATAGCCTACTCCAGTTCTTGTTAAAAACACACTAGACATGCAAATTCTGTGCATTTTGGGCACTTTTTGTGTGAAATAATACTTATTTTGTCCATCAAAAGTGTGCTTTCACTTTGAGCGTGAGCAGCAGCAAAAATAGACTCGGCGCCGAAACCTGCGCTTCACTGCTGCTCACGCGCCGCTCACGCTCGCGGTGTGAATGCACTCACTGATTAACATGCACTGCTCATGCGCCGCTCACGCTCGCGGTGTGAAACGGCCGTAATTCACGAGGTTTCCTATTGCGTTCCGTTTGCACGAGTGATGCTGATGTTGCGCGATGTTAATCATGCGGCGCCCGGGTGCATTTGACCGGCATATGTCAGACTAACCGGCCGGTCGCCGATCATGGCCGATCACGTGAAAATCGGCCAGTTCCGGCCACCAGCCGATCAATCAGTGCATCTCTAGTTCATTTATATATATATATATATAGCTCAGTTCAGTTCTCATATAATGGTGTCAATGCAGGAGATCAATAATATTGTTGAATATTACATTTAATGTCCCCAACTAAGCAAGCTGAGCCAATGGCAACAAAGGTGGAAAAAGGCGACAATTACATTGTTATATTATAATGCCATCATATTCTGTGCAGGTAATTAGCTTACTGCGCCGTAAATGTAAAAGCCTGACAATATTCACTGCTAAACACCTTTAAGTATTGTGGTGTTCCTCCATGTTTCTCACTGACACGCACAAAAGTCATAAAGATCTTAAAGAAAATCCCGAGCTTCCCACTCGTATTTACGACATTGTGGTGCGTCCAACTCGTAAACACGATCTTCACGAGACGACTTGAACTCGATGGGTCGATGCGTCAGGCCTTGTCCACACTGACTTGTTTTCGTTTGGAAACG
Source organism: Rutilus rutilus (assembly GCA_021464565.1). Taxonomy (NCBI): domain Eukaryota; kingdom Metazoa; phylum Chordata; class Actinopteri; order Cypriniformes; family Leuciscidae; genus Rutilus; species Rutilus rutilus. The sequence goes on along the minus strand of JAJAQA010000017.1, from coordinate 1,393,859 downwards.
CATCTTTCTCTCTCCGTTTATCCTTCGGTTCACACTGAGACACTCATTAGTTTCACACTGAGACGGAGTTTTTAGAAACTAAGCTTTTTGAAAACGCTCTCCAACACTGTGTTCGTGTTGCAGTGTGGACTGAGAAAACTGAGGTATTTAAAAATGAGCAAGTTTAGTCATGTGACACATGTTGTACCAATAGATATTCATGTTTATAGCGGTATTGTGCCTGTTATATTCACTTTCACACTCTTCATATCACAGTCCTGCAAAGATGACAGAAAACTCACTCACATCTGCTTTCCTGCGGTGAAACATGAGAGTTTTTGTGTTTTAGACCAAACATATAATGGTGAGTGAGAGCGGCCTGGACGATCAGTGAACGCTTGGCTTGATAAAATGATCCTGCCAGAAGAATTGCGTAATAACTGTATTATTTATGTGTCCATCTGCATCATCTCAGTGAGCTTTCATGAGGTTTTACGCATGCGCTGTAAAGGGGAATTTAGCGTTTTCAGGGCGTTTTTCAAAAGTTTCTCTTCCGCACATGTAGACGCAGCCTCAGTCAGTGTGTTTTATATGCGTGACAGATGTTAAGCCATGACCCTGGCCTGTCCTGCAGCGCGTCACATGCTCATAAGCTCCAGATTGGCCGTAATCCGCTCACCATAGCTCAGATTTGAGGGTTGCTGCTTGTTTTAATCAAACACAAATATGTTTCATTTCAGCCCAGTGTGTTTCATCTCACTCGTCCACACAGTACTGGTGCTAAATCTCCTGCAGGACACTTCAGTTCTTTACAATAATATAATAGAGAATGAAAAATAAATAAGCTGTTACGCTGAGATGGTTTGGGAAAACCATAAAGTGTTTTTGTTCTGTCAGTTATTGGCCACAGGCAGCGTTAAACCATCCAAATTAAATGGTTGTTTATTGCTTATGAATTTCCAATATTTTCTTCAGCAAGGGTTTAAAACTTTTAATGGCAAACAATATCCGTGTGAGATCAATTCTTTATTAGGCTTATAATATAATAAAATATAGGCCTAATATAATATAATATAATATAATATAATATAATATAATATAAAACCGAATTGAAGTATTTGAAGTGATATAATATATCAGTTTAAATGCTTCAGTTTGTTTTGATATTATATTATTATATATGGATATTTTCTGCATCAGAAGTGTGCGCAGCTTAGAGGGAACACTGACTGGCAGCACTTCATCTGAGATGCAGTTATGCTGAAGCTTTAACATACGAATATTAGGTGAATCATTTGTGATAGCACTATTGACAAACAACATGTTTCAAATGACCTTCTGATTTAAAAACAAATGATTTTCTGTTTCTAACTGTTTCTAACTTTTCTTTCAAAAAGAAAGACATGAACATCTTGGATGAGGAGAGTAAATTATCAGGAAATTTTCATTCTGAAGTGAACTAATCCTTTAACCTGTTAAGCTGCAACCCCACTTTTGAAAAATCCCCAGAAATGACATACCCAAACTGAAACAGATACAGTTCATGAACCCTTTGCACTAAAAGCACAAGTATGATCTCATTTGAAAGCTGACACCTGGCAGTTTATTGTAAATGTAGAATTAATTATTGTCATAATGATTTTTTTTTTTTATAAATAGCTTCAAAGTTTTGTAAAGTTATTAGAAATTAATTTTTATGAAACATCCTCATGAAAATAAAATTGAAGTTGGCACTGTAGCAATCTAGAAATGCACTACAGCTAAAGCCATATGTCTAAACATTTTATGTTTAAAATCTGAAGATAATAAGTCCAAAACTCTGTATTTAGTTAAATGTTTTTCAAGACCATGTCAAATTACTTTATTTTGATTTGACGCTAAAATGCTACTGATGTTTATTGTCATCTTCTAACCATCTATCCAGTATATTGTCTCTATTGTTTTGTGGTGAACACGATCCCCATTCAGTCTCAGTCTCCCCCTGCACACATTCACACCTCTCCAGCCTGGTTTATGGCTCGAAATATGCATTTCTTTTGTCTGCATTATAGCTACTAACGACTGGCTATTCACAGGCTATTTATAGGGTTTCAGTCCCTAATTTCTTTTCTCAAAGGTCACCCTTACATTTTAAACTGTATCAAATGCATTTCTTGAATAAAGAAACATTTCATTAAGCATTCAAAAAATAATAAACGTATAACTTCTAGGTAGCAGGTGCACCTAGGGCTAGCTAGCATGTTAGCTTAGTACACCATCAATACACGACAATTTATGAGATTAAAAATATGTTTGTGCTCCAAACTTACTTCATAACGCAAGTCCAGTGTTTTAAATAATCTTCTGTGATCTAATTTGGCTTCAGATAAAAAAATCAGACAGAAAATATACTATTGGATAGTGTTCTGCACAATGATAGTCTATATAGATTAGCATTACATTATAAATATTATCTATTATTATGGAAATACCTGGCATGGCTTGAAAAACACAGGTAACTCAAATATCATTGCAAACATGTTTATTGTCTTCAAAACGTCTGTATCTGCATGTTACAGCGCGATCTCTTGTTAGCTTTGTGTGTATCAGTGACGTCCTAGAATGTCACATGGTCATGGCTCTTCTTCATGTTCCATATATGGACTATTATTGTGCATGTAGCGCCCTCAGGCTGCTGGTATGAATTGAAAACACAGTATCAGAATACCAAACGCTCATAAAGATTACATCGACGCATTTGGTATAAATTCAATAAATATTATTCTTGTCTATAGAAATATGATGTAAATCTATGAGAATCTATCAATATTTCTCCAAATCTGCACATTTTTGAGCTAAAGCCCTGAGGGACGTTATTTTGTGTATCGCTGTCATGACGACAGCACAGAGTTTTTTATGAATGAAAGCGGCTGACACGCATAATTCATATTAAAGTATCGACTCATTTTTTCATTTCATAACTCCTGACACAAATTAAGACATAACTGTCACTATGAGTTTCTCAGAATACAATAGTGGTCAAATACTGAAACTTGAGTATTATATCTTTTTAATTATGTATAGTTTGTCAAGGTATAACATTAAATCTGATAGTAATTTTGAATTAAATAAATAAATAACGCTTCAGTGCGCGGGCGCACTGGCAACGGTTAACAGGTTAACACTGATGTCCTGACACAAGAATGCTTTAGTAAGAAGGAAACTGTAGTGTGTTGTTCCTCTGTTGGCCCAGAGCACCTGAAGGCCCCGCTGGAGGAGTACATGGTGCGCCTGCCGAAGGTGCGGATCCTGCGGACCAAGAAGCGCGAGGGTCTGATCCGGACGAGGCTCCTGGGAGCCGAAGCTGCCACCGGGGACGTCATCACCTTCCTGGACTCCCACTGCGAGGCCAACGTCAACTGGCTGCCTCCATTACTGGGTAAACTACTCTCCCTTACTGGGTGAACTACCCTCCCTTACTGGGTAAACTACCCTCCCCTACTGGGTAAACTAACCTCCCTTACTGGGTAAACTACCCTCCCCTACTGGGTAAACTAACCTCCCTTACTGGGTAAACTACCCTCCCCTACTGGGTAAACTAACCTCCCTTACTGGGTAAACTACCCTCCTTTACTGGGTGAACTGGGTAAACTACCCTCCCCTACTGGGTAAACTACCCTCCCTTACTGGTCAAACTACCCTCCCCTACTGGGTAAACTAACCTCCCTTACTGGGTAAACTACCCTCCCCTACTGGGTAAACTAACCTCCCTTACTGGGTAAACTACCCTCCCTTACTGGGTAAACTACCCTCCCCTACTGGGTAAACTACCCTCCCTTACTGGGTAAACTACCCTCCCCTACTGGGTAAACTAACCTCCCTTACTGGGTAAACTACCCTCCCCTACTGGGTAAACTACCCTCCCTTACTGGGTAAACTACCCTCCCCTACTGGGTAAACTACCCTCCCTTACTGGGTAAACTACCCTCCCCTACTGGGTAAACTAACCTCCCTTACTGGGTAAACTAACCTCCCCTACTGGGTAAACTACCCTCCCTTACTGGTAAACTAACCTCCCTTACTGGGTGAACTACCCTCCCTTACTGGGTAAACTACCCTCCCTTACTGGGTAAACTACCCTCCCTTACTGGGTAAACTAACCTCCCTTACTGGGTAAACTACCCTCCCCTACTGGGTAAACTACCCTCCCTTACTGGGTAAACTACCCTCCCTTACTGGGTAAACTACCCTCCCCTACTGGGTAAACTACCCTCCCTTACTTGGTAAACTACCCTCCCTTACTGGGTAAACTACCCTCCCCTACTCGGTAAACTAACCTCCCTTACTGGGTAAACTACCCTCCCTTACTTGGTAAACTACCCTTACTTGGTAAACTACCCTCCCTTACTGGGTAAACTACCCTCCCCTACTGGGTAAACTACCCTCCCTTACTGGGTAAACTACCCTCCCTTACTGGGTAAACTACCCTCCCTTACTGGGTAAACTACCCTCCCCTACTGGGTAAACTACCCTCCCCTACTGGGTAAACTACCCTCCCTTACTTCATCACCTTCCTGGACTCCCACTGCGAGGCCAACGTCAACTGGCTGCCTCCATTACTGGGTAAACTACCCTCCCTTACTGGGTGAACTACCCTCCCTTACTGGGTAAACTACCCTCCCTTACTGGGTAAACTACCCTCCCCTACTGGGTAAACTACCCTCCCTTACTGGGTAAACTACCCTCCCTTACTGGGTAAACTACCCTCCCCTACTGGGTAAACTAACCTCCCTTACTGGGTAAACTACCCTCCCCTACTGGGTAAACTAACCTCCCTTACTGGGTAAACTACCCTCCCTTACTGGGTAAACTACCCTCCCTTACTGGGTAAACTACCCTCCCCTACTGGGTAAACTAACCTCCCTTACTGGGTAAACTACCCTCCCCTACTGGGTAAACTAACCTCCCTTACTGGGTAAACTACCCTCCCCTACTGGGTAAGCTACCCTCCCCTACTGGGTAAACTACCCTCCCCTACTGGGTAAACTACCCTCCCTTACTGGGTAAACTAACCTCCCCTACTGGGTAAACTACCCTCCCTTACTGGTAAATTAACCTCCCTTACTGGGTAAACTACCCTCCCCTACTGGGTAAACTACCCTCCCTTACTGGGTAAACTACCCTCCCTTACTGGTAAATTAACCTCCCTTACTGGGTAAACTACCCTCCCTTACTGGGTAAACTACCCTCCCAGTAAACTACCCTCCCTTACTGGGTAAACTAACCTCCCTTACTGGGTAAACTACCCTCCCTTACTGGGTAAACTAACCTCCCTTACTGGGTGAACTGCCCTCCCTTACTGGTAAACTAACCTCCCCTACTGGGTAAACTAACCTCCCTTACTGGGTAAACTACCCTCCCCTACTGGGTAAACTACCCTCCCCTACTGGGTAAACTACCCTCCCTTACTGGGTAAACTACCCTCCCTTACTGGGTAAACTAACCTCCCATACTGGGTAAACTACCCTCCCATACTGGGTAAACTACCCTCCCCTACTGGGTAAACTACCCTCCCCTACTGGGTAAACTACCCTCCCCTACTGGGTAAACTATCCTCCCTTACTGGGTAAACTACCCTCCCCTACTGGGTAAACTACCCTCCCTTACTGGTAAACTAACCTCCCCTACTGGGTAAACTACCCTCCCCTACTGGGTAAACTAACCTCCCTTACTGGGTAAACTACCCTCCCCTACTGGGTAAACTACCCTCCCCTACTGGGTAAACTACCCTCCCTTACTGGGTAAACTACCCTCCCTTACTGGGTAAACTAACCTCCCATACTGGGTAAACTACCCTCCCATACTGGGTAAACTACCCTCACTTACTGGGTAATCTACCCTCCCATACTGGGTAAACTACCCTTACTGGGTAACAAACCTCCTGAACCTAGTGTTGTCAAAAGTACCGACTTCGGTACCAAGTCGGTTCTGAAATTTTAACAACTAGTGCAAAATGCCCGTGCAAAATCAGTTTTTGTGTGTGTTTTTAGTAATTGTTGGTTTGGTGTGATTGAATGCTCATTGTTACAATTACACAGCAAAAGTTCAGTGACATTTTTATTTGTGCATGGTAGAAAGCACACAGTGAACTCTGAGAAAACGCTATTTTTGAGCAAACAGTTTGTGAATAGGCAACTACAAATGATGCCCGTGAAAGAGACTGTGAATGCATTGAATAGGATATGTTTAGTTGGTGAATAGCATAGGCTACTATTACACAGTAGCGATAACGTTAAGCGCACCAGAATGAAATATAATATTCAGAAGTAAACAGCATAGCTGACATATAGATTCAGTTAACATCCACAAATGAATAAGCACGTCGCGATTCAGGGAGCAGTGCAAAGTGCCCGTGCAAAATCAGTTTTTGTGAGCTGATCGCCGTCAAAAAAGTTCAGGAGATATTTCTTAGCGACGGCTGATTTCAACAGTTTCAATATGATAGCATTTTGAAGAAAAAAGTGTCATGAATTTATTGCATTTTTGGGGAAAAATAATCAGTTTTTATAATAAATCTTTGAAAATCCAAATCTGGATTTGAATTTTTTATGATATTATAACCTAAAGATGCTATGTGAAAGTTTGAAACAGAAAATAGTGGTTTTCATCTTGCCTCTTTCTTGGTAAAGAAAACACATTTTTACTCAAATTAATCAAAATGGATTTATCACGTTTTGGAACCAAACTCTAATATTCATAAGTAAACAGTGTAGCTGACAGATTGTCAGAATGTTTATTTTTAAACCACAACCTTCTCGGGGCTTCTTTGACCGATACAACTCTCTAGTGTCAGAATGTTTATTTTTAAACCACAACCTTTTAAAAATTATATATTTAACGATATCTTTTGCATTTCTCATCCAAACAACGTCAAACTAGGCACTGCACTTACTCGTGACCGTAGCGAGACACCTGTCAAGTTTGAAATCCATCGGACTAACGGTTCGAGAGATATGCGGTTAACAGACACACAGACAGACAGACAGACAGACAGACACACAGACAGACAGACAGACAGACAGACGTTTCTGTAATTTATAGAGAGATGTGAGGCTTTGAGCGCTGTTGAGCGGAATCGTAAACGCCTCTGATTGGCCGTTGTGTTCACGAGCTCATCAGATATGTCTGTGATTGGCTACAATGATCAACGCACGTGAGTGTTTGAGAGCACACGGAAGTGTTTGGGGAGCGGGAGCTTTTTAAAGCACAAGCAGCCGTCAATCATCAGACCAGTCCTGCTTTCAAACGCTCCCGTGTGTGTCTGTGTAAGCGCTCGCTGAAGAGAGTCATTGATGAATATTTACAACGTGTTTTTGAAGCGCTGATCATTGTAGCCAATCACAGACATATTTGATGAGCTTGTGAACACAACGGCCAATCAGACGCGTATACGATTCCGCTCAACAGCGCTCAAAGCCTCACATTGTTAAAATTTCAGTACCGAGTTGGTACCGAAGTCGGTACGTTTGACAACACTACTTGAACCCCTGAACCCTGATTCCATGGCAGTGTATTATTGTTGTTTCCCCCTTCAGATCGCATTGCTCAGAACCGGAGGACCATCGTGTGTCCTATGATCGATGTGATCGACCACGATAACTTCGGTTACGAGACGCAGGCGGGCGACGCCATGCGAGGAGCCTTTGACTGGGAGATGTACTACAAACGCATCCCTATTCCCCCCCAGCTGGAGAAGTCTGACCCCAGCGACCCCTTCGAGTGAGTGCCCTTTCACACCTTTATTTGCAACATTTCAATTGATCGATCGCCTCCACACTCTTTGAATAGGTAAAAGCTAAATGCAGACGATTGTGATGATTAGTTAGTTATGGAAAAAAATAACGCATTTCATTAGGGATGCACCGATATCAACATTTTGGCCGATAACCGATCATTTTTTATATTTGAAAACAAATAACCGATATATCGGCCGATAAATCTAAAATGTTATCATTTCTGAGAGCCTGATTACAAAAACATAAATTCTCACCATTAAAAGCCACGTTTTATATACATATTGTCTGTTTTTGCTCAGTTGGAAATATTCCCTATAAAGCCAGAGCAGAAGTGTTGTGCGTCTCCGAGCAACACACAGCGATGCTTCGTTTCTGATTGGAGAGCGAATCAATCGGCTGAACCAATGATTCAGTGACTCCTTCATAAAGACAGCCATGCACTTCATTCCTGAATGAATCAGCCGTTTGAACGGAATGAATGACTCATTTATTTAGACATTTACCTCCACCTACTGGCAGTTTTAATTTCTTATTTAGAGTATAAATTATTTTAAGAATCCATATTAATGAAAAACCCATTAAAGGTATAATTCATCCAAAAATGAAAATTCTGTCATCATTTACTCTCCCTCATGGCTATTGAAGCCTAAAAGTGTTTGTGTAATTAGGGTTGCAAAGGGGCTGAACATTTCCTGTGAATTTCCAGAAACTTTCCAAAAGTTTGAAAATTTTCCCAAAGTTTCCAAAAATTCTGGAAAGTTTCTGGAAACTAAATTCTGTGTTGAATCAAATAAAAAATTTTTTTTTTTTTTTTCTAAAGCTACCTTTTGTAATGTCTATTTGATGCTTTTCTCATTTAACGCAATAATGACTTTAAATTATCTTTTGGGGTAATTAGATAAAAAGTTTTAATCGCTTGACAAGCCTAACACTTCCCTCTTAAAAGTCTTAAAAAGTCTGTTGTATAAAGTTTAAGGCCATAAAAAATCAAACGGTATAAGGAAAGTGTTTATATTCATTTCAATAGGTCTTAAATTTGGGCTCAGAAAAACAGGAATGGTGATACGGCTTAGTGTGATGATTAAACTTTAGGAGGCGATGAACTTTAGGTGTGCGCGCTGATGCTCGTTCTACAGACTCGCTCTCTCAGAGAAGGTCACAATGATGAACAGCCCACATTTATGACACGCTATTGATTTATTATTGATGAATTATGACACTGTTTACTTTATGATGTTTACCTGCAAAAAGCATTTCTGCTGGTCAAGCGCCACCTACTGGCAGAGAGTGAGTTTGTGTTTTCATTCAGCCGGTGGATCGGAAACATATATAATGGCATATTGCATATATAAGATATAATAATTTATAACTTTGACTCATCCCTTTTTGATATTTCAAAACCCGAAAGCAATCGGATCTCTGTCTGACTGCGCTTGGAAATTTAGTTTACACAGAGAAAAACATGTATAAAGCCAATCATCAGTTTACATTATACAAATTCAACGGCGTTCGCTCCACAAAACCTGGAAAAATGTATGACTAATTGGAAAACACGTGGAAAATTTGAGAAAAGTAACATTTTGTTGCTGTCCTGGAAAAAAATATTGTGTTTTCCTTTAGAAAATAAAAGCTTCATTGATTATAACAGGAGTTTAGTGCAGAACTGAAGCGGTTTCAAAGGCAGTGCTCTTTGTTTGCGTCTAATATATATACACAGTAATCAATTCACAATTTGAATAACAGTTTTTGAATAACAATATTTGGGTTTCCCCCTTATCCACAAAATCTGGTTCCCAAGCATCCCAGAAAACCTGGAAAAATGTATGACTAATTGGAAAACACGTGGAAAATTAGAGAATATGATTCTATGATCATTGATTATAACAGGAGTTTAGTGCAGATTGACAGCTTCAGTGATTATAGCAGAACTGAAGTGATTGAAAGCTTCAGTGATTGACAGCTTCAGTGATTATAAAGGCAGATCTCTTTGCCCGCGTCTGTAACAGTATTCGGGTGTCCCCGTCATCTGTGTGGTGCAGCTGTAGTTCTCCACCAGATCGAGCTGTGTCTTCTTCTCCTCTTCCCGTCAGGTCTCCGGTGATGGCGGGCGGGCTCTTCGCTGTGGACAGGAAGTGGTTCTGGGAGCTGGGAGGATATGACACGGGTCTGGAGATCTGGGGAGGAGAGCAGTACGAGATCTCATTCAAGGTAATTCTCTGATAGACCCCTTTTCAGTTCGTAAACATGGTGACGTTTGTTTGGGGGCGGAGCTTAGGTGGAGCCACGAACCCTCTGGCCGCTTCACTAATGCTAGCAAAGTTTTGTTAGCTTGTTTTTTTTAACAATGACTGAAGAAAATCCGATTTTATCTTAATATGTAAGGTCGTTCACTGTCCAGGAGCGCGATTGTTAATTGCAAAAGTTAACTTTAACTGACGGCACCGGATTGGCCGACCCGTACACGCTCAGTCGATGATGGAGGATCTGACGGGATTGCCTCGGGCGAGTGGCCTGACATCGACACCTGATGGAGAAACTGAGGGCGTGTAAATCTTTAGAGAACTATAACTGTATTTGCTGAATGGTGACGTACAGGACTTGTGTGGATCGATCCGCAGTTCTGCCTAGCCAGCGCCAAGCCCAGAAGACCCCCCTGTAAAGAGTGACATTACAGTGACATTTTAATCATGGGAATATTTTCTAGAAATAAAAATTACAGATACAGCAAATTAATTTTTTACCTTTATGTATTTGATTATTCTTTCTTACCAGGTTTTACAAAAAGTCACAATCAATCACACCAATATACAATCACAGATGATTCACAAATAATCACAATAGTTTAGAAAACATTATGCGATAAAATTTCAAATTGGAGCCTGTACTCCGTCGATTCTGGCACCCAACAACACAACCAGATGATGTTTAAGCGGCGCATGAAGCGAATCTGTGCTGGTTTGTATCGGCCGCCTCCAGTGCTGTAATCGTGCCGTCGGTGCAGAAAGGGTCTATATACGCGTTTCGTCAGGTTTCTTCTGCGTCCTGATCACTGATGCAGAGCTGCCAACTCTACGCATTCACCGTGAGACTCAGGCGATTGACACTTTCACACGCTCTCACGCCACACATCCATTTACTCACGCACAGAAAAATCGCGTTGAAATTTAAATTAATTATATCATGTTATATTATGTTGTTATATTAATTTATTATATATTATATTAGTGTTATTAATTATATTAGGTTACACTTTATTTTAAGGTGTCATTGTTACAGTGTAATTATATATTTAAGTACTGAGTAATATTGAGCAACTACATGTACTTACTATAGGGTTAGTGTAGGATTAGGGTTTGATTGAGGGTTGCATGTAATTATGCATCATTTACTGTTTTTACTACGGTAAGTACATGTAACGTTACAACAACACTGTAAAATAATAGTTTAACTAATTATATTATATTCGTTTTTCAAATTATATTATGTTATATTATATTGTTTTATTAATTTATTGTCAAGTCAAGTCAAGTCATCTTCATTTATATAGCGCTTTTAACAACGTAGATTGTTTCAAAGCAGCTTCACAGAGATAAGCGTATTAAGAGTTAAGTTATTTTCCATCTAAAGTTAGTTTTGATTGATTTGCTTCCGTCGCAACGATCATTTGTTATTAAATTAGGGGCCGCTAAGACGACACCATTCCCTCTACACAGACTTTAAACGCGAACCTGTGAGAAATGCTGATGGCGTTCACATGCGCATTTAGAATGGGTTCTATAGTTATGTGCATTTGAAAATACGCAGGTTTGGAATTCCCTACAAGCCAAGCCTAAACATAGTACTTGTCTTTCCTTATAAATTTTGATAAAGAATTTTATTTTATTTTGTTGCTTTGGGGTAGGAACGCGAAACGGATTTTCCCGACAATGCCTTATCTGTATAGTGGTAGAGGGATCCTCCATAGGGAGAGACTAGTTGGCCCTTCAGCACTGCGTTGTCATCGGTCCAGGCGAAGGTCCTTCGTCAGATCTGGATACGGCCTGGATCCGGCAGGCTGCCGGAAAACCTCGGGATAAACACAGACACTAAAATTAGCGTAGATGCCATTCTTCTCATGATGTAACGAGTACATCAGGATTTATGGGAAGTGTTCCCGGTTCCGGCTGACCTAATCTATGCAGCCTAATATTAAATTATAGAAGTCTATAATGTATTATGTGAATGCTAGGTCAAAGAGATGTGTCTTTAGTCTAGCTTTGAACTGACAGAGTGTGTCTGCTTCCCGGACAATGGTAGGAAGGCTGTTCCAGAGTTTTGGTGCTAAATAGGAAAAGGATCTACCGCCAGCAGTCGATTTTGATATTCTAGGTATTATCAACTGGCCGGAATTTTGAGATCGCAATAGACGTGACGGACTATAATGCGTTAAGAGCTCGCTCAAGTACTGCGGAGCTAAACCATTTAGTGCTTTATAAGTAATCAGCAATATTTTAAAATTTATGCGATGTTTAATAGGGAGCCAATGCAGTTTTGACAGAACCGGGCTAATATGGTCATACTTCCTGGTTCTGGTAAGAACTCGAGCTGCTGCGTTTTGAACCAGCTGTAGTTTGTTTATTAAGCGTGCAGGGCAACCACCCAGTAGAGCATTACAATAATCTAGCCTTGAGGTCATGAACGCATGAACTAATTGTTCCGCATTTGTCAATGAGAGCATATGGCGTAATTTAGATATATTTTTAAGATGGAAAAATGCGGTTTTACAGATACTAGACACGTGACTTTCAAATAAAAGATTGGTATCAAAGAGCACACCCAGGTTCCTAACCGACGACGAAGACTTAACAGAGCAGCCATCGAGTGTTAGACAGTATTCTAGGTTATTACGTGGGGAAGTTTTTTGTCCAATAATTAGAAACTCTGTTTTTTCAGAGTTAAGAAGTAGGAAATTACGAGTCATCCCATTTTTTATATCCGCTATGCATTCCGTTAATTTTGTGAATTGATAAGTTTCGTTAGGTTTTGGAGAAATATACAGCTGAGTATCGTCAGCATAACAGTGAAAGCTAATTCCATGTTTCCTAATGATATCTCCCAAGGGTAGCATGTACAGAGTGAACAGCAGCGGTCCTAGTACTGAGCCTTGTGGTACGCCATACTGAACCAGGGTTTTTCCTGGGTCAAAATTGGTCTTCGGTGGTGGCTGACCGACATGGTCATCCACACACAGCAAAGAGTACCCTAGTACCCACATGATCCGCAAGCCCAATATTGAAAATAAATGTTAAATTTAAAATAAATACAAAGAAACAGTTTGTGATTTTTTTTTTTAGGTAGGCTAATTTACTACACATTGTCATAGGCCTATACATACTGTGGATTATTAAGGCTAAATTTTACTAAACACTCTTGCTAAATTAGGTAAGCACACTTACTTTCTCATTTCAGATTAGGGGTGGGAATCTCTAGGCACCTCACGATTCGATTCGATTACGATTCAGAGGGTAACGATTATCGATTATTAAGGTTTTTTTTTTTTTTTTTTTTTACTTGGTACTTTTAAAGCAAAGTATTTATGATGACCCATAACGAACTTACTTCCATCTTCCTATATTAATTTTATTAATAAAACAAATGGAAGTTATTTGAACATTGCAAAGAACCAACATGAAAATAAATGTGTGCCTGTACTAGCAGCGTACTTGTAGTAAATTAATACAAACTTCAGCATATTCTGAATCTCTAGCATTTAATAATAGACTTCTAACCAACATCCTCCTGTTATTTCCAATGAGCAATATAATCCTTCAGACAAAAAACATTTTGCTGTAGCAAATTCACAAACAGTTTTCGTTCAAAAATATAGAATGATGTACCAGCAGCTCTCATATAATGCTTGTGGACTTATGCATATTCTGAATAATTAGTAACATACAAAGCCTCTCTTATTCACAACTAAATAATAAAGAGGTATGACTTGAAATGTTTGCTGTATACCACAATCAAAAACAGCTTATACAAAAAAAGTGAATGAACATCTGCAGAGAGCACAGTCAAAATGTAACTTTTTGTGACTGGCATTGCACATATTGCAGGGCAGTACAACGTTCGTATAACAGATCGGTTACAGTATATTGATGTGAAAACTAAATAGGCTACTGAAAGCAGCTTTCATACAAAAAATACTAAATAGGTAACAATGAAATTGCCAATTTTCCATACGCTAGCTTTTAACGAAGAGGGTGCCGTTCGAATTTGGCGCTCAGGCATCATGCGTCTGTTATGTGCGGGAGTCTGTTATGTGCGCGCCACAGACTGCACGCGCACCGCACGTCCGCTAGAGTTCCGCCTTTTGCGTTCCGTCAATATTATGTTTTTTTAGAGATTTGATTTTTTTGACATTTGTGATTGTGAATCGATTCAGAATCGTCCACGTCCGCATCGCGATGCATATAAGAATCCGCGCGGTGCTGTGATCGTTCTCTCCGTCACTCCGTCAGTAGCCTGCTTCACTCACAAATCAAATAAGGCTTTGGCGGGACAAAAAATCGTTTTGGCGGCCGCCAAAAAAAATTCAATGTAGGAAAAACCCTGTGAACTTGTGATCGATGAGACATCTCATCATTTACTGCTACAAACTGATAACGGTCAGATAAGTATGATTTAAACCATGCTAGTGCATTTCCCGTAATGCCAACATAATGTTCTAATCTATTTAAAAGAACGTTGTGGTCAATGGTGTCAAATGCAGCACTAAGATCGAGTAACACTAATAGCGAGATACAACCACGATCGGATGATAAGAGCAAATCATTTGTGACTCTAATGAGAGCAGTCTCGGTACTATGGTACGGTCTGAATCCGGACTGGAAATCCTCGCAGATATCATTTCTTTCAAGAAAGGAACATAGTTGTGAGGATACTGCCTTTTCTAATATCTTTGACAGAAAAGGTAGATTCGAGATCGGCCTGTAATTGACTAATTCTGTAGAATCAAGTTGCGTTTTTTTAACAAGCGGTTTAATCATAGCCAGCTTAAAGGTTTTTGGTACGTATCCTAGTGACAAAGATGAATTAATGATATTAAGAAGAGGATCTATGACCTCTGGAAGCATCTCTTTCAGTAGCTTAGTCGGTATAGGGTCTAACATACATGTTGTCGATTTAGATGATTTAACGAGTTAAGTAAATTCTTCCTCTCCTATAGCAACGAATGAATCAAATTTTTCCTCAGGGAGACTACAGTGTACTGCCTGATGCGATACTGTAGTAGACGGTTGCATAGTTATAATTTTCTATTTTCTTTAATCTTCTTTAAGCGCAACGGAGCAACTGTGTCTAAAGTGCTGGAAAAGAGAGAGTTAAACGTTTCTGTTGTAATATCAAGTTCTTCTAAGCTATCTGGGATGCTGAGATGATGAAACTGATCAGGAAGATTATTAATAAAGCAATCTTTAGTGGCAGAAGTGATAGGTCTAACATATTTGTAACACGGAGTCGGCTTTGCAGCCTTGGCTAAATGCAAATTACACAAGACTAGATAATGATCTGAGATGTCATCGCTCTGCTGCAGAATTTCAACGGCATCAACATCTATTCCATGTGATAATATTAGATCTAGAGTATGATTACGACAATGAGTAGGTCCTGACACGTGTTGTCTAACTCCAATTGAGTTTACAATGTCTTTAAATGCCAATCCCAATGCATCTTTTTCATTATCGATGTGTATATTAAAATCACCAACAATTAGTACTTTATCTGCAGCCAATACTAACTCTGATAGAAAGTCCGCAAATTCTTTGATAAAGTCTGTATGGTGCCCTGGTGGCCTGTATACAGTAGCCAGCACAAATCTCAAACCTGATTTATCGTTTACACTATATATTTTTACATTAAGCACCAATGCTTCAAAAGAATTATATTTAAAACTTGATTTCTTAGTGGTTTTGAAACTATTACCATGAATTACAGCAACACCACCCCCTTTGCGTTTCAGACGGGGTTCATGTTTATTACAGTAATCTTGGACGGTGGACTCATTTAAAGTAATGTAATCGTTTGGCTTTAGCCAGGTTTCTGTCAAACACAGCACATCTAGGTTATTATCTGAAATCATATCGTTAACAATGAGTGCTTTTGAAGTAAGCGATCGAATATTCAGCAACCCAAGCTTTAGCATTTGCTCGTCTGTATTATAGCTGTTTTTTATTTGTTGAACATCAATTTAATTTTTAACCTTAGATAGGTTTAAACATTTTTTGGATTTCCAAATTCGGGGAGCAGACACAGTCTCTATATGATGATAGCTAGGTGAAAGAGGCTCTATGTGATAGGATTTATCACATATTGTATTATATTTGTTGTATTAATTATATTATACTAGTTTTACTAATTATATTATACTAGTTTTATTAATTATATTATAATATTTTTATTAGTTATATTATATTAGTTTTAGTAATTATATTATGTTATATTATATTACATTGTTTTATTAATTTATTATATCATATTAGTTGTATTAATTATATTATAATAATTGTACTAATTATATTAGTTTTATTAATTATATTATATTAGTTTAGTTAATTATATTAGTTTTATTAATTATATTATGATAGTTTTAATCAATTATATTATATTAGTTTTATTAATTATATGATATTATGTTATGTTTCCTGACTGTATTATATCATCTGTGTGTGTGTGTGTGTCTCTGAGGTGTGGATGTGTGGCGGGCGTATGGAGGACATCCCCTGCTCTCGAGTGGGCCACATATACCGGAAGTACGTGCCTTATAAAGTTCCTGGAGGAGTGAGTCTCGCCAGGGTGAGTGTCCCATCAGCACTCATGCACTTCCCACAATGCATTTCACATTGACATCATGATGTTCTGATGTGAGATCAGATTTACTTCATCCACCTGTTCGCTGTCACCCCGCTTTATGAGCAAAGACGTGAAAATGCCCTTTTGATAGGAGAAAAAAGGAAATAAAAAAAGTCTTAAAGGGATAGTTCACCCAAAATAAACATTAGCCCATGCACTTTTATGATGATGCACTTTTATGATGATAGATGCACTTTTATGATGATGCACTTTTATGATGATAGATGCACTTTTATGATGATGCACTTTTATGATGATAGATGCACTTTTATGATGATGCACTTTTATGATGGACAGATGCACTTTTATGATGGACAGATGCACTTTTATGATGGACAGATGCACTTTAATGGACTTTTATAAACAGCCATTTACTGCCATTATAAAGCTATTGTATTCGTCTGAAAGAAGAATGTCTTATACACTAGGATGACCTGAGGGTGAGTAAATCATGGGATAATTTTCATTTTTGGGTGAACTATCCCTTTAAATTAAAGTTATTTCATAGGGCAGTATATTTTTACATTTTTAACTCTGTTGATTATTTCTGTAGTCGAAGCAGTATTTGTCTGGCACAAAAGTGTCCTGTATGAGCTTCATCATGACTGATGTGTGTGTGTGTGTGTGCTAGAACCTGAAGCGTGTGGCGGAGGTGTGGATGGACGAGTACGCTGAGTTCATGTACCAGCGCCGGCCGGAGTATCGGCATCTCTCGGCTGGAGACGTGTCGGCGCAGAAGGAGCTGAGGAACCGGCTCAGCTGCAAGAGCTTCAAGTGGTTCATGACGGAGGTGGCGTGGGATCTTCCCAAACACTACCCGCCGGTGGAGCCGCCCGCCGCCGCCTGGGGAGAGGTGCGGACTAGCGCTGTTCCATTCCGGGGGTTTCGGCAGAGTCGACTCCTCGACTCCATTTACAATAAAAAAAAAAAATAATTTAAAAATAATATTTTTTATAAAATCATTTAGTTCAGTTAGAGAACAGACACTACAATTAAAAACTGACCGTTTCTGCTTAATAAACCGTGAGCTGAACGAGAGTCGCAGCACAGATACGCAACAGGAGTCAGATTTCATTCATCATGAGAGTGAGGAGCTGACTAACATGATGATGAGGAAGATTTAGTGTCAAAGCGAAATTTTGTTGTTGTTGTGTTTTTCATTTAGAATAATAGGCTAATGAACTAATTCAAGCAATCCGCCCCGAATTGGCGTTCATTTGAAAGCGAAACTAAAATGTGCACGGACACACGTGTCTACGGGCAGAATATTCTGCTCGCTCCGCGGACGTGCGCATTTTAGTTTCACTTTTAAATTAGCACCAATTCAGGGCGGATTGCTTGAATGGTGAGTTGTTAAATGAAAAACATAACAACAAAACAGTGCTGCTCCGCACCGTTATGAATGCCCGTGCGTTCGGACGCGCGCATTTTACTTTTGCCTTTAAATTAGGGATTTAAAACCCCCGCCGGTGACACCGGTATTACCGGTGTTGTCACACATCGATTAACCGGTGGGAAAATCTTGACGGCACTCGCAAGAAAATGGATAAGCAGCTGCATAATCAAATTCACAAATATTACACCATTTAAACATTATTAAAAACACATAGGCTTAGTTACTAAAACAATCTTTGTCAAAGAATACACTTGTTTCTTGTTTCTATTTGTTTAATTTCCAGATCTGAGGTGAATTATCCACTGTTGCTTTTACAGCTTCAAAGCTGAAGCACTAAATGATATTCAGAGTCACATGACACGCTTTTAACATTAAATAAAGCACATAAACAGCACCTGAGATCATCATCGCCACACTTTGTGTTTGTTGTTCCAGCGCGACGTGCAGAAAAATAGAAACCGTTTCTGAAATAGTCGTTGCGTGTCGCGGCCGGTTAGGACACACACTGATTAACATGGAAAAGACGCATTTTATCGTGCGTCGCGTCACGTGTAGTTAGCACACGGTGTAAAACGTGAATGACCCAACGTGAGATCTTTTTTTTGTTTTTTTTTTATGTGCGTAAATTTCTGACTCTGTGTGCAAAGACCTTAAATATCGTGCATCAATTAAAACAGACACAGGTCCACTGTAGACACAAGTGTCTGTCAAAAAACTATCATAGAAATGTTGAGCTTGGGAGCACAGACTTAACTTTGGTCTCATTTTAAAGACTCTTGGTAGATTACTGTCTAAATGTCTAAAGACACGCCTTTTTCGGCATCACCTGACCAATTAATACTAGCACTTACCTTTTCTATTCTATACTATTCTTTTTGTTTAGTTTTTTTTCTGGTAAAAAAAAAAAACCTTGCGATCAATAATAATACAATAATAATAATAATAATTTAATACATAAATTGTAAATGCTAAATCATCTTGATATTGATAGCTGATGCTTGTGTTGCCAAATCTCTGGATACATGATATCATCTATAGGCACAACCCGGCACGAGGGTTTATCGCGCTGATTTCACACGTATAGTGTGAGCAGTGAAGTCGCAGCTCGATGATCGGACCGTATAGTGCGAGCACATAAAGGCTGAGCTTTGGCTTTACACCGCATGCGATCATCTCGCTCAGTGTGAGTATGTGCCTTGCTGAAATCACAGACATCGCAGTGTCTGCCCGCCTTCACTGAGACGTGTTACAGCACTTTAACACTGTTCCCTCTTGCTGGTCTGACTGCTTCTGTTGTTCTCATTTGTAAAGTCGCTTTGGATAAAAGCGTCTGTTAAATTATTATTTAAATTATTGTTGAAGTAAAAAAAAAAAGGTTAAAAAGTGAATAAGTGTGTGTGTGTGTGTGTGTGTGTTCCAGCTGCGTAACGTGGGCTCCGGCCTCTGCATGGAGAGCAAGCACTTTTCCTCGGGATCCCCGATCCGCCTGGAGAAGTGCCTGAAGGAGCGGGGCGAGCCGAGCTGGAGTCACGGTCAGGTGAGCGGCACCGCCTGTACACGAGCAGTAGATGATGCTGAATGCTTTAATGTGGATGATAATGTGTGTTTGTCTGTTCTGCAGGTGTTCACGTTCGGGTGGAGGGAGGATATCCGTGTTGGAGACCCGTTACACACTAAGAAGGTGTGCTTCGACGCCGTGTCCCACAACAGCCCCGTCACGCTCTACGACTGCCATGGGATGAAGGGCAACCAGCTGTGGGCCTACAGGAAGGTGCTAACCCACGCTAACACTCTCTGTTGCAGTATTTTCCTGTTATCTCTGTAAAGCTGCTCTGATCTGTACTGTTAAAAGCGCTGTATAATAAATGTGACTTGACTTGACTGTCCAGATCTCGCCTGTACAGGCGTCACAGCTGAGAGTCTGATGTCTGAGCTTGAAGAAGCTCCAGTTCTTCTCTATATCAGAGTCAGTGTTTCTGTAGTCCTGAGTTTCTTCCGGGAACGAACACGTCACAATATTCCTCATTATAATAATTAATACGCAGAATAAAGGGGCGGGGCCTGGTTGAGTTAGTTAGTAGTGTGTTAAACTGGTGGTTGTGGAAAGGGGCGGGACATTTCCCAAACACTCGAAGCACTCGACCAATCACAGCACACTGCTCCAGCCGACCAATCGGAGCACAGTGTGCTTTTCAGAAGGAGGGGCTTCATAGAGACAGGAAGTAAACAGAGCGTTACAGACAGACTGGGAAGAGAGGAGCCGCAACAGTGGAGAATATGAGGAGAATAAGGTACTGGAGGCTGTGCTGTATCGTGAACAAGTCGTGTCGTGCCGAACAACGCCTTCAGCCGTGACTTATTCTCGATACAGCACAGCCTCCAGTACCTTATTGCTTTTTACCACACAATACATAAAAATATGTATCAATGCAACTTTCATGAAGTAAAATCACTAAAAGCCTTCCTTCCGCTGGAAAAAATTGGTACACACATTATTTCTCCATTAGATGGCGGCAGAGACTGTCTTTATGAGGGAGTCAGTCAGTAGAGAAGACTTTTATATTGAAACAACTGAAAGTTGTTGTGAGAAGCAAGATGTAACTGATAAATGACTAGCGTTTCACAGGAAAACCCTGAACTGTTAAAAGGACAGGATATCCAGCGGACATTCAAACTAATTTTTTATTACGAATATAGTGCTGACCTGAAGGAAAAGGCTAAATCTACTGTAAAAGCAGGAACTCTAACTCGATCTCTCTCACAATACTCTATAAACTTCAATGAACGATATCAATGAGATCAAACATATGTTTACGTTGCTAAGAGTGGTTGCTAGGGGTGTTGTGTAGTGATACATAGAACCGTTTATCGTGAATAAAACACAGCTATTGACCAATCAGAGTCTGGAACTTCCAGACTGGAACTAACCATTTTATAAGGGGAAAATAATCAACTTTCGAGCAGGAAAACCTGTTGTAGTAGAGCCTGAAAACAACATCAAGACTTTGAGAAAAGGAACTTTGAGGGCTTTTTCACGCTCAAACTGCAGCATCACACACTAAAGAAAGATGAACATGGGAAAAAGCAGGTTCTCATCAAGGATAGTGTCAAAAGTACCGACTTCAGTACCAAGTCGATACTGGAATTAAAAAAATGTGAGGCTTTGAGCGCCTCTAAACACGTAAACACCTCTGATTGGCCGTTGTGTTCACGCGCTCATCGGATTTGTCTGTGATTGGCTACACAATGGTCAACACATGGGGGCGTTTGAAAGTGTTTTAAAAAACGGGAGTTTCACTTTCAAACGCTTGCGTGTGTGTCTGTGTAAGCGCTCGCTGAAGAGCGTCATTGATGTATATTTACAACATGTTTTTGAAGCGCTGATCATTGTAGCCAATCACAGACATATCCGATGAGCACAATGGCCAATCAGAGGTGTTTACGTGTTTAGAGGCGCTCAAAGCGTCACATTTTTTACGTTTCAGTACCGAGCTGGTACCGAAGGCAGTACTTTTGACAACACTAGTTAAGGATGAAGGTTCTGTGAGCAAATGATGATGATGTGTGTGTGTGTGTGTGCAGGATAAGAGCATCTATCACCCCGTCAGTAACAGCTGTGTGGACTGCAGCGCTGCACAGAAGCGGATCTTCATGAACTCCTGCGACTCCTCGTCTCCCAGTCAGCAGTGGCTCTTCGGGAACACCAACGCCACCGTCCTGGACTCCTTCAACCGCGGTCAGTGAGCCGGATCCTGCGGTGACGCGCTGGTGAAGCCCTCGTGGAGACACACCTCTCGTGCCTTTACTGAACTCGTGTGCGTCTGATCGTCTGCGGACGCTGGAACGTCTTCATCTCAGTGCTAACTCCTGCTGCTAATGCTACTGTTGAGGAGAGAGACCGGGCTCGCGTTTCAGTGTTTGCAAGGCTGCGCGTTATTGATGTCCCTCAGTCCGCTCAGACTGTGTTACTGTGATGAAGGGCCCTATCACACACCCGGCGCATACGGCTTTTGCTAGTTTCAGCCCAACGCAGTTTTCATTTTTACGTCCTGCGACACGTTGTTTAAATAGCAAATACATTTGCGCTCATCTGTGGCCCATGGGCTGCTGGTCTGAGAACGAGTGTGTGTTCAGGAGCATTGATGGAGCGTTGCTATTATGAGGAACTGAAATAGACTGAGCCGTTGACCACCTGAACCCTGCTCTAAAGGCAATGCGCAGGATTTTATTAGTTATTTAGAGCGCGTTAGTAATATGAGCCTTTAGACGGGTCACAACGCGCTACACTCTGCTTATTACACACACACAGCTTTAACCTCGCGCATGAGCAGATCCGTTTCCTCGCTAGAGAAGCGTTCAGTCTTTCCGCTTGGTAATTCCTCCATGTAAATAGCGAATCCGCCATGACACGAGCGCAACTGGCTTTTAAAGGGAATGTGAGATGAGACTCTGATTGGTTTATTGCACGTTACGCCCAAAACACAACCGTTACTCATTAAGAGAACAGAGACAACACACACCCGTTACTCATTAAGAGAACAGAGACAACCCTCTAGACCAGCGCCGGGAGCACCGACCATTTTTTCCGTCGTTAAACTAGCACTCGTTGGACTCGGACACTGAGTGCACGTGCGCTGTAGACCATGAGCTTAGATCGGAAATTAGGGCCCAAAAGCTCAGATGTGCTTCGTGTTTTTAAGGAAAGGTTGGAAATCTCACACCGACAGCGATGATGTCACTGTATGTGGAGTCGAGTTGTAGGGATGCACCATATATATCGGTATCGGCCCATAACTGCTCATTTTTACTGTGACCGTTATCGTCAGATTAGAAGATTAGGTCGATATATTAAAGCCTTTAAATGAGGGATTATTTCCCCCGTCAGTTTTGATTCGTGACGTGACATCATGCGTGTATTACAAGAGTTTATTATCATTCATTTTTCTTTTCTGGATGCAACTCAAGAGACTGATGTAGTTTTACAATGAAGTCTATCAGTTGTAAACGATGTTCTTTCCCAGCGTCTTCTTAAAGTTTTAGTTTTTGTATTAACCAACACATACATAGTTCAACGATACACAATATTTTGATTTGTACAGCGAGATTTTTGCAGCATACCTGAGTTATACAGCATATTACATAAATAATTAATAAAGATATGAAAAAATGAATGATCAAAACCAATGAACACAGAACAACAGCATTAGAGGAGATCTAAATATTGCCAGAGTTAACCAGCCTTTCTCTCTGAAGAACAAGACGATTACAGCGGTGGAGGAGGAGAAACTCTGGACATTTTAGAGGAAAAGAGAAAGAAAAATATACTGTCAAACCAATAATTATTCATTCATCAAAAAATTATTAACAAAGATTAATATATACTGTAACAAATGTATTGCTCATTGTTAGTTTATACATTAATCAGTGTTAACTAATGAACCTTACTGTAAAGTGTTCCCGAAAATCTACATTCATCGGCTAATATATAATATATCGGTTCATATGTCCATTCTGTTCTTGCATCTGTTTAATCTGAGGATTGTTGATTCACACACACTCTGAGCGCCGGACACAACACACACTCTGAGCGCCGGACACGACACACACTCTCAGCGCCGGACACGACACACACTCTCAGCGCCGGACACGACACACACTCCCAGCGCCGGACACGAGCGCGCCGCCTTGCAAACACTGCTGTAATCCCTCAGGAGATGCAGTCATTAATGTTCCCTGTAAACATCGAACGCTTATTAATCTGGCCGTTTATCCGGGTCATTCCACACAAATGTGTGGTTAATTATCCATCTTCTGTTTGTGTGTATATACACATTTTTTTGTTTTTGTTTTAGTGGACATAATATTTTATTAGAAAAACTTGAAGGTGTATCGACCCTGTTCACTAGAATGATGGCATGTACAGTCAAACTAAAGATATTCAGACACCTGATATAACTTTTGATATTTTTTTAATTAGTGTGATCAGGACACTATAGTTCATTTCTGTCAGTGAGGAGAGCAGAATAAAGAAAACTGTGACATATTATACCCAAACACTCTTCATACAGAGACTAGCATTGCTTGGTGATTGGTTGAGCTAAACTGGTATTATCTAATTGTGTAGTTAAATTTAACAGCTGACAGATATTCAACATAATTCATGTGTGAGACAGTCTAACAGAAGGACGGACAAAACCAGTCAAATATCAACTGAGTTCTGCTCATATTTTATTACCATTTTCTAAACTATAGCGAATAAACTGATGATGTGAGAAATGTTGAAGGGGTCTGAATAAATGTGTGTTTGACTGTACATGTGTTTCTGTGAGGGAAAATCTGAGATATTCAGTCCTGTTCATGTGATTCAGTACAGTAACAGCACTGCAGTAGATCAACAGTGTGGAATGACCCAACTATAAACCTCCAGGCTTTGTGATGTTTCTCCACTGGTTCTCCACGATCCTGACGGTTCTCGACCAGCGCTTCCAGCCCAAAGACGGGATCTGCTCATGTCCCAGCGTTCGGTTCCTGACGCACACAGATAAACTTGAACCCAGTCCATGTGCCTTCACTCCCAGACTCTCTTGTAGAAGCATTTGACCTGTTTTTACCATTGAATATTTTTGCAGATTATCTCTCAAGCACTTTTAAATGTTCCTCTAAAGTTGCTCTGTCCTGCACTTTCAGAGCCTATTTTCCAGTATGAATGAGATTTTTGTAACTTCTGTAGACTTGAAAGGGTTTCCTGAAATGAGTGATTGCTCTGCTGTTGTTGTTTCTGGTGGACCACTGTGTCAAAAAGCACATGCAAAAATTATTGGACAGAAATCTAATGCTGTACTTTTGAACTGAGTTGTTTGAAGACCAGCTTTTGTTTGTTGAATCTGATGGTTTGGTGGGAAATCTTGGGAATGCTGGTATTTTTATACTGATGCATTAAAATGGTTCTGATGGCACATCATACGTTATTATTACTGGAGTCGTCTGTTCAGTTGTGTTATTTATTTTCATTTGTAGTAATGTTTTTTTTCTAATTTTAAGTACCAACACTTGTTGTAATCTTACTTTGAATAGATGAAGGCCACAATACAGACACACTTCAACAAACTTCTTTGTTTGGAATTTTAAGGATGATATACATTTTGACCCATTTTGATGAAATTATGACCCTGCATCACAGGACTGTAGTAAACATATTACACATGAAAAGAGATTAACATAATTTCCAATAACTTGCACTGCTTTGACCCTGAGTAAAGCACTCTTGAGTGTCTTTCTTCCGCAGGCCCTCTGATGTCAATCACCAAAGATGGGAAACACAATTTCCTCCCCTTTAAAAGTCGGTAACCCATTTATTTTGCTTTTTTATCGACGTACAAGCGTTCAATCTCAATGACAATAGCACTTTTTAGGACACTTCAAACAACATAACGCGTCGAGATTTTATCTATATTACAATATTCGTCGGGTTTTTTTTTTTCATACTAAGACATTCGGTTTTAGTTACTGAAGTTCCATGAAAGAGTCGAGTGTGTGTGTGTGTGTTTGAGTCATTTGAAGTGCACCAGTGAGGCGTTATTTCATGACATCAATGGCAGCGATCAGGAAGTTCAGTTTGATCGACAGGCGCGCTAGCCAATCGGAACCAAAGACACGTTCTCGGCGGCCCGCCTTTGTCGGAAAACAACCAATGGGCGTTCAAAGCCACAGCTTCCGGTTTCTCTCAGGACATGTTTCATTGTACGGCGTACATTGTTGAGATGAGCTCGACTGTTGCTCGGTAGTTCGGCGCGTGTCAGATCCGCAGTTTCCGCGCACACACGTTCGGTTCTGCTCGCGGGACCGAGTCCGGTGATCCAGCGAAGCCGCGGGATCTTTAGCGGCCCGGGTCCGCAGTGTTGCTGAGATTCTCCGTCCGTTGGTTCGTTGGTTCGCAGCGCGTCGAGCTCGTTAAGCTGCGTTGACGTCGCGTCGCTGCTCGCCGCCTCTGCCCGGTATGAACGGGTTCAGCACGGAGGAGGACAGCCACGACGGGCCGCCCGCGCCGCCGTTCTTCGGGCAGAGCTGCTGTCTGATCGAGGACGGGGAGCGGTGCGGGCGTCCGGCGGGCAACGCGTCCTTCAGCAAGCGCATCCAGAAGAGCATCTCGCAGAGGAAGCTCAAGCTGGACATCGACAAGAGCGTAAGCCGCGTCCCTCACTGCTCGCTATACTATAACACTCATATAATAAACTCCTATTTTGTTTTCGATTTGATACCGTTACCTTCAAAGGCCAGTGTCCTCTAGCAATTCCGTTACCTCTAAACTGAACTTTAAAATTATTTTATTTATTAATTAAATTACTTAAAGAGTAAAATGGGTAATGATAGCCACTTAAAATTATATTTAAAAAACATTTTAACATTCAGTACTTCTTAATTGCAACTTATTTGAATATATTTTCGTTTACACATGGTCACAATGTGTTTATTATAGTGGTAACCATGGAAATCTACTAATACTATAGTTGAGCTGCGGTCACTGTGGTAAAACCATGGTTGATTTGCATAAGGTGCCGCTGACCCGTGTTAACATCGGGTACTGAATTAACTTTTAACATTCGGTTTAAATATGTTGTAGTTCTACTACTCTATTATTCGCTAACATAGGTTATTTGTCCAATATAGTGCATTACGTTTCTTGTTAAGTAAAATCACTGGTAAAAGACACTTGTTAATGTGAGTATCGATACTTTCAGTACTCACACCAGTGTTGTTACTCCAGTGTTGAGACCTGGGTAATACGGGTGCTGAACCTGACCTCATCTTCCTGATGTTTTAGTCCTGTCAGTGTTTGACGTCTCCTGTCCTCCATCATCCACGTCTTCATGATGCTCTTGTAAATATAAAATAGTTTTCTTAAGTGCGTCTTCAGTCTGTAAATGCAAACACTGACAGCCATGAAAACATGCAGCCAGTCACACACTTCCATAGTGTGTGTTAGATGTCCTTTCATTGGTAATATGAGCTTGAGTCCAGTTTCCTGCTTATTAAAGAAACCTAAACCTTGTTTTCCGTGTAGGTTCGGCATTTGTACATCTGTGACTTCCACAAGAACTTCATCCAGAGCGTTCGCAACAAACGCAAGAGGAAGACCAGCGATGACGGCGGAGAGTCACCTGACCATGATGTCGAAGTCCCCGAGGTAACGTATCAGTGTTTCTGAAACGCCTCCACTGTAGTCTCGAGTTTCTTCCGGGAACGAACACGTCACAATATTCCTCATTATAATAATTTATGTGCAGAATAAAGGGGCGGGGCCTGGTTGAGTTAGTTAGTAGTGTGTTAAACTGGCGGTTATGGTAAGGGGCGGGACATTTCCCAAACACACTCGAAGCGCTCGACCAATCACAACACACTGATCCAGCCGACCAATCAGAGCACAGTGTGCTTTTTTAGAAGGAGGGGCTTCATAGAGACAGGAAGTAAACAGAGCGTTACTGACAGACTGGGAAGAGAGGAGCCGCAACAATGGAGAATATGAGGAGAATAATCAACATTCAAGCAGAGCAGGGTAGTTGTGTTGGGACGGTCAGAGGTCATATGCCACACATTGCAAACGGGTCATTCGTCTCAACTCAACCAGAGGTTCCCGGCTCAAAATGTAGATTTTTACACAGAGATTGGTTGGTTTATTAGTGAAATCTGTTGACTTTATCAATCTTTGTTGCATTGCCAACGGTGACAGTTCAGAAACGGGGGAAAAGCACTTCTTGTGTAATATTCCCCAAGTTTGCCTGTAACTCAAGAAGTATTAAACATATCTTAAAATCCTTTTAGATTCTGGTTCTTAACAAACTTTTACTTTTGGCTTCTTCATTTTAAAGGTCCTATATGGTTCAGTCCCAGAGATGTGGAGATCTTAATGCAGGTCCGTGTGTAAATTGGTCAATTATATACATATTTTCAGTGGTCAAAAACCAAATGTGGGTCACTTTAGTGTTGGGCAAAAGTACCAACTTCGGTACCGAGTCGATACTGAAATTGAAAAAATCTACCTCAAACACCTCTGATTGGCCGTTGTGTTCACATGCTCATCAAATATGTCTCTGATTGGCTACAATGATCAGTGCTTCAAAAACATGTTGTAAATATACAATATCTCACAAACACAAGTACACCCCTCACATTTTAGCAAACATTTTAGTACTCAAGGGACAATACTATAGAAATGAAACTTGGATATTTATTTTGGGATGTTAATTTTTAAGGCCCTATATGCTTCATATAGGGATGTCAATGCGGTAACGTAGTTATGATATTTCAGAAGCTTTTAAAACGAACTAAATCCTTTCTTTCAAATTCCCCTCAAACTAATTCAAGTATAGATTCTTATAAATACACTTGAGGTCAAGTTAATGTGGCTGAACTAGACCATTTCCATGTGTTTGTGGCACTCGGAGAGGTGTGTTGTGTAGAATTGTTTTGATAGAGGGAAACAAGATACATTTTAAACGTTTATTCTTTAAACACTTTATTCTTTAAACAGAACAAGTCTTTAAAGTATGCAGAGTGACTCACATTTGGTTTTTAGCCAATGAAAATGTGTACAATTTACTCATGGAGCCGCATTAAGATCTCCATCGAGGGCCTTTAAGATGAAGACACTAAAAGAAATGTTTGTTAAAAACCACAATCTAAAAGGATATTAAGATAACTGTATTACTTCTTGAGTTACAGGCAAGCAAACATGGGGAATATAACACAAGAAGTGCTTTTCCCCGTTTCTGAACTGTCACCGTTGGCATATAATGAAACACAGATTGATAAAGTCAACAGATTTCACTAATAAACCAATCTCTGTGTAAAAATATAATAATGATTCTGTCATCTTTCTAAAGTCATTTGACCCTCCACACAACCGTGGGTTAGTCAGTAAATAGACAGTCATGACAAGGGGAGTCTAGGGGTGGTTTTGAGTGGCTCGATATGTTGGATTATCGCATGTATTTATTGCTATATAAATAAGTGTTACACACGCTGTGGTCAGCAGGCACGAACACGAGTACATGTTCAGTAATGAAACCGAAACTAAACGGTGTTAAAACGAAGTGGAGGAAACAGAAGAGGATGCCAAAATAAGGGTCCACATAACAGAACATAAACCTGACAATGAGCTCATTTGGATATTTCTATATGTGTAACAGTTCCGATCCTCGAATCTCACTTTACGTGAGGCTTTCTGCTGATGTCACCAGTATCGGCATTGTTCGTCTCTGCGTGTTCTTGGCAGCCTGTCACTCAGTGCAGTTACGCTGTTACACCACTAGGTGGCAGCAGGGGACTGTCTTTGAGTGAGTTATTAAACCGTTCATTCAATGAAAATGTAAAAAAATACGGATTGATTCAAAGATAGATGTAATGAAACAAGGTGTTAATTATTGAAATATTTCATTTTAACTTTGAGCTCTACTTTTATGGTAACGCTGAAGCTGATGCGCCACCTCATAGACATCACTGGCATTGATTCGTTGTTTTGAGCAAATACTGGTCAGTTGAAATGGTTCCTCTCCACAGATGTACGCTGGGTCATAAGCCATATAATTAACTACTGAAAAGTTCAATTTGATCTTGTTATTGCTGAACGCATAGACGCTTGCAGTAATCTTTCAGTAAGACGCAGGCCGATAGTCTAGAAACTAACATTTATTTACAAATCCAGTTAGCTAATCCTGATTCGCACAGACGCGTTCGTCGGGTTCTGTCCCGACTCGACATGTTGAACCGGCGTTTGTCGGTGCTGTGATGCGTACTGAAAATCCCTTTTGTTTTCTCTATCGGGGGAATCATTTGTACTGATCTACTGTGAGCTACGAGGGGTTAATTCAGTGGACTACGGCTCTGTTGACCCTGTCAGCCCACATGATTTCATCTTCTGATAATTGTTTACAGCAAAATCGCTAGTGAAAAGTCTTTTCGTCCAATTTTCAAATAGAGATTTGCTTCTAATCGAGGTTTGTAATGTTGTGATTCACGTTTTAGCTGGTTGGGTTGGTTTAGGGCTGGGTATTGACACAAATTTCACAATGTGATTCGATTTCGATTCCGATTCGATTCAATATTGATTGTTTTGGATATCAGGTAGGGTAGAGTGGGGGAAAACGCCCCCCCTGGATGTACAAAACATGGCAAATTACAAATCTCTTAACAAATGCTGTAAACTATGGGAGTCAGTTGTAGCCTATAGCCTTCATTAGCCCACTATAATATTGAAGGTAAAAATGAACTGATTTGTGTAAAAACTTAAAGGAACACTTTGACTTTTTGGGACTTTAGCTTATTCACCGTATCCCCCAGAGTTAGATAAGTCCATACATGCCTTTTTCATCTCCGTGCGTGCTGTAAGTCTGTTTGACGCACCCACCGCTAGCCTAGCTTAGCCCAAAGACTGGATGTAAATGGCTACAGCTAGCATACTGCCACTTATTGGGAATAAGTGACAAAATAACGCCAACATTTTCCTATTTACATGTTGTGATTTGTATAGTCACAGTGTGTACAAATAACACGGTCATATGAGACACAGCCATTTTTTAACCGTATAAATACTGGGAACTATTTTCTCAGAAGGCGAAGCACGGCTACTTGGGCGGAGTGATGAGCGCAGCACCCGAGAAGCGCCGTTCCGTCAACAAAACCAACGTGACTAACTAGCTAGTTGCGAACGTGATTCGTGATCATGGCTGACTTTGAGGAATTGTCAGAGGATTTTTATTTGGTATCAAACCAAGATCCAGAACCATATCGTTTTGAGCCAGAACACAGACGAGGAGTTACAAACTTTGGAAGCTGATAGACAAGATGCCGAACAGACTGAGGTCGAGGGGAGAATCAGAACAGGAGTAGCCTACTATTTCACAAACAAGGTCACTGTTTCTCAAAAATGAAGACTGCCCATCCCCCCCCTCCAATTCATTAGCAAGTTGAAGGCTTCAGTCCTGAAAGTTACCTTTAGCGCCGCTTATTTGTTACTGGGGCGATAGAGCGCGTTTATGACAACACAATACTAACATTACAGGGGATACATGGAGCCCGGGAACAACTGTAATAGTAGTGAGCATCCTATTCATGTAATAGTGTCACTAAGGTTACATTACATCTAGCTAATGGCACTGTAACAGTAGGCTAGTCATCTAAAAACATAACGGGACACTTACCGCAGCCGCAGGTGATCCACTTTGTCCTGTCTTCACTATCGATGGGATGGCCGTATCCTTCAGCACACGTTTCATGGTCCGTGTGGCTAATTCCATTTTTTCAAAATAGTCGTCCTCAGTGAAATGTTCTGAGCAAACGCGATAGTCCTTGATGATGTCTACAGGTGTGTTTGGATCTATATCCAGAGCAAGTAGCCATTGATTCATCAGGTCAGCGTTTTTGGTTGGAATTCTGTGAAACATCATGGTATTACCTGGTCTCCCCTGTTTATTGTCGCAGCTCTTTACAATACAGCGAACACCCATGATTGTAAACTTTGCATTTACTATCTAGTAATTGCTGACTCTATTACTCCAACTCTGAGCAAACTCTCTGCTCCTCACCACGGCGCGTCTCGGGTGCTGCGCTAATCACTCCGCCCAAGTAGCAGTGCTTCGCCTTCTGAGAAAATAGTTCCCAGTATTTAAACGTTTAAAAAATGGCTGTGTCTCATATGACCGTGTTATTTGTACACACTGTGACTATTAGGGCTGCACGATATGAGGAAAAGCTGCGATGTGCGATAACATTGTTTAATATTGCGATGACGATATGACTTAAGGCCATTGCACACTGAGTCCGAAATTCGCATCCGAAATTTTCGCACGTAAAAAAAAAAAAATCGACCTCACGTTATGTCAATCACGCTTGCACACTGTCTACGAAACTTTCGTCCGTAAAAAAAAAATTCGTATTGGGTTCGATTTTCTGCGTTTTTCGCATCCACAGCCAGTGTTTTGTGAGGTTTTTTGAAAATTCAGAGCCACCGTACGCGAACGACAAAATCCAGAATGACGTCTGACAAGTTGATACACTTCGTCTCGCAGCACAAGTACTGTATGAAAAACAAAATGCGGATTACAAAGACACTGAATAAAATATAACCTGTATACAGCTGTTCTGTCTGCCCAGCGCTTCTGCCGGCCGCGTGTGTGTGTGTGTGTGTGTGTGTCCGTCCATAGACATACTGCCAGTTTCTGTTCAGGATCGATTGGTTCACGGAAATTGGTGGTCTTCTTTTTAATATGTGGCTCCAGTTTCGCTAAAGCATCAAACTGATCCACTGACATTCTGAGGTAAATTTTGAATCGCTCGGGATAATTTCGCAACTCCTTGATAAGGAGGTGAAACTCTCCTTCCTCTCGGCGCAATCTCAGGATTGGATGGACCCAATATTTCCTCTTTCTTTTTCTCTTTTTAAGAAGAAAGAGGGCAACAAATTCATCCTCACTGCTTGACGAATCCCTTTAGTATTTTTTTGCGTTTTTTTCCGCAAAGGTTTAATAAATACACATCGGACTCAGTGTGCAAGGTTTCTGTGCGTGACGAATTTTACTGCTGACGAACACGAAAAAACGCATACGAAAATTTCGGACTCAGTGTGCAATGGCCTTTACGATAAATATTCAAATGTGAATGTTAGCTATACTGTTCCCATGTCTTAGTGCTTTAATAGTTTCTTTGCGTGAAAGGTCAAACGTTTATTACCTGCCTGGTTCAGATTACACGATTTCCGCGCGATTTTGGCACGATCCGTTTGACGTAGGGTGTCGTGGAGATTCGTAAACAACAACGTGCGTCGGGACACAAGATTCGATCGTTTCATCTCGTATAGTGTCATAGTGGGCGACAACCTACGTCGCGTCTGCGATGCTTCACGACAGAAAGACTAGCATGTTTAATTTTTTAACGGTCCTCCACGACGGGTTGAGTATGTGAGCGAGAGTGAGTGTGCGCGAGTGAGTGCGAGCAACAGTGAGTGTGTGTGCGCGCCAGTGAGCGAGTGTGTGTGTGTGTGCGCGAGTGAGTGAGTGAGCGGGACAGTGAGTGAGCGGGACAGTGAGTGTGTGCGCGAGTGTGTGTGTGTGTGCACGTGAGTGAGTGAGCGCGAGTGAGTGAGTGAGGGACAAGTGAGTGTGTGTGTGTGTGTGTGTGTGCGCGCGCGTGAGTGAGTGCGCGAGTGAGTGAGTGCGAGCAACAGTGAGTGTGTGTGCGCGCCAGTGAGCGAGTGTGTGTGTGTGCGCGAGTGAGTGAGTGAGCGGGACAGTGAGTGTGTGCGCGAGTGTGTGTGTGTGTGTGCGCGCGAGTGAGTGAGCGAGGGACAGTGAGTGTGTGTGTGTATGCGCGAGTGAATGAGCGCGAGTGTGTGTGTGAGCGCGTGTGTGTGTGTGCGAGTGAATTTTTGTGTGACGGCACGCGATGACTGATCGTAACAGACACAAAAATCTTGTAATCTGAATCAGGCGTTATTCATCGTGTCAGGCTGTCTGTTGCGATGTGTTCATCGCGCGAGTTCATATCGCGATGACGATGAAAATTCGATGTATCGTTCAGCCCTAGTGACTATACAAATCACAACATGTAAGTAGGAAAATGTTGGCGTTATTTTGTCACTTATTGGGATTAGTATGGTATCTGTAGCCATTTACATCCAGTCTTTGTGCTAAGCTAGGCTAGCGGTGGGTGCGTCAAACAGACTTACAGCACGCACGGAGATGAAAAAGGCATGTATGGACTTATCTAACTCTGGGGGATACGGTGAATAAGCTCCCAAAAAGTCGAAGTGTTCCTTTAAATTACACTTTTATTTATTTGTAATAATAAAGTTATATGAAATGTAAACATTTAAATGGTGGCTGTCATAAAAACTTGCTAGATTTATTCAAACATGCATTAAATATTGAAGAACATTAAAAATGATATTGAATATGTAATATGGTGCATATATTTAGCAGAATGCTCCTCTCTAGAGTTAATGTTTCTCGCTCACTAACGAGTTTATGGCCACTGGATATGGTTTTTCTGAGGTAAATGTGACGTTACACGACATTGTTTACAAGCTGATTTACTGACGTCTTTCCACGGTTGAAACACTGATTGAGCGACTCCATGTCACATGATACGGACTTCGATAAGTTGTACTCTATCTTTTATCACACTTTCAGAAGCTCATTTATGTTTATCTCGTGCTGTAACTGGTGTTATTAAGGCGGAAGAGAAGATCATGTGCTTCTCTAGAGCTGAGCCAGAGCGATCTCACGCCACAGCGACAAAACGCTGTTTATGTTTTTGAATTTCGTAAGAAAATGGACGTAATTTGAAATCTGAGACTTTGTTTCATATCAATAGTAACAAAGCACAAAGATTATTGCGATTTATTGGATGGGATGCGCAAGAGTGTTCCATTCATCAACTGAACACAGGATGACTAATCGATTTTTGGTATTTAAGAATCGATATCGGTTTGTAAAAATGAGAATCGATTAAAATTGAGAAATCTATATTTTTTACCCAGCACTAGTTTGGTTCATGGCTTATAACAAAGACTTTATTAAAATCCCTATGGGAAGAATATTTCTGTAATCAACGGCACGGGAAGCGTGGGCGAGCCCTGATGCAGCAGAGGCTGCTGGGATTGCTGCAGTGATGGTGTGTGTGTAACTGTACTGATGTGTGTGTTCTGGGTCAGGTGGATCTGTTCCAGCTGCAGGTCAACACACTGAGACGCTACAAGAGGCACTACAAAATCCAGACCCGACCTGGACTCAACAAAGCCCAGCTAGCAGAGGTACTGTCCAAAACTCAATATCAATCTCAAAAACTAACACAAATCTAATTTTCATATCATAATAATTGCTGAAGCTTAATTTATTGAATTAAGATAGCAAAACTCAGGTGTTGGCATTATTCGCTGTATTTTGAAATGCTCACGATAGCAACACCATACATGTTCGTGATATACTGTATTACCATATGCAGTTGCAATCGAAATTGTTCAACCCCCATTGCAGATCAGGTTTATTGCAACATTTACAGACTTTCGGCTGTTTGCGATGAACAAATCAAACAAAAGTGATTGAGACAGCTCAACACAGCAAAGTGGTTTTCCAAATCCAACTGAAAATGCAACTTTTAATAACTTCTACAGTCTCAAAATTATTCACCCCCTTCATGGCAAGCATCTTTAGCACTGAGTAGAACACATGTTTGCTGTAAACGAGATGTATAAGCAGACTCAGCTTCTGTGTCTGAGGGATCTGAGCAGTTCCTCATGAGCAACGGCCTCCAGTTCAGGGATATTCCTCCACCAGAGATGTTCTGTGGGGGTCGAGTCAGGAGACTGTGATGCCACTGTATCTCCCAGGACTTCTTCTGCAAACAGGCCTTGGGGGAATGTGAGGAATGCTTGGGATCATTGTCCTGTTGGAAGCTTCCTCGCAGACAGCATGACGTTCTCTCCCAGGATCTCCTGATACTTCAGTGACTCCATCTCTCCCTCCTCACGCTGCAGGATTCCAGAGCCGGAGGATATACATCAGCCGCAGAGCATCACGAGCTCCACACGCTGAACTGTAGACAGAGCTCTTCACAGCTGATGCTTCATTCTTCTTGAACACACCGCTGATCCAGAGGGACGAAAAGATCCAGTTCTGTTTCATCGCTCCACAGAACAGAATCCCAAAACTTCTGTGGCTTATTTATGATTTTGAGCGAATTGGAGCCGACTTTTCTTGTGGGTTTGGCTCAGTAGTGGTGTATTCCTGGAGTTCTGGCATGTGTTTAGCACTCGACTCACTGTGCAGCTGAAACCCCAGAGCCTGTGGCCAGCAAGTCTCGCTGCAGGTCTTCTGCAGTCACTCAAGGGTTTTTCTGGGAGTTTTCTGCCAGGGTTTCTGAACCTGCCTTCTCAGAAATCTTGATCTATTCCTTTTTCTGCCCCGTCCAGTTAGTGTCACCACTGTTCCTTTAACTCTGAACTTGCAAACTATGCTTCCAACGGTGTCTCTGGGAACGTTTAGTTCCTTCCCTATCTTTTTGTATCCTGTTCCTTGTTTGTGAAGGGCGATGATATCTTCTCTTAACATTTTGGACCGTTCTTTTGACTTCCGATATTTCATGTGTTCTAGCTCAAGCACACCTGGTGCAGCTAATGAAGCCCTTGATTAGTGAGAGAACACCTGTTTAGCAGATTTGTGCTGGAAACTGCAGAAGTCATTAAAAGTTGCAGTTTCAGTTAAATTTGGGGAAACCACTTGAAACATTTGCTGTGTTGAGCGATTTCAATTACTTTTGTCTGATTTGTTCATTGCAGCTGAAAGTCTGTACGTTTTGCCAGTAAACCTGGTTGCAACTGTATATACACTGCTGTTCAAGAGTTTTGGATCGGAAAGTGTAATTCATCACAGCACAATAATGCTGTGGTCCTGTGATCAAAGCTGAATGTTCAGCATCATTACTCCAGTCTTCAGTGTCACATGATCCTTCAGAAATCAGTATAATATGATGATTTGATGATCAAGAAACATTTATGATTATTATCAGTGTTGAAAACAAGTTGTTCAATTTTTATTTTTTTTTCAGGATTTTTTTAATGAATAGAAAGTTCCAAAGAATAGCATTTAATTGTTTTGTATTTTTAATAACATAAATGCAGCCTTAGTGAGCTTTCAAAACCATTACGAATCTTACCGATCCAAAACTTTTGAACGGCAGTGCATTTATATCCACACACGTCTCATCCACAGCTTTATCAAAACAGTTCATAACTAGTGAAGTGAGCATAATAATGCAATTTCAGTGAAGTATTGTATATGATTTTCTTGGCAACAGGAACACACTTTGAAATCTGCCAGCCAATGAGAATCCAGCATTCAGCAGTGCCAGCAGAATTCACTCAGTGCTTGTGTTGGTAATGTGCTTTTTTGTTTCTTCTCCAGACTGTGAGCCGTCACTTCCGGAATATTCCAGTCAACGAGAAGGAAACGCTCACATACTTTATTTATATGGTGAAGAGCAGTAAAAGCCGGCTGGACCAGAAGTCAGAAGGGAGCAAACAAGTGGAATAAGATCTCAGATACACACGCGTGTCTCGACTCATGTTAGCTGGCTTTAAATCTCTGTTTGAATGCTTTCTGTGCAGACGTTGTGTTTCTGTACATATGTCCAACATCAGGTGACACATGGGAGTCACTGCAAATCAGTGCGGATGATGATGATGATGATGAAGGGTAACTGCTTCAACTTCTGTGCCAAACAACAATATAACCACCGCTGTTTGAGTGACGAACATCACAGAGAGGACCTGAATGAAACCATGAGACACTGAATGACTGCTAATGCCAAAACTCCCAGAAGAGCCGGTTTCCTTCATACTGCCGTGTAGGGGTTTTCTGTTTCTGTTCTTTTGCTTTCAGCTCCATGTCTCTGCTTTTATATGACTGCTGTATATCTGCTCTATATTGCATTTTTTTGTAGATTGTAACGTCAGTTTTCTTCCTTTGTTTGAAATAATCAGAGTAAATACAGTTCTTGTGGCACTACTAATATTTTCGTTTATTATTTTTAATGCATTCCACCTGTGGCATCTTACATGATTGTGTGTGTATTAGTGCTGTCAAATGGATTAATCATATCTAACATAAATGTTTGTTTATATAATGTGAATGTCTTATGTGTGTGTGTGTGTGTCTCTAACTTTTATGTTAGATGTGATTTGTCGATTTGACAGCACTATGTAGCATGTCCCACGTCCAGAGGTAAGTTGTAAGTCCAATCATTGGGGAATATATGAGTGATTCTCATTTCAAATAAAGATATGAACATAAATGAGTTGTTCATAAGTCAGTGACACGCAAGAACAAAAACGTCAAACGAACGCCTTGTTTCACCTGACTAATTAAACCTGCAGTGAGCGATTTCCGAGAAATGGTGGATCGGATCGGATCGGACCAGACCAAACAACACAACACACTTAAAGCCAATCAGCAGTAGGGGGGGTGTCCTCTCGTGATGGGGGAGAGAGCCAATCAGCAGTAGGGGGTGTATCCTCTCGTGATGGGGGAGAGAGCCAATCAGCAGTAGGGGGTGTATCCTCTCGTGATGGGAGAGAGAGCCAATCAGCAGTAGGGGGTGTGTCCTCTTGTGATGGGGAGGAGAGAGACGATAGGCTGATTCAGTCAGGGTGCTTCTCAATATCCCTCCTCGTCTCCTCTCTCCTATGACCCGGAAACCGATCGAGCTCAGCCATCTTGAAGGACATCTCAATTCTCTAATTGCACCACGAGGAGCGAGGAGGCTTCCCGAGGAGTTATGAGTGAATGGATAAAACGAAAGAGTTTTATCCACTAAACGTGATGCACGTATAAATTCTCCTCCCCATCACATCTGTCACAATTTTTATTTATACTTTACCTTTGCAGTTTATACAAACCACACATCTCACATATTTCAACGAGACATCTTGCTTTATTATTATTTATTATGAATTTCTTAAATAATCAAACTTTTAACAACATAAGGGCAGATTGTTTGAGCGCAGTTTATGACACTGTGGAATGACGCTCGAGTGATCAAGTATTCCAATGTATAGATAAGCTTTCCTTCGATTCCTCCGTCCTCGCTTCTTTTCCTTGCAGCCTTCCCTCGAATCCTACAGAGGGTGAACAATTGAGAAGCACCCATAGATGCGCACCTTCTCCAGATGACGACACAGCTGTTCCACGATTGGCCGAATCCACCACGACAACGATCATGTGTGTTTCGTGAGAAAACATCACATGAAATGGCATATATGGCTGTGTGCACTGCCCAAAAAGACTGGTACTTAAAAAAAACAAAGTGGTCAAAATTTGGTTTTCATTAGGGAAGTACATTATATTTCAAGGCCTTAGGTCTGGTTTAACATACTCTATGGTGGCCAAGAAACCACACCGTGAGATGGGCTGATGGTGCAATAGGTGGCTCAGTGTGCATTGTCTATCTATTATAGAAAACTAAATAGGGGCAATAGTCTGGAAACGCAAATATTTTTCTATACTCTGCTTTATTTTTTCCATACTTTTCCAATCTGCGTAGGAACCCTGTATTGCACTTCAGCTGTGGTAAGTATGCAAACACCACGTGAGTGTCACTACGGGAAGCAGAAAGTGTCCGACTTCATGTCTGTTTTAATCGGTTACATCCACCAGCAGCCGATGTCCAACACAACTTTCAGTTGTTTCATTACTGAATCAAGCCATTTTTGAACAAATCTCTTAAATTAATGATTCAATGACAAAATATACATTTTTAACAGTCACTTGTCGCCACCTACTGGTGTAAT
The DNA here is from genome assembly GCA_021464565.1 of Rutilus rutilus. NCBI lineage: Eukaryota > Metazoa > Chordata > Actinopteri > Cypriniformes > Leuciscidae > Rutilus > Rutilus rutilus. The sequence continues at coordinate 1,354,483 of JAJAQA010000017.1, read as the reverse complement.
AATAGAAATAATATGTATAATGATAATACATTTTATCAGTAATATGTCTTTTTCATACTTAAACTCAAAGCTCAACGACGTCACAAAATGCAAAACAAGAATTAAGTATATAATAGCAATAATCACAATAATTACAAATGAAAAACTTGTATGTGTTTTGAGAAGTTTCATTAGAAAAATCAAAAGGAGCATTCCTGATAGAAGCAGGTAATGAATTCTATAACTGTTGTGGAAAAGAAACAATTCTGGAGCATTGCAAGCCTTCGCCTTCAATGGGTTTAGGTTTACGGAGAGGCTGATTGAGAGAGAACCAGCAGAGCGGAGAGAACAGGACGGTGTAGATGGTGTACCCAAGTACTGCTTTATAAGTTAAAATAAGAACCAATGTGTGAACTGGAAGCCAGTGCAGTTGAAGAAGCACAGGGTTGTTGGCATGAAGAAGTACAAGTTAAGACACAAGCAGCTCAAAATTTGTAATTATCGCAACCTCTTAATAGAATTTGCTGGTAGGCCTGAAAAAAGTAAATGACAGTAATCAAGCCTCGATGTAATAAAGGCATGAATAAGACTTTTTGCATCAAGCCTAGAAAGAAAAGGTCTAATATGGACGATATTGTGAAGATACTTTTTTAACATTAAAAATCACAGCCAAATTCTGCACCTGGACAGGAGGGAAAATTAGGCTTTTGTCCATGGTAAAATAAAGTTCTTACACTTGTTAACATTAATTGGAGTGCCAATTAACAAAATATCATTTTTAGAACAATTTAATTTAAGAAAGTTATGTTTCATCCATGCCTTTATTTCCAGCAAACAAGCAGAGAGAGTAAAAGTCCTTGCTGTCAGGGATCCACCAGATCTGCACACTCCGCCCACTCGTTCACTCTCCCCGGAGTACTGATTCACCACACCTGCGCCTCATCATTCACTCCCTTTATATACAACCCTTCACCTTCTGTTCAGTGTCTGATCTCGTCTTTACATGGACGCACAAGACTCACTACCTGTTACTTACCTGATCTACCAACCTGAGATACTCATCTTTAGGGATGGGGAAATGAAGCCTCATGAATCACTGAGGCTTTCCCCTGACTGTTCCGGGAAAAGATTCAAAGCTTCGAGAGTGTCGAGAACAGCGCCATCTGGTGCTTATTTAAAATAAAGCAGCCAGAAGCCTGTGTTAGAAGCTCTGGCAGATGAAGCAACCACAACACACTCCATTTTTTCAATGTTATGTGTACAAATAAAAGCCTTACATGTTTGTGTTTGATTTGGTCAATAAATTAATTAATTTTCCCATTAAAGTGTGACAAAATATAATAGCTTATATGATTCAATAAGATTTAATGTAGGCCTACCAAGCGGCAACCTCCCGTCTCTCTTGAAACCAACACGGAAGTGAGTTAAACTGCAATTCGTTGACTGGCCGCTTGAGGCTGGTGTCAAAAGTGAGTCAAATCTGTATCTCCCCCATGTTAAAATGCCAAATTTTACAGCAGAAAAAAACGTGTTTACAGCCTGGTGTCTGTATGTGGCTTTGGTCTATACAGCTAATTTTGCCCTTCATGACAACTGTGGGGGGGGGAATTTTTTTGGTCACTTTTGAGTGACAGGTGGATTCCCGCTGCTGTGGTCATTAGTCATCATTAGCCGTTTGTCTGCTGTTTGTTAGCCGTCACGTTACCTCAGCTCATTGCCTGACTGTAAAAATAAATCAATCCGGGAGTGACGCGCTGCCAAGATGGCGACGGTCGGCCACGCTCACTTTAGGCTTCAAAAACAGTCTTCAGAAACCTACGGGTGACGTCACGGACACTACGTCCATATTTTTTTACAGTCTATGAGGCCTTCTCTCTCTCTCTCTCTCTCTCACTCTCTACACACACACACACACACACACACAATGAATAAGGACATTGTCTGATAGGATCATCTGTTATTAAATGTCAATATCAATAATTGTAATTATCAACCAGACTGAGGCAACAATGACTCGTTAAATACGATCTGAAGTTCGAGCCTTCTGACACCCAAAGCGAAACGCGCACGTGATTGGACAGAAAGTGAGGCTTCGTTTGTCATCGATCACGTGACTCTAGTAAACCAATACACGCCTCGATATGGGGCTTCACTACAAATTGTGTCGCTTGTGTGATACGCGCATCGAAGCTTCAGTGTCATATGTAACATCACTACTCATCTTCATGCCAATCTGCCATCTGCCTTCTCCGTTGATTATCTTCATCATCTGTTCTCCACTCTTGTTTCCACTCCACCTGCAAAGACATTCATATTACTATTCAGCTAAGTTCTATCTTCATCTCAAGTTTGCATGACCTACTCACCATTACATCTGCTGGTTTCGTGCTTCTGTTCTCAATAAACATTGTTTATATTTACTCATCTGTTTGAGTCTTCTCTAAACCTGACAGAAGACCAGACCATATGCAGAACCCCACGGAATCAGCGATGGATCCACCAAGCGATCCATTCACTGAGCTGGTACATGCTGTTCAACTCTCATTACTTCCATCACACCCGGATAACCCATCCACCATTCCCGCTGATGTCTTGCACACCACACGCCAGTCACTTCGCCCTCGATCACCCGTTGTACCACCAGCTGCCTCTGCCAGTCCCATGGCCCGACCAGCGACATTCACCGGTGAGGCGGAGGACTGCAGCGGTTTCATCCTACAATGTTCACTGTACTTCGAAATGCAAGCTCATCAGTTCCCCAGCGATTCAGCCAGAGTGGCGTTTGTGATTTCATTACTGTCTGGCCGTGCTCTACAATGGGCTCAATCTTTATGGAATCTTTATTCCAAGTCACTTCATCACTTTCCAATTTCGTCCAACACTTCATACAAAAGACCATCCGTGTATCACAACGCCTCACCGCCTGTGCATCTCAATCTTCTGCTGCATGTCCTCCCCCCACGGCACCATCTGTTGCTCTTCCAGCACCACAGCCCATGCAACTCGACGCTTACCACCTGACCCATTCGGAGCGTCAACGCCGGATCCAACATCGTCTGTGTCTGTAATGTGGGGGAGAAAATTATGCCATCAATGACTGTCCCGTATGACCCCAACGCCCGGCGGTGAGTACAATCCAGTTACCACCAAAGATTGAAACATTGTCATGCACTACTGTTCATGTCCTAACCTCTGATATATGTGTCTCAGCGCAAGCCTTCATCAACTCTGGTTCAGCGGGGAACTTCATCTCAACCCATCTCCTTTAGAAACTTAATGCACCCAAGCAACAATGTTCTCAGGATCTTCGTATACACACCATTCCAGGAAAACTGCTGGGCAAGAGTCATATTCGTCACTTCTCCCCCACTCTGACGATCCGCATTGGATGTCCACACTCCGAGGAGATAACGTTCATGGTGCTGGAAGAGTCCACTGCTGAAGTCATCCTGGGATGCCCGTGGATGATCCAACATCAACCACTCATCGACTGGGACTCTGTTGAGATAATCCAATGGAGTGAGAACTATTTCAAATCCTGTCTTTTTACTGTTCAAAGAATCACCAAGAACTCATCATCCTCTTCATCAATTCGGGACTGTCAGAACCTTTCCATCAACTCCACATCCATCAAGAGTCCCGAAGTCATCCATAAAGTAGAGATTGCTGAACAGTACCGGGCGTTCCAGGATGTCTTCTGTAAGCAGCTGGCTACCAAGTTACCACCACATTGGCCATGGGACTGTGTTATCGACCTGCTACCTGGAGCCACGTTACCCAAAGGTAGAGGATACCCTTTGTCCATCCCGGAGCAGAAGGCCATGGAGGAGTACATTGAGGAAGCCCTGCAACAACAGTTTATCCAACCATCTACATCCCCTGCCACTTCAAGCTTCTTCTTTGTTTCTAAGTAGGACGGAGGCTAGATGCCGTGCATCGACTACCGCCATCTCAATTCACAAACTGTCAAGTTCAGCTATCCCCTTCCTCTGGTCCCGGCTGCTCTGCTCATCCAAATCCAGATCTCCCCTTCATCGTCGAGGTTGATGCCTCTTCTACTGGGGTCGGAGCGGTCCTATCCCAGCGGCAGGGTGATCCTCTTAAACTCCATCCATGTGCCTTCTATTCTAAGAAGCTGTCCCCGGCGGAGCAGAATTACGAAATTGGTAACAGAGAACTGCTCGCAATTAAGCTTGCCTTAGAAGAGTGGAGACACTGGCTGGAGGGAGCAAATCATCAGTTTGAAGTCATCACCGATCACCGCAATTTAGAATACCTCAGGGAGGCTAAAAGACTCAATCCTCGCCAGGCTCGATGGGTACTATTCTTCACCCGCTTCAATTTCATCCTCACCTATCGTCCTGGCACCAAGAACTGTAAAGCTGACGCTCTAGCTCGTATTCATCAACCATCTCCTGAAGAAACCCATCCAGATCCTATTCTCCCTCCAGCCATTGTTGTCAGTCCCATCACTTGGAGCATTGACCAAATCTCCCAAGAAAACCTTACCAATCCTGCTCCGCGAGGAGGTACAGAGGTACAGAAGGGCTCCTCTACGTACCACCTCCTCTCTGGACTCAGCTCACACTTTTCCGGGCTCTGGACACCCAGGTAGCAGGCATACCCTCTCGGTCCTACGTCAACGCTACTGGTGGTCCTCCATGCCTCAGGATGTCTCCCGATTCGTCAAAGGTTGCTCAGTCTGTGCCGTTACCAACAGCCATAGGAATCTCCCTGAAGGCAAGCTCGTTCCACTCCCTATTCCATGTCGACCATGGTCTCACATTGGCATTGAATTCATGACGGATCTACCTAAATCACGAAATCATACCTGCATCTTCGTCGTTGTTGACCGGTTCTCCAAAGCCTGCAAGCTGAGACCTCTTCCAGGACTACCCACTGCCTTCGAAGCTGCAGAGGCTCTCTTTCAGAACGTGTTTTGCAACTTCGGCATCCCTGAAGACATAGTGTCTGACTGTGGACCCCAGTTTATATCCAGTGTATGGCAAGCTTTCTTTAAACTCCTAGGAGTGTCCGTAAGCCTTTCCTCCGGTTATCACCCACAAACTAACGGCCAGACTGAGTGGAAGATCCAAGAGATCGGGAGATCCCTGAGGGCATATTGCCACCAGAACCAGGACAGCTGGAGCCAATTCCTTCCCTGGGCTGAATACAGACAGAATTCACTCCGCCAATCCACCACAGGGCTCACCCCTTTCCAGTGCATCCTGGGATATCAACCACCTCTGTTTCCCTGGTCGGGTGAGCCCTCGGAGGTTCCAGCTGTCAACCACTGGTTCGAGCAGAGCGATAGGGTATGGGACTCGGCTCACGTGCATCTCCAGCAGGCAGTGCGGAGGCACAAGATCCAAGCCGACCATCGTCGCACCTCAACCCTTCAATACCAACCTGGACAGAAGGTTTGGATATCGACACGGGACATCCGCCTCCACCTGCCTTGCTGTAAGCTGAGTCCTCGATACATAGGTCCATTCACTGTGCAGAGGCAGTTCAACGAGGTCACCTATCGACTCAACTTACCACCACATTACCGTATCTCACCTTCCTTCCACGTATCTCTCCTTAAACCTCACACTGAACCTGTCACTCCTCTTACCACAGATCCTGGTGTGGCCGACGTACCTCCTCCCAACCTAGCCGAAGAAGAGCCTATCTACAGGGTTCGTACCATCCTGGATTCACGGCTACAATGATCAACGCATAGGAGCGTTTGACCGCTTTGGCGATAGATGCCTGCTTTCAAACGCTCCCGTGAAGAGAGTCACTTATGTATATTTACAACATGTTTTTGAAGCGCTGATCATTGTAGCCAATCACAGACATACTGTATATGATGAGCGCGTGAGCAGAATGGGCAATTAGAATTGTGTACGATTCTGCTCAACAACATTCAAAGTGTCACATTTTTTTTATTTCTTGGTACCGAATTCGGTACTTTTGACAACACTACTTACAAGTGCCTGTCTTTGTGAATACTGAGACCACAACTAAGATATGAGAACCAGTAAACCTAGGGCATTGTAGAACCATATGAATGTGAGCGGAGAAGACCAACCCACCGCATCACAAATATCTTCAAGGGACACATCCAACCGTAAGGCCTTGGAGGCCGCCATACTCCTTGTAGAATAAGCTCTGACCGCAAAAGGTGATGGCTGGCCAGAAACCTCATAAGCAAGAGAAATGGCCTCAAACTCTTCACTTGCTTGACTGTCTATTTGGATGCAGGGAGCCCCTTTAAGGCGATTCAAAGCAAACAAATAGGTCAGAACTTTTACTGAAACAGTCTCAAGGGATATCTGGGATATTTATGTGCGGATATCTCTTGTGGGAAGAAAAAGCAGGAAAAGGGGGCGACTGTGCAATTGGGAGTTGCTGAACCGGGACCTCCAAGAGTTGAACCAGGGGAACAGAGCGCAATTCTTCAGGGGAGAGGCTGATCCTCTCTGAGTGAGGAACAATCTCAGGATGAGTCTTTAAAAATGCTTTTGAACAGGTACATTCTATCGATGGTCAACCTCTCCAGCCTGTTCGTCAGCTTTCCTAACCATATTTTGCTATTTTAAAAGTTGTATCGTTGTCTCTATGTCCTCTTTGCTTCGCGATTTTTCTGTGCGTGAGAAAATGGATGTGTGGCGTGAGAGCGTGTGAAGAGTGTCTCACGGTGAATGCGTGAGAGTTGGCAGCTCTTTCCAACTTCCGACTTTTCGGCTATTTTTTGTAGCTGGATATATATAATTTGTTACGTCTAAATATGAATGAGGATACGGTTATTGATAAATCGAATTGTTATTGTTGTTCTTATTATCATTTAGGGGGGCTTTAGGAACATTTTGGGGTAGCTTCAGCCCCCCTAAAATAGGCCTAACGACGTCCAACTCCTCTTGTTTGCTGTGCGCGAGATCCCACAATCCTCCGTGGGGTTTTCCCCCTTCAAGCTTCTTTATGGACGTCAGCCCTGAGGGCTCTTAGACGTCCTAAAAGAAACTTGGCAGGATGGACCTTCAGAGAGTCGCAATGAAATTCAGTATGTGCTGGACCTGAGAACAAAACTCCACACTTTGGGGCGGCTATCTATGGAGAATTTGTTACAGGCCCAGGACAAACAGAGCTGGCTATACAACAGGGGAACCAGGCTGCGAGAATTTGCAAAGGGAGATAAAGTCCTTGTATTGCTTCCTACTTCGAGTTCTAAATTACTTGCGAAGTGGCAAGGACCCTTTGAGGACACACAGCGAATTGGAGATCTCAATTATGAGGTAGTTCGGTTGCATAGGAGCAGAGCACGTCAAATTTATCACCTCAACCTCCTTAAGGCAGAGTCAGTGATGCTGGTCGACGACAGTTAGTGGAGAAGAGGATCTACTGATGTGAGGGAATTACCGATTGTCAATAATTACCAAAGATAATTGCCCGTCAAAACGGCCCTAGAGGCCTGTGAGTATTTTGCCTAAAATTAGCCATCTAATTAGATTAGCACCTTTATGTTTTTCACATGCGTAAAGGATTGTACATCACGTGATTTTGCGCATGCGTCCACGACATTCATACCATATGGTAGAACTCCTCATTCTGAGCAACTCTGCGTCTAGGACCGCCGCTTTCAATCGAATCTTTTGTTAAAAATTTTAGATAATTTTAAAAACAACTTTAGCGAACTAGTCCTTGGTTTTTTGCTCAACCTCGATAAAACCACTGCGGCACAATTCTCGGCACTCTCTAGTTCCATAATTATCAAAACATGTTGTACTTTGTCCTTTGCATAGCTATAGCAGGGTCATTTAGAAAACAGAAGTGGCCAAGTGCATGCAAAAGCCTATCTTTCCTAGATGAAAATTGCGACATGATTCTAAAGCAGTATACAAACATTTATGGACGTCAAGCCATAGATGGCGCTTTAACTGTTACAAAGGTGAAAAAAGCTTTAAAAAAACATGTATTTCCTTAGTAAACTGCCTGTATTAGCTGTAAATTGTCTTTTCCATTTATAATCTAAGTGATTACAAACTTTCTAAATAAAACATTATACCTTTTTACAGGTATACTTAAAGGCCTTAAAGCTCACAGCTATATTTGTAATTGTATGTAACTTGTATATAGTATTCATAAAATACCTCTACCTTTTGTTTATAATCACAAAAGCAAAGCACAACAACTTTGACCTTCTCAAAAGGTTCCCCTTGTCAAAAACAATCAAACTTCGGTACTAACTTTAGATTAAATTACTTTATTAAAGAAAATTCCATATTTTGCTTAGTCTGAATATCAAATTATTTACATGTCATTGATCATCTGAACATGAACATTTGATCATTTAGACACCTTCGGGCAATGCTTTTTCTTATGCTCCTGTAGACTAGATAATCCAGTGAAACCCTTCCCTCATGAAGAACATTGGTGCGGCTTCTCTCTGGTATGAACTCTCTCATGCGTTTTCAGGTTTCCTGATGTAGTGAAAGTCTTCCCACAGGGTGAGCACTTGTACGGTTTCTCTCCGGTATGAACTCTCTGGTGTGTTTTTAAGCCAAAGGATGTAGTGAAAGTCTTCCCACAGAGAGAGCACTTGAACGGCTTCTCTCCGGTATGAACTCTCTCATGCTTCTTCAGGTTTCCTGATGTAGTGAAGGTCTTCCCACAGAGTGAGCACTTGAACGGTTTCTCTCCGGTATGAACTCTCTGGTGTGTTTTTAAGCCACCGGATGTAGTGAAGGTCTTCCCACAGAGAGAGCACTTGAACGGTTTCTCTCCGGTATGAACTCTCTGGTGTGTTTTTAAGCCACCGGATGTAGTGAAGGTCTTCCCACAGAGAGAGCACTTGAACGGTTTCTCTCCGGTATGAACTCTCTGGTGTGTATTTAAGTCACCGGATGTAGTGAAGGTCTTTCCACAGTCAAAGCACATATATGGTTTAACTCCAGTATGGGTACGCTCATGACGTTCTAATATCTGCAGATCTATAAAACTCTTTTGACATAAAAAACAAAAGTAAGGCTTCACACCAGTATGAACTTTAAGGTGTCTTCTTAACTTTGATGCCACAACGAATGTTTTATCACACTGATCACAGCTGAACGATCTCACTCCAGAGTGAGAGCGCAGATGATCTTCGAGAAACCATTTGGTTGTGAAACTCTTTCCACACTGAGTGCATGTGAACGGTTTTTCTCCAGTGTGAATTCTCATGTGTTGTTTTAGGCCTTCTTTCCGAGCAAAACTCTTGCCACACTGAGTGCATGAGAACGGTTTTTCTCCAGTGTGAATAATCATGTGTTGTTTTAGGCCTTCTTTCCGAGCAAAACTCTTGCCACACTGAGTGCATGAGAACGTTTTTTCTCCAGTGTGAATTCTCATGTGTCTCTTAAGTTCTTCTTTCCGAGCAAAACTCTTGCCACACTGAGTGCATGAGAACGGTCTTTCTCCAGTGTGAATTCTCATGTGTCTCTTAAGTTCTTCTTTCCGAGCAAAACTCTTGCCACACTGAGTGCATGAGAACGGTCTTTCTCCAGTGTGAATTCTCATGTGTCTCTTAAGTTCTTCTTTCCGAGCAAAACTCTTGCCACACTGAGTGCATGAGAACGGTCTTTCTCCAGTGTGAATTCTCATGTGTCTCTTAAGTTCTTCTTTCCGAGCAAAACTCTTTCCACACTGAGAGCAGGTGAAAGATCCTTTGACTCCAGTTTTTCCAGCTTGTTTTGGTGTGAAACTCCTTTCAGTCTGTGAAACGACAGTGTTTCCATCTTCAGGTTTTTGAAACCGATAATGTTTGTCTTCATTCACTTCCATTGAGTCTAAAATATTAACAAAAATAATTAAATTCTCAAAATACAAATAAAGTAGGACAAATGTGACAGAGTAGCTGCACAATTTTTAAAGTCAAATGTAAGGCTTTTTAAGACCTGAAGAAATCAAAATTAATACCGTACATTAGGGGTGCGCAATATTGACAAAAATATGTCTCGATATTTTCAAAGTTTTGTTGATAATAATTAAAGCGGGGGAAATAAGTATTGAACACGTCACCATTTTTCTCAGTAAATATATTTCCAAAGGTGCTATTGACATGAAATTTTCACCAGATGTTGATAACAACCCAAGGAATCAGTACATACAAAGAAACCAAAACAAATAAGCTCAGAAATTAAGGCCCCGTTTACACGATGGGAAAACGCAGATATTTCCCTGCGTTTTGGCCTGTCATTTACACGAAAACGCCGTTTTTATCCCAGAAAACGATTATTTCTAAAAACTCCGGCCAAAGTGGAGATTTCTGAAAACGCCGGTTATGTGTTGCCGTGTCAACTGGGAGAAACGGGGTTTTAGGTTCTCAAACGTCACATTATGCACCAGAAAATGCTTACGTCATGAACCTCGCGCCATGTCTGTTGTTTTGAAAGGGACAGGAAGTCGCTCGTGCTATTCGTTGTTGTCGATTTTGAGGATTCTGATTGGCTTGCATGGCTTTATCCTTCTCCCTACACTGCCGCCCATAGGTTTGGCATAGTTATGATGGCGCTCAACAGCGTATTTATGCGGGTTGATGTAAACGACAGCTTCTTTGAAAACGATGTTGTGTGCACGATGTTATTTTTGAAAACGGAGGGGGGGAAATATTCGTTTCTCTAAATACCCGGCTATGTGTAAATGTGGCCTAAGTTATGTGTAATAATGTGAAATGACACAGGGAAAAAGTATTGAACACATGAAGAAAGGGATGTGCAAAAAGTCATGGAAAGCCAAGACAACAGCTTAAAACTATTAGTAATTAAAAAGCAATCCAGCCCCCTGTCAGTGGAAATTAATAACAGCTGGTTCAGTCCCAACGGATGGCCTACAAAAAGGTCTCATTGCCAAGGTGTCACACAAGACACATCTCATGATGGGTAAAAGCAAAGAGCTGTCTCAAGACCTTCGCAACCTAATTGTTCCAACACATAATGATGGCATTGGTTATAGGCACCATTCTAAGCTTCTGAATGGTCCAGTGAGCCCTTTTGGGGCCATAATACGGAAGTGGAAAGACAATCATTTCACCATAAATTTGCCTCGACCAGGTGCTCCTCGCAAGATTTCTGACAGAGGAGTGAAAAGAATAATCAGAAGAGTTGTCCAAATCCACAAAGATAGAATAAAATAAAAAAAATACGTAGGCCTACGCTAATTAGTCTAAGTCAAAGTGTCATCTAAAATTTAAGACCTTTCATAAGTAAAACTAAGACTTAAGACTTTTTATGGCCTTAAATTAAAAAAATCTAATTTAAGACCTTTTAAGACATTTTAAGGATCCGCGGGGACCCTGATGTGAAAAAGATATATAGAGGAAGTTTTAAATGTATTTTTATTGAAACATGTTCTTTAAAAATGAAAGCATTGAGTTAACCCAAAAAGTACCAGTTTTAAGTCAATTTAACACGATGCACATATCCTCACAGACATACTAAACCATCCCATCTAGATAGCATATGCTACATACAGTGATGTGAATAAGTTAGGACACCCATGCTAAAGTTGCCTAAAAAGAGGAATAAAAATTCATCTTTTGGAAATTGATCTTAATGCCTTAATTAAAAAAATGAGGAAAAATCCAATCTTTAAGGACACCAATTTTCTTTGTGAATGAATAATGTATCGTAAATGTTCTTCCTTAAAATACAGGGTGCATAAGTCTGGACACCCCTATGTTAAATTCCCATAGAGGCAGGCAGATTTTTATTTTTAAAGGCCAGTTACTTCATGGATCCAGGATACTATGCATCCTGATAAAGTTCCCTTGGCCTCTGGAATTAAAATAGCCCCACATCATCACACACCCTTCACCATACCTAGAGATTGGCATGGTTTTATTTCAGTTAGCCTAATAGCTGCTTTGATTTGCATTGAGAGATGATCTTATGGAAAGTACTCCATGCCAATCTCTAGGTGTGGTGAAGGCTATGTGATGACGCGGAGCATGGATGTCTGAATCCCGACACAGAACCGAAACCAAACTAGACCGATGTGTCGGGATACAAACACCACGCCCCGCACATGTAACAAGGCACGTAGACAAGTGAGTACAAAAACCGGGAGTGTCAGAGCTCTGTCACAAAATCAGGAATTTAACTAGACAGGAGTGACAGAACCCTGACAATATATGCTATGTAGCCTAACAGATATGGTACATCTGAAATAAACAAATCTTATTAATTTGTTATACATTGTTTTTACCAGCTTTCATTTATTCATTATGCCTACATAAAATGTTGCTCAACACTAGGGCTGTAGCTATCGATTATTTTAGTAATCGAGTATTCTAGAGTTCTCAACGGGTCGGGTCGGCCCGACAAACCCGACGGCACCCGCGGGTTCGGGCCGGGTTCGGGCCGAAAATATAAGCAAATGACTCGGGTCGGGTCGGGTCGGACCTCGGGAGGATTTTTTTTTTTTTTCGCTAATTTAAAAATAAAAATTAAACATTTATTAATCATCGCTGCATCATGCTGTTCACCGTAAAGAAAGTCTGTCTGGCTGCTGTGTGTGTGCAACGAACGTGCATCGCGGCTCGTGGGGTCAGACAGAGTGTCAGACCACCTGACGCCGCTGCGTGCACGCTTTTAGCCTGGACGAAGAAGATGGAGTTGCCGTTGGTGAAAAGAAAACTTGCCGCAGGTGAATTCACCGTCGCCAGTCGAGGAGTGGGAAAATCAGAGGTCTGGAAAGTGTTTGGAGTGGTGCTGGATTCTGATGGAAATTCAACAGGTTATGTGCAATGCTTAAAATGCAAGGTGCTGATGAAATATGACAGCAAAAAAACAGGGTCGTCCAGCCTGAGCCGCCATACATTAAACTGTGGGCATGATTCGACCACCACCACAACGCAACAGCAGCTGACGAAGTTCCTTGCCAAAAATGTCCCCCTTAAAACAAAACAGGCAGTAACAGAAAAATGTGTTTACATGTGCGCCAAGGACATTAGGCCATTTTATTTTGTTCAGGGAGACGGCTTCTTAGAACTTGCACAGGAACTCATAAATGTTGGTGCAACACATGGCAGAGTTGCTGCAAGCTCTGTCCTCCCATCTCCCAACACAGTAGCAACACACTGTCGGAATTTGGCAGAGGAAAAAAGAGAAGAGCTTGCGAAGCAGGTGAAAGAGATCCTGAACAAAGGAGGAAAAGTGGGAATGTCTACAGATATGTGGACAGATGACTTCAGAAAGATTCACTATCTGTCAATAACGTGCCACTATGTTACAGAAGATTTTGAATTGATCGAAAAGAATCTGACCACGGCAATGTTTCCCGTGGATGAGAAAAAAACGGGCGATAACATCAAGAGGGAGCTGGTCAAGCTCTTGGTCACCAAGTTCGGGTTCGACCCACTGTCTTTAAAAGACATTGTTTGGGTTACAGACCAGGGGGCAAATGTAATTAATGCTCTCAGGTCATACACGAGACTTGACTGCATGGACCACGTCCTCAACACTGTCCTTCGCCATGCACTTGATAATGACGCACTGATGCAGGTGGCACCTGACTTTGCTGAAACAGTGACAGCATCAAAGGCGCTTGTCAGGTAAAGTAGTAGGCTACGGTAGAAATGTTTTACTCTTATAATATTAGTATCCTATTATAACCTAAATCTATATCTATATATTTTTTTTAAACGTGTACTTTATACCTTCCTTTTTGAGTCCTGAATAAAGTTATTATTATTATAAGTCGCTCTGGATTATGTCGCATCAGTAAAAAAATGCGTCATGGAGAGGAAAAAAAAACATAATAAGACAGTGATATATAATAATATAATATAATAGGTAATATAAAATCTGAGTCTTTAGTTTGTGTTTGATGATTATCACTAGGCTACTCATTTGTGTAACAGCAGCACGCTCTCGTATTGTCTCTACAGATATGTAAAGCAGTCGGGAATGACAGCGCAGCTCTCAAAGACCATCCTGCAGATGGTAGATACACGCTTCAGCACTGTGTATTTGACCCTTAAATCCATCAGTGACATTTACGCGGAGCTGCAGGACAAACTGGAAGCGCGTGGAGAGAGTGACAGGATTGAAAAAATAACCCCCGACACTTTGGGCATGCTGGTGTCATTTTTGAAGCCCTTTTATGATGCTCAGCGTGAACTGGAGGGGGACAAATATCCCACACTGCATCTTGCGCTGCTATGGGTAGAGCGACTCCGACACCACTGCCAGCAAAATGCCAATGATACTGCCCAGCTGGCGGCTGTGCGTCAACGCCATGCGCACTGGTTGCAGGAAAAAATGGCCAAGTCTGTCACTGATCTCCACAAAGCTGCAACATTCCTGTGGCCGAAATTTAATCAGTTGCGGATGCTGCCCACTGACCAAAGGGAAAATGTGCAACAATATGTCAAGTCCCGCCTGTCAGCTGCGCAGCAACCGGTACCCGAGGCGGGCCCAGGTGAAGCGAGCCAGGAGACGAGTGCTTCGTTGTCGGCAGCAGCACCGGGCACGGCACCCGCCGCAAAGAAAACACCACGCTTTGATGAATGGGAAAATGTATTCGGGGTCGGGGAGACCGAATCAGAAGAGGATGAGGTTGACAGTTACGTCCGCCAAAGGCCAACAATGACCGACGATCAGGACCTGCTGGGCTGGTGGAAGACCAACAGCTGCGTGTATCCAAAACTGTCTCAGTTGGCACGGCAGGTGCTCTGTGTGCCGGCCAGCAGCAGCAGCAGTGAGAGGGTATTCAGTGCGGCTGGCCGTACCATTGAAGAGAGGAGAACTCGCCTCAGTCCATCCACTGTGGACGCACTATTGTTCCTCCATGATGCCTTATAAGCATACGAATATTTTTCAAAACTCTTCAAAAATTGTGTGGTGTGAAACGTAGCCCGCCCGCTGCTGGGTACATGTTTGAGTTCTTTTTATTTATTATTGTGTGACGATTTTATTTAAGGCATTATATAGCCTATTTATATATTTAAAGTTTATTGTTTCAGTTGTTTTTGTATTGTTTGTATTGTTAAAAGGCGTGCAGTGAACATTAAAGTTTGATTTGAATTCCCGTCTGCTGGTCATGAATCATGATAATGCGTGTATGAGAAAAAAAAAAAAAAACGGGTTCGGGCTGATAATTCATGTTGATGTGTCGGGTTACATCGGGCCGGGCTTTAAAAGCCACGGGCCGGGTCGGGTCGGGTTTTAATTTTCAGGCCCGTTGAGAACTCTAGAGTATTCTACTGATTATTCGATTAATCGAGTAATCGGATAAATTGTGGTAATAAAAATAGATCCAAGTGAACAACGGCCTTTAAAATGACTTAAAAATACAAATAGGTAACACTTTACAATATGGTTCATTAGTTAACTATCTTAGGTCAAGGTCAAGGTCAAGGTCAAGTTTATTTCTATAGCACCTTTAAACAACACACACGTTGACCAAAGGGCTTCACGTTAGAGACAGAGCATATCAAAAAAAGTTCGAACCAAAAACTTAAAGATAAAACCATATGTAGAAAAATTAAAAACCTGGCAACATCACAAAGACTGCAACCATATAATATTTCAAAAATGCATACAGCATTTAAACGTGTTGTTTTAATATGCTTGATCAAAAAGATACGTTTTAATTAATGTTTTAAAAACATTTAATGTCGGAGAAGCTCTAATAGATAATGGGAGTGTATTCCAAGTCTTGGAGCATAAACTGAAAAAGACCTATCACCTTTAGTTTTCAGACGCGATTTCGGGACGTTTAATAATAACTGTGATGACGATCTAAGTGGTCTTTGAGGAGAATATGAACTTAAAAGTTCAGATATATAGATAGGGGCCAATCCGTGTAGAGCTTTGAACACGTAAGTTAAAACCTTAAAATCAATTCTCTTTTTCACAGGAAGCCAATGGAGAGAGGCCTGGATAGGTGAAATATGTTCCCTCTTTTTTGTCCCAGTGAGGAACCGGGCTGCCGCGTTTTGGACGATCTGCAATCGTGAAAGTGATGACTGACTAATTCCAGCATACAAGGCATTATAGTAGTCAAGTCTTGTAGAAATAAAAGCATGTACAGTCTCCAAATCCTTAAAAGTCAGAATGTGTTTTAACTTACGAAGACGCTTTAATTGAAAAAAGCTCGCCCCCTTACCACACAATTTATCTGTTTGTCAAACTTCATATCACAGTCAAAAATGACCCAAGAGTGATTTTTTTTCTAACTGAAAATTGCCCAAGAAAGCACTGTATGTGTCCGTTTGAGGTTTAGAGCCAAACAGGATAATTGGAGAAAATTTTCATCCATCCATTCTCTAATATCCTTTAAACATGCTAATAGTGAAGAAACAGAATCGCTACCAGAATCTAGTGGTAAATAGAGTTGGGTATCGTCTGCATAGATGTGATAATTAATCTTATGATACTCAAAGATTAAACGCAGTGGAAGTATGGAGCTTATATTATGACAAAATGATTTGAATTTGAATTGTGTAAATCTGAATTATTTACAAGTGTAAAAATAGTTCTGAATTAGATTTTTTTTTTTTTCGAACATTGAACATTTGAAATTTAACAAATTGAAATGTTTTTATGGCTGAATTTTATAGACATGTATTTTCAAACAGCTAGTTTTTTTGTTCTGAATTCTTATACTGCAAATATTCAGTTTAAAAAAATACAGATTCAAGTTTTCAAGATTAAGAAATTCGGAACTTCAAATTCAGTTTTCTAAAATTCAATCTCAAAAATTCAAACTCAAAAAATTCAGATCTTACAGAAAGTAGGTCACAGGTCATCCACAGGGAAGCGCGGTGGTGGTTCAAGATAATCCGTGTATCTTTCATTCAGTCGTTCTTTTATTTAATATTAAGAGAAAAATGAGAAAACAACTTGAGTATTAGATTTCTAATATTCTAGTAATAATAGTCCGCTGCAGCAGTTGCACGGAGCTTACAAAACTTAACGCGTGTATTGCAAATATAGGCTACATTTAATTTTCTCATCAAACTAGACTAACGAATGGCTCGGTACAACAGAAGAGCCTAGAAAGGGCTTTCTCTCTGTGTAGACCAGCAGTTGGTCTGAATTTGCTATAACCTATAGCCATGGCCGTGGGAAGTAGGGGTGCTGCATGTGCTGCAGCACCCCCGTTGGAAAATGCAGACATTACAGCACTCTCTGACAGATGCAAATAAATAAACGTATTAAAACATTTTTTTATTTTTTCCTGTTTGTTATTAACCTAAGAAGTTTATGCACGAGGAGGTTTTGAGTACAACTAAATAATTATTGACCCTTTCGCACGTACGTACGATCACACCGGTGTTATCAGTCTAGGCTGGTCCCAGTGCATGACGTGATCAACTGCTAAATTCAAATGTGCTTTCGCTTGTTGGCTGGCGCTGAGCCAGAGACAGGCGCGCTCAGAGCTGTCATATATCACAACTTTTCAGTGTTTTCAACCACATAATGTTTATTTTAGGTTTCAGACATATAAGTACTAAAAAAAACACAATACATTTAGAGTTTGTAAAATACACACTGATGTCAAAGGAAGAGGCAATAATAATCCTTTCCATTATAATTAGACACGTTGTTTTATTCATATCAGATACACATTGTGAAAGTAACTTTAAAGTTTACTCTATTCTTCTCCCAGTTCACCAGCCACTTAGTTTTATGTATTTCGGGAGAAGTGGATGAATTCACATGTGGTAAATCCAACAGATCCGATTCTCTGAACTGCGTCTGCGGCACAAACTAAGATGCCGTCGCCCATCGCGCATACAGCTCAACTAACGCGATCGTTATAAAGGTGTTTAAACAACAAAACACTTCCACTTGCATATATTTGACAATCGGAATATCAGATATTTAATGCCATATCTAACAAATTTGTGAATATTTTGAATAAAAAGGAAAAATGACATAAAAGCATATCATCATTCATTCAGCTCTGTTGTTGTTGCGGTGTCACGTGACAAGCAATGACGCGTCACCATGGAAACCATAAAGTGACACATTCTAAATAACGGTTTCCTTGAAAAACTCGCCCTGGGGGGTCAGCCAGAATGCATCATTGTCAACTGACCTCACGTTGAACGTCAAGGTGAAGACGTTGCAACAGTGAAGGTATAAAAATAATAATTAAAAAAACATGAAGGTATCTAGATATCAAAATGGCACAGAAAAGAATTTTGGATTTTTTTGGTACACCAGCTTCTAAAAAGAGCACGACGGAAGTCCAGAGAATACAGGAAAGCATCCCGACACCGACCAGCTCTTCGCCAGAGCCTAGTAGGCCTGCTAGTTTTGCCTCAGAGACCGCCAAGACCTGCGGTAACAACCCTCACGAGCCTGCCGCTCCTCCATGCAATGCTGCTAGCACTGGTGGTGGATTTAGCACGCTAGCTGCATTTGAGGAGCCTTTCCAGCCATCTAACTTTGTTTTTCCTAGTAGACATTTTGGAACAGAAACTTTCAATCGTGCATTCACACCAGCTTGGTTTAACAAATGGAAGTGGCTGCATTACGTGACTGAGACCAATCGAGTTTTGTGTTTTGCTTGTCTGAAAGCAATAGAAAAAAAACTTATCAATGCAGACAGTTTTAGGGTAGACAACCCATTCGTGTCAGGCGGCTTTGGAAACTGGCGTAAAGCCACTGCAAAATTCAAGGAACATGAACGATCAAAGTTACACATGGATTCAGTTCAAAGACACGCTGCTTTGGGTAATGTGCCTATCAATGCCCTCCTGTCTAATGCTCTTGCCGAACAGCAGGGGACCGCTCGACATGTTTTGGAACTACTGTTTAGATCCATCAGATTCCTGGGCAGCAAGGGGATGCCGTTCAGGGGTGACACCACACGTGATGGAATCCTTTACGAACTGATGTTGGAACGCACCTATGATCTCCCTAAAGAATGAGAGTGGGTGATGAGAAGAGACAACTGGATGTCCAACACCATACAAAGTGAAATTATCCAACAGTTTGCCCATGCTATTCAGAGGGATATTGTCGCCCGTTCATCGGAATCCAGATTTTATGGATTAACAGCTGATGGGACTACTGACGTGAGCACAACAGAGCAGTTCTCGTGTAATTTGCAATTTGTTGACGGCAGCCTGGAGTCTCACTGTTTATTTTTGGGATTTTATAATGCACAGGACAGCACTGGAAAAACTCTTTTCTCCTGCATCAAGGATGTGTTTTTGAGACTGAACATTCCAATCGAACGCCTTGTAGCATACTGCTTTGATGGAGCCAGTAATATGTCCGGGTGCTTTTCAGGAGTGCAGGCTCGCCTCAAAGAATTGTGCCCTCAGTCAATGTATGTACACTGTAACAACCACGCGCTGGACTTGGTGCTCCAAGAAGTTGCTTGTGAAGTGAGCCTTGTGGCCGACACTTTGAATTTTGTACGGGGTGTTGCTACTGTAATTGGAGAATCGTCAAAGCGCAAACAGCTTTTTGAGTCGCTTTTCGGTTGCGATGAGGTTGCGGTTAACATCCTAGGCCTTTGCCCGACGAGATGGTGCGTCCGCGCCACAGCCATCAAACGCGTCTGTTTCTCTTACAGTACTCTTCTGGCTACACTCAATTTGCTGAAAGAGGACAAGAAGCTGCTCAGAGGGGACAGCAGATCAAAGATTGGGGGACTGTGGAACCAAGCCCGAAAAGGGAGAACATTTTTCGGTCTTCTCTGTTGCCAAGCACTGTTCGAACCCTGCGAGGCAGTGGCCCGGGGCCTGCAGAGCTCCAAAGCAAGTGCCCTTGGTGCACTTGAATGCGCAAATGTGCTCAAAGATCGCATAGCGGCACTTCGTGATGATGACATTGTGGAGGAGATGGTCCACAAGGTTGAAGCATGTGCCTCAGAGATGGACCTGAAAATGCCAGACACCACCGCAAGAGTGAGCAGAACCCCGGGCCGCTTTCGCCAAACCACGGAACCAGAGGCAGTGGCGCACAACGCAGCAACAGTGATTTGGCGACATCAGTTTTACCAGGCTGTTGACTTGGTGTCAGCGGAGCTGAAGAGACGGTTTGACCAAGAGAGTATGACTATAGCAGCGAGCCGAGAGAGGGCAGTAATAGTGGCAGCAGGAGGAGGAACTGTTGATTTGGAGCCCCTTCAGCTTCCCAAGGAGCTGGACATAGACCGCCTTAATCTCCAGCTCAAAATGCTTTGCGATGTCACCAGAGAATCTCAATGTAGCACAGTGAGAGATGTAGCATCATGCCTATCTAAGCTCCATCCTCAAACGAGAGCTCTGTTTACTGAGGCTGAAAAACTCATACAATTGTGTCTGTGTTTACCTGTATCAGTGGCCTCATCCGAGCGATCATTCTCCAACTTGCGCCGATTAAAAACATGGTTACGGTCCACCATGACACAGAAGAGACTCACACACTTGTCCCTGATGAATGTCCACACAGACATTTTGAATGCTTTGGACATCCATTCCCTCATGAGAGACTTTATCTACTCAGCTCCTGAGCGCCAAGCCACATTTGGAGTAATTTAAGGAGCACCCTGCTCAAGGTAAAACGTTTGGTTTATTATGAGCTGCAGTTGAGCAGTTTAACATAACATACGCATTAATTTCACACTGATAAATTTGCTGCAGAAATGTATTTGGTTATATTATTGTGTGCTGTGCAAATTGGGCTTTTGAAACGGCGAAAATGTGCCTATATTTGGATATGTTCGTTTGCGCTGTCAGCCTGTGGACCGTTTTAATTATTCGTAGGCTATTTTTATGTTCTTATTAGCTGTGTTCTTTGAGTGTTTGTCTGCGCCCTGACAGAGCCATAAGTTTAAATAACGTAGGCTTATATGTGCTGTTAAAAATATTTGCTTTTGTGGATGTTCTTGTCCGCTGTGCGCGACAACCTTTTGGAGCTGTTTAACTATCTTGGCTATTTGTATGTGTCTGCTGTGTTCAACGGAGTCTGGTTACAAGATTGGTATAAATATGTTTCATTCTTATTAGTGTGTGTTTACTTTGTTAATTATTAACACTTAGACATTAGACATTATTAAGAGGTGTCCACCTGACGCGCAAAAAATGCACCTCCCACTACAGCACCCCCAACTTAAAACCTCTTCCCACGGCCCTGGTCCTTGGAAATGTATTTAGGTGTAAACAAAATCAGTTATGTTTATTTCATAAATATGAACGTATCTCGCATCTCCCGGACACTAGCCATTAGTCTACTTCTTTGGCCTATTTTTTTTAGCTGGCCAGTTCTCAAAATCTGTGTGAAAAATATGCGGAGCGCGGAGAGAACGCACAATGGCTTTGCTTTGGAAGTTTTTTATTTTTTTATCATTATTTATTTTGGAAGTTTAGTTGCCAGAGAAAATAACACACAGTTTTGTTTAACATCAATTGATACTCAATATTAATGAAATAAATAAATGTAATGTCAGAGAATGCACAAAGCGCATCCTTTTGAGATGTAAATTATAATACATTTTAATTAAAATAAAACACACAAGGCCTACATCATAAAACTCAGATTATGTATTTTAATATATTATATTATAATACAAATAAAAAGGCGTCATACTTCAGTCGAGTCCCAAAATACACGTATAGGCTAAATCAGCATCTTCACAGCAAGGGAAATGTTTGGAATAACAGGTGGGACTGTGTGCGGCGCAGCTTGCCCTTTATATTGTACAACAGACCAATTAAATTAGGCAGAAATTAAAATTAGAATTGACTGTTAAAATTAAATTAGTTTGACTGTGTTTCATTTTGATAATGAGCAGTCTGCGATATGAAGCAACGCCAGAACTGTTGTGTGAGAGCGCGATGCGCCTGCGCCATCCCTTGGATTTGTTCCACTGCTGGGAAATAACTTAATACTCATACAGATAATATGACATCATTCGAAACAGAAAAATTTATATTTTTATTTGTGTACATTCAAAATGACTACACAATATCATGCCATTGAAAAATAAATAAAACAACATGATGCACTGCTTTAGCTCGTCTCGGTCTCTTTAGATCTTTCTGGCACTCACCAAAAATGAACCAAAATACAGAGAATAGCCTTTTCGGCGCAGTTTTGTAAGCTCCATGCAACTGCTGCAGCGGAATATTATTACTAGAATATTAGAAATCTAATACTTAAGTTGTTTTCTCATTTTTCTACTCTTAATATTAAATAAAAAGAACGACTGAACGAAAGATACACGGATTATCTTGAACCACCACCGCGTTTGCGGCATACTGCAGTGCGGCCAAAATGCTCTGTTCGACTTATCTGAGATCCTTTACTCTTCCCTGTGGATGACCTGTGACCTACTTTCTGTAAGATCTGAATTTTTGAGATTGAATTTGAGATTGAATTTTAGAAAACTGAATTTGAAGTTCCGAATTTCTTCATCTTGAAAACTTGAATCTGTATTTTTTTAAACTGAATATTTGTAGTATAAGAATTCAGAACAAAATAACTAGCTGTTTGAAACTGTATAAAAATCAGCCATAAAAAAATTTCAATTTGTTAAATTTCAAATGTTCAATATTCGTTTAAAAAAAATCAAATTCAGAACTATTTTTACACTTGCAAATAATTCAAATTTACACAATTCAAATTCAAATCATTTTGTCATATTATGAGCTCCATATGAAAGCATGTAAAGTGAGAACAGAACTGGACCCAGGATCGAGCCCTGTGGCACCCCGCAAGTTATTGGCACTGAAGATGAGGAAAATTCTCCAATTTCGACAGATAGACTCCTGTTTGAAAGATAAGACTCAAACCACTGTAAGGCAGTATCACAGATGCCGACCTCATGATTTAACCTTTTCAGCAAAATGCCATGGTCCACGGTGTCAAAGGCTGCGCTTAAATCCAGCAAAACAAGGACTGCACATTTGCCAGAGTCGAGGCAGATTAGTAAGGCAGATTCTGTACTGTGCTTCGCTTTAAAAGCAGACTGAAAAGGATCTAAGATGTTATTTGAAATTAAATATGCTGTGGGTTGATTCAAAACTACTTTTTCCAGGACTTTCAGTAAGAAAGGCAATTTTGAAATAGGCCTGTAATTTTGAAGTTCAGAAGAATCAAGGCTGGATTTGTTTAGCAAGGGGTGGACCAATGCTGCTGTTCAAGAGGCATTTATAATGGAGAGTACACAAGGTGAAACCACATCCAGTACCTCTTTTAAAAGGACAGCTGGGATGATATCCAGAGAACAAGTGGTCAATTTCATTTTAGAAATAAGAGCCAGTAAATCAGAATGAGATATAGTCTGAAACACAGACAGACTAGAAGAAATCTGTAAATTATAACAACTTTTGGATGAAGATGATGAAATCAGGGACCTAATACCAGTTATCTTATCTGTAAAGAAGCTACAAAACTTCTCACACAGATCAGCACTTGGAACAAGACTGGATGGAATGGGTGGATTTAACAGAATTTAGAGTGAAAAATAAAGACGTTGGACAATGGGAATTTTTTTCAAATTAGAAAAATAATTCACCCTTGATGAAAGAATGGCTTCCTGATATTGAGACAAACTAGCTTGCATAAGCTGATAGGAAATTTGCCGTTTGTCCTTTTTCCATATTCTTTCTGCCCTTCTACAATTTTTTCTTAAAGTTCTAATATCTTTATTTAGCCAAGGTTGCTTATTTCGTTTAGTTTTTTTAGATTTTAGAGGGGCGACTTCATTCAATACTTCGGTACAGGAAGCATTGAAATTTATAACCAGATTCTCAACATCCATGTCTTGTGATGCCAAATTTGTACAATCAGCTACCGAAGCTACAAACAAATCCTTAAATTTAGTAGCAGTAGCTGAGTTTAAGGAGCGGGCGAGAAAACGTGATGGCTGGTATACAGAGCTACAAGAAATAGGGAAATCACTATCAAACACAACAGGCCGATGATCAGACAAACCAATGTCACTTATACGAATGTCATTGATGAAAAAACCTGAGGATAGTACCAAATCAAGTAAATGACCTAACTTGTGAGTAGGGCCAGGTACTGATTGCTTAAGGTTAAACGAATCCATTAGCTGTACAAACTCTTTTACCAAAGGCTTTGCCGGACAACACAGATGTATATTGAAATCACCAACAATTAAGAGATTATTGTTTCTCGTAACTATATCAGATACAAATTTAGAGAAATCTCTTAAAAAGACATTTTTAAAGTTCGGAGGTCTGTATATCACAGCAATGAGCAGAGAGCACGGGGATTCAACTTTACATAGTATAACTTCAAAACTATCAAAACTCTCTACTGATACTAGCCTACACTTAAAATTGTTTTTAAAAATTACAGCAACTTTCTTTGACTTTCTAGGGCAGCTAAAAAAGACACAGTTTATGGGAAGAAGGTCTGAAATAGGGCTTAGATCATTTTCAGTTAGCCAGGTTTCAGTGATAAACATAAAATCCAAGTTGTTTGATAAAAAAAAAAATCATTTAGTAAAAATGTTTTGTTCACAACTGATCTTGCATTTATCAAGGCTGATTTTATAGTCACTGTTTCTTTAAGTTTCACTTCTTCAGGGTGCATAGACAACTTTGGTAGAGACCAAAGATTGCTGATGTTTGTGTCTCGCCTGAATGTTTTCAGATGCCAGGTCCGTCTGACAGTCGACCATATTGTAGGTATAGATCCCGGTGTGGTAACAATGGTTTTCCAAGACGGGCGAACTCCTTTGATCCAAAGCGACTTACAAATTAGGACTAAATTAACGAGTCATCGTGAAGAGGCAAAAACAAAACAAGAAGTGCTCAAAATACCAAGTGCAGGCATTGCTCAGAGTAGCATAACCCAGACAAGGGAGGATTAAGGGAAAAGGAGGGATTTTTATTTTTTTATTTTTTTAGTGCTGACGGAAGAGATGGGTTTTCAGCTGTCTTTTGAATGTTGTCAGGGATTCTGTGTTCCGGATGAGGGTGGGGAGAGTGTTCCACCAGCAGGGAACTGTGAATGAGAATGTTCTGGAAAGTGATTTTGTGGCTCTCTGTGATGGAACCACGAGATGTCGCTCGTTGACCGATCGTAGGCTTCTGGTAGGGATGTAGACTCGTAGGAGTGAGTGAAAGTAGGAGGGAGCTGAGCCTGTGATAGATCTGTAAGCAAGCGTCAATGCCTTGAACTTGATGCGAGCAGCGAGAGGTAGCCAGTGCAGAGAGATGAACAGAGGAGTGACGTGGGCCCTCTTGGGCTCATTGAAGACAAGACGAGCTGCATCGTTCTGGATCATCTGTAGAGGTTTGGTTGCACATGATGGAAGTCCAGCCAGAAGGGCATTGCAGTGATCAAGCCTAGAAATGACCAGGGCCTGGACGAGAAGTTGTGTTGCATGCTCAGTAAGGAAAGGCCTGATCTTCCTAATGTTGTGCAGTGCAAACCTGCATGATCGAGCTGTCTTTGAAATGTGATCTGTGAAGGACAGCTGGTCATCTAATGTTACTCCAAGATTTCTGACCGACCTTGATGGGGTGATTGATGATGAATCTAGCTGCAGCTGGATAGTGAAGTCGTGCTGTAGAGATGGATTGGCAGGGAGGACGAGAAGCTCAGTCTTTGCCAGGTTGAGCTGCAGGTGATGTTCCTTCATCAGCATAGCAATGGTAAGAGAAACCATGTGCCTGTAATGATGTGTCCCAGTGATGTGGTGTAGATGGAGAAGAGGAGCGGTCCAAGCACTGAACCCTGAGGAACCCCTGTGGTCAGTTGATGTGCTTTGGATGATGTGCCTGAAGGATCTACCTGTGAGATAGGACTCAAACCAGTGGAGAGGAGTACCTGTCATGCCCTGTGATGTATACAAGCTGTACACTCACTACTTTACATTGTAGCAAATAGTGATGGGTCGGTCATGAATGATTCGTTCATTTTGAACGAATCTTTAATATGACTCCGGATTACCGAGTTGTCTCAGAGAGTGATTCGTTCGTTGTGTTGACCGCGCATGCGCAACATCCTATGGGTCCTGTACTGGAAACAGAAATGATTAGTTCATCTCTCAAGTCTTCAGGGTTCGGGTCTTTGGTTCTTCCTGTCAGTCCCATAGAGGCTATGCTGTTGGTACCGGAAAGAGAAATGATTAGTTCACCTCTCGAGTCTTCGGGTCCGATTCCTCTGAGACTTTCGTTCTTTTGTCACGTGATGAACGAATGACTCGAACCCGAAGACTCAAAACATGAACTAATCAATTCTGTATCCGGTACCGACTGCATAGCTCAGCCTATATGGGGAACCCGAAGTCGATAGACTCGAAACTTGAACTAATCAATTCTGTATCTGGTACTACAGACTACATAATTTAGTTTATGAGGATCACGGGATGAACGAACGGCTCAGATTGGGAGGTGAGGTAAACTAACAGACTGCATAGCCTGAATACCAAGATAAATTAATTAATTTAAAGCCCTGTCAGCTGGTATTATTATTAAAGGTTAAAAATAACATCTCAAATTAAATATAATGCGTTTTTTTTATAATAACAACATTATAATATTTTAATGATATAGGTAAAAATATAATAAATATGTAATATAGTTCCATAGTTATAGTTAACCGACTGTCTGCTAGCGGCCTCGCGTCACTCAGGTCAGATAAATCCCATCACATAGAGCCTCTTTCACCTAGCTATCATCATATAGAGACTGTGTCTGTTCCCCGAATTTGGAAATCCAAAAAACGTTTAAACCCATCTAAGGTTAAAAATTTAATTGATGTTCAACAAATAAAAAACAGCTATAATACAGACGAGCAAATGCTAAAGCTTGGGTTGCTGAATATTCGATCGCTTACCTCAAAAGCACACAATGTTAATGATATGATTTCAGATAATAACCTAGATGTGCTGTGTTTGACAGAAACCTGGCTAAAACCAAACGATTACATTACTTTAAATGAATCAACCCCGCAAGATTACTGTTATAAACATGAGCCTCGTCTGAAACGCAAAGGGGGTGGTGTTGCTGTAATTCATGGTAATAGTTTCAAAACCACTAAGAAATCAAGTTTTAAATATAATTCTTTTGAAGCATTGGTGCTTAATGTAAAAATATATAGTGTAAACGATAAATCACGTTTGAGATTTGTGCTGGCTACTGTATACAGGCCACCAGGGCACCATACAGACTTTATCAAAGAATTTGCGGACTTTCTATCAGAATTAATATTGACTGCAGATAAAGTACTAATTGTTGGTGATTTTAATATACACATCGATAATGAAAAAGATGCATTGGGATTGGCATTTAAAGACATTGTAAATTCAATTGGAGTTAGACAACACGTGTCAGGACCTACTCATCGTCGTAATCATACTCTAGATCTAATATTATCACATGGAATAGATGTTGATGCCGTTGAAATTCTGCAGCAGAGCGATGACATCTCAGATCATTATCTAGTCTTGTGTAATTTGCATTTAGCCAAGGCTGCAAAGCCAACTCCGTGTTTCAAATATGTGAGACCTATCACTTCTGCTACTAAAGATTGCTTTATTAATAATCTTCCTGATCAGTTTCATCATCTCAGCATCCCAGATAGCTTAGAAGAACTTGATATTACAACAGAAACGTTTAACTCTCTCTTTTCCAGCACTTTAGACACAGTTGCTCCGTTGCGCTTAAAGAAGATTAAAGAAAATAGTCCAACGCCGTGGTACAACGAGCACACTCGGGCCCTTAAGAGAGCAGCCAGAAAAATGGAGCGCAACTGGAAGAAAACAAAACTAGAGGTATTTCGCATTTCATGGAAGAAGAGCTCGATTGCTTACAGAGAGGCTTTAAAAGCTGCTAGATCTGCTTATTTTTCAACCCTATTAGAAGAAAATAAACATAATCCTAGGTATTTATTTGAAACGGTGGCTAAACTAACGAAAAATAAAGCTTCAAGCCCAGAAGTCTCCAAGCAGCACAGCAGTAATGATTTTATGAACTTCTTCACTTATAAGATTGATAATATCAGGGACAAAATTATAACTATGCAACCGTCTACTACAGTATCACATCAGGCAGTGCATTGTAGTCTCCCTGAGGAAAAATTTGATTCATTCGTTGCTATAGGAGAGGAAGAATTTACTAAACTCATTAAATCATCTAAATCGACAACATGTATGTTAGACCCGATACCGACTAAGCTACTGAAAGAGATGCTTCCAGAGGTCATAGATCCTCTTCTTAATATCATTAATTCATCTTTGTCTCTAGGATACGTACCAAAATATTTTAAGCTGGCTATGATTAAACCGCTTGTTAAAAAAACTTAACTTGATCCTTCAGAATTAGTCAATTACAGGCCGATCTCGAATCTACCTTTTCTGTCAAAGATATTAGAAAAGGCAGTATCCTCACAACTGTGTTCCTTTCTTGAAAGAAATGATATCTGCGAGGATTTTCAGTCAGGATTTAGACCGTACCATAGTACTGAGACTGCTCTCGTTAGAGTCACAAATGATTTGCTCTTATCATCCGATCGTGGTTGTGTCTCTCTATTAGTGTTACTCGATCTTAGTGCTGCATTTGACACCATTGACCACAACGTTCTTTTAAATAGATTAGAACATTATGTTGGCATTACGGGAAATGCACTAGCATGGTTTAAATCATACTTATCTGACCGTTATCAGTTTGTAGCAGTAAATGAAGAGATGTCTTATCAATCACAAGTTCAGTATGGCGTACCACAAGGCTCAGTACTAGGACCGCTGCTGTTCACTCTGTACATGCTACCCTTAGGAGATATCATTAGGAAACATGAAATTAGCTTCCACTGTTATGCTGACGATACTCAGCTGTATATTTCTTCAAAACCTAACGAAACTTACCAATTCACTAAATTAACGGAATGCATAGCGGATATAAAAAATTGGATGACTCGTAATTTCCTACTTCTTAACTCTGAAAAAACAGAGTTTCTAATTATTGGACAAAAAACTTCCTCACGTAATAACCTAGAATACTGTCTAACACTCGATGGCTGCTCTGTTAAGTCTTCGTCGTCGGTTAGGAACCTGGGTGTGCTCTTTGATACCAATCTTTCATTTGAAAGTCACGTGTCTAGTATCTGTAAAGCTGCATTTTTCCATCTTAAAAATATATCTAAATTACGTCATATGCTCTCATTGACAAATGCGGAACAATTAGTTCATGCGTTCATGACCTCAAGGCTAGATTATTGTAATGCTCTACTGGGTGGTTGCCCTGCACGCTTAATAAACAAACTACAGCTGGTTCAAAACGCAGCAGCTCGAGTTCTTACCAGAACCAGGAAGTATGACCATATTAGCCCAGTTCTGTCAAAACTGCATTGGCTCCCTATTAAACATCGCATCAATTTTAAAATATTGCTGATTACTTACAAAGCACTGAATGGTTTAGCTCCGCAGTACTTGAGCGAGCTCTTAACGCATTATAGTCCGTCACGTCTATTGCGATCTCAAAATTCCGGCCAGTTTATAATACCTAGAATATCAAAATCGACTGCTGGTGGTAGATCCTTTTCCTATTTAGCACCAAAACTCTGGAACAGTCTTCCTACCATTGTCCGGGAAGCAGACACACTCTGTCAGTTCAAAGCTAGACTAAAAACACATCTCTTTGACCTAGCATTCACATAATACATTATAGACTTCTATAATTTAATGTTAGGCTGCATAGATTAGGTCAGCCGGAACCGGGAACACTTCCCATAACTCCTGATGTACTCGTTACATCATGAGAAGAATGGCATCTACGCTAATTTTAGTGTCTGTGTTTATCCCGAGGTTTTCCTGCAGCCTGCCGGATCCAGGCCGTATCCAGATCTGACGAAGGACCTTCGCCTGGACCGATGACAACGCAGTGCTGAAGTGCCAACTAGTCTCTCCCTATGGAGGATCCCTCTACCACTATACAGATAAGGCGTTGTCGGGAAAATTTGTTTCGCGTTCCTACCCCAAAGCAACAAAATAAAATAAAATTCTTTTATCCAAATTTATAAGGAAAGACAAGTACTATGTTTAGGCTTGGCTTGTAGGGAATTCCAAACCTGCGTATTTTCAAATGCACATAACTATAGAACCCGTTCTTAATGCGCATGTGAACGCCATCAGCGTTTCTCACAGGTTCGCGTTTAAAGTCTGTGTAGAGGGAATGGTGTCGTCTTAGCGGCCCCTAATTTAATAACAAATGATCGTTGCGACGGAAGCAAATCAATCAAAACTAACTTTAGATGGAAAATAACTTAACTCTGCTATAAAGCCAAAACAATCTCTGTTACCTTAAATTATACGCTTATCTCTGTGAAGCTGCTTTGAAACAATCTACGTTGTTAAAAGCGCTATATAAATGAAGATGACTTGACTTGACTTGACTTATCATATTTAGCAAAATACTCCTCTCTACAGCAATTATTTTTAAGTCCAACTAACGTGCTATGGTCATTAAATGGCTTTCCAGAGGTAAATGTAATGTTACGTGACATTGTTCTCCAGCTGTTATTATAGACCTCTTTCCGAGGTTGAAAAACACTGATCGATCGATTTTATTTCATTTCTGTAAGTTGAACTGTATCTTTCAAATTACCTATTGATCATTCGTGTTTATTTAGCCTACAATTAACTAGTAGTAAAGAGTAACAGATGATCGGTTCACGTGCCACTTGATCTCTGTCAGCGATCTGTCAAGCGCCAAAACTGTGTTTATTGTTTCAATTTCATGATTAAATCGACAGAATCTGAGAGCTGAGAATTTGTTTATAGTAATTTGCAATAGTACCCTTCTCTGTCTTGTCTGTTGGTGTCAGTGTCCTCTTTGCTTCGCGATTTTTCTCTGCGTGAGAAAATGGATGTGTGGCGTGAGAGCGTGTAAAAAGTGACGATTGCGTGAGTCTCACGGTGAATTTGTGAGAGTTGGCAGCCCTGTGGATTCAGTTTGTAAGACTGTAGGTTGTTTTTTGGTGGGTGTGCTTGTGCTGCCGCGGTCTTGTTAATTTGCCATTTTGTTTGTGTATCTATCTCTATGGCAAGCCCAGAGGGGAGCGTCGGCGAATGTTAAAGAGAAAACTGATTTTCATTCAAACAAATCGACGTAAACTACACATTCGAGTTAATCGATAAAATCGATTTATCGCCCAGCCCTAATTTTGTATAAATTGTATCTTAATTTGAATACATTTTTCATCAATGAATTGCCTGTATTTAATAAATAAGAAGCAAATATAGCAGACAACATAATCATGGAGGCGCCGGTGCGGTCTTGCATTGCTCGTGAACTGGAGCGCATCTCATCATAAATTAACCGAAACTTAGTGTATGCCTCACAGACATGAGAAATATATCTAAAGAAAGCTTGAAATGTCTTTAAACGAAACAATTCAAAACGAAAAGAAATAGGCAACTCTCTGATTATGTAATCCATGATGTGCATTTCTCTCTGCGCGTTCACTACAGAGATGGTGATCGTCAACTTCATCTTTGCAGTTGCACCCGACACTGTTTATTAATAAAAATTCAATGCACGCCTGTCACCTGATTTACAAATGCACATCTTGCTTGTTGCACGCACACATATTATGTACATATTACGAAATAACGAGATATTATGTTGAAATAACATTATAGCCTAATAAATCTTTAAGAATATTTGATTGAATGCTAAATGTTGTGCTTGTTCAATTTAATAAAATTAATACTTTAATTGTGATAATTAAAATAATTGAATATTAAATATTAAGTGGCCTATAGTAGAAAGGGGTCACTTGCGCTTCAGCCTGGTTGGTGCTCACGGAACAGGACACAAAAAGCAAAAGAGGAGACCCAAGGTCTAACTAGGACCAAGGAGCAGGACTGACCCAATTTAGGTTTTTGCAGCTCGAAAGTCAAAGGAGAGTTGCTAGACTTCCCTGGATGCAAAATAAGTTTTGCTGCCGCTAGGGTGCGTCTAGATTTCTAGGCTATTATATACTATTATTATATTAAGCATTTAAGCTGACCACTGGCACATTTTACTACCCATTAATTATGACCGCCTCTAGCATAGCTAGCGAAAGCGGTCATATAGGGATTGTCAAAGGTTTTTTTTTTTTTTTTTTTTGTCATCTACTGAATTTTTCGTCAACGATACCAGGGACACCGAAACACCGGGGAACATGAAATTTGGTGGGCATGTAGCCCCACTAGACTTTTACGGAAAAATTTCGCTTGGTCCCCGGGGGCCACTCCCCCCCCCGCGCTGGGCCCCCCCAAACCCCAAAAATGCAGTTTTTCCTAAATAACTACCTGAACCGTGGCACCGAGGATGAAGAAATTTTTATGGTATGTTGGTCTTAAGGGCCCACATCAACCTAGCCCATAATCACTCATTTGTGATTTGCGCCCCTCCCATAAAAAATGAAAATGCAATATTATTCTGCTTTAATCGCCCCTATCTTCAGTTGAGATGTTCAGAACTGCACCATATTTCATGTGTATGATTAACTTGACATCCTATGGGGGTATGCTAAGTTTCGTAGAATTTCATCCATGGGGGGGTATAAAATAAATTCATTTATGTGCACATTTAGTGACTGTACACTCATCGGCCTGTAGATGGTGCTGTTGAGCGAAGGGTTGCTGGTTTAGGATGATACTGTCACTAAGGTTGCCAACTGTCCCGAATTAGGCGGGACGTCCCGTATTTTGGGCCTAATTTATTTGTCCCGTGCGTGACCTCCCGTGTCCCGTTTTTTGACAAGCTGATAAACCACTGACTGATCCAACAGCAACAGCAGCAGTGCTGACCACGACACTTGAGAATGATCACCGACACCTGTCATCATCCAATCACAGCTTTTTTTAATCACTGTTTTGAGACAAATCATTGTTTGATTTGCGAACATCCTCTGCCGTCTGGTCGCTTCCGCTTCAAGCCGGACTCGTCTCGCGCTAACGGTAATTTCCTTTCACTGTCCACGTTTTGATTTCGGCTAATCAATTTTGGCGAATGCAAACAACGTGATTATTGTTCATGAGTCTAACATCCAGCCACGCAAGAAAACATGTAATCTACCTGAGGGAATAATATGCTCAAAAAACATTTCTGATTATTATTAATGTTTTAAAGCTTTTAGAAAGTACATAGAAAGCTTTTGTAACATTATCTTAACTGTCACTTTTGATTAATGTAATGCATTCTTGCTGAATAAAAGTAGACAATCACTTTCTTTATTTTTTTTCCCAAAAAATAATCTTACTAACCCCAAACTTTTGAACTGTAAGCCTAGTGTATAATGTTAAAAAAGTAGGGGTGACCCCGAATAGTCGAAGATTCGATGCTTCGATAGGAGGAGCCTGATTCGACTACGGATCTCATGGTCGAATCTTCGCAGAGGTGTTATGAAACGAGATTCATGCCCCTTTGGCTATATGAGGGCGCTCAATTTCACATAGAACTAGCTTTTATGTCAATACGTTAACATTCAGCCTATTATGATAATGCTGTATATAAAAATGTGCAAAGAAAGAAGCTTTTAATAAATATTTTTTAACGTGCGTGAATAAATCCAAACACCCCGTGACAGATTTAAGTTTCACTTTCGATCCGT
This sequence comes from Rutilus rutilus, assembly GCA_021464565.1. Lineage (NCBI taxonomy): Eukaryota > Metazoa > Chordata > Actinopteri > Cypriniformes > Leuciscidae > Rutilus > Rutilus rutilus. Next base: position 1,320,956 of record JAJAQA010000017.1, on the reverse strand, counting down.
GACCGACAGAGGAGCGTCTTCGCGGCAAGGATTTAAATCTTTAACAATGTCTGCGATAAGAAAATCTAAAGTGTGGATGTACACCATCAGAAAGGATATTCTCCAAGGCTGGATTTAGCATCAGGAAAACCATTATCGCACTTCTGCCGGCCAACGTTAACACGTTTCACGCATAGACTGGGTTTCACGTTAGAATGTATTTTATCCGCGCGCACAATTTGAAAAGACTCCAACGGACACAGACAGAGTGAAAGACTGGATCTGTTCTCTCGATCAGGTAACGTTAGGGTACAAGTGATTTCAAAACTTTTCAGCCGGTTCTAATTTGATTTGTGGATGCTGTGAACATGTTTAGCTAAAAGACTGCCTCCAGTTTAGCATTTATTGTTGTTTCTGCAGTTAAAAAGACAAAGTTGAAAATTCTGGCTACTATCGTTATTTTAATCATTTCTTTATTTTTATTTTATTTATTAATCTGTCAGGGTTATCTAATCTAACTATTTGTGGCTTGTGTTTTGAATATATGTTCCACTGCACTTTAGGCATTTTGCACACATTTGCTCCTCATCTTCTGACTTGATTCTAATTTATTTCGTTTTGTATTTTTTATTTATTAGAAAGGTATAGGCCTATTCTGTTCTAATTTAATTTTAGTAAATTAATTGTTTATTTTTTTCGGTGCATCGATGTTGTGCTGTAGGCTGGCCTGCTCGCACAGGTAATTTAGCCGATTTAATTTGATTTGCATGTGAAATGCAAATCCTGTCTGCAGTGTGACCTTTCTGGAGTTATGTTATTTCTTAGTTTTATTGATCCAAAATGTTTTTATACATTTTCTTCTATATCTTTGTGTGATTTTCTGTACATCGCGGCTTTGAAACGTTAAAGCCCCGCCCCCATACACATGATTCGACTATTAGTCGACTATAGGCAAGACATGACGATTCTGATTCGACTATGAAAATCCATAGTCGGGGACAGCCCTATAAAAAAGCTTTCTATTTTAGATAAATGCTGTTATTTTGAACTATGGTTTGTTTGTAATGTGACTTTTTTCATGTATGACATTAAAATTATTTTTAGAATTAAATACATAAATAGGTTAAGCAATACAAATGTGTTTATGTCTGATAACCTTTTAAACACAAACTTAACTGCAGACACTGAAATGACGTACACTGTGTGATACCAAGCGTGCCGCACAAGCCCTGAAAAGTGAAGCCAAAACGTCTCGATCGCCCCCCGGTGACTGGTCCTAGTATAGGTCATAAGCCCCGCCTCCCCATGTTATTCAACGGGACGTGAGACCAACTAAACAATTAAATTACACTTCAATATCTTTTTTCCAAAGGTGGTTTCTTTCATTTGCTGTCGTTTTTATCACGCTGATGTAAGTTCAAGTGTCTGTTTCAAAAATAAGTTGGTTTTTAGTTAGTTACGTGATGCGGTGGTATAACGTCATGATTGACAGCTGTGATTGACAGGTTCTCGAGCGAAGTAGTCACTGAAGCACCAACGGACATTTTTTTCGGGATTGAGGAGATTGTATTTACTTTATTTTAACAAGCCTCTTGTCGTACTGCAATCAATTTTTTAAAAAGTGTGCAGAATCCACTCTCCCTGAGTGCATTCCGCGAGAGTGAGGGCGGAGCGTTGATTTCGCGGCTTTACTTCCTGCTCACTACTGCGCAGGTCTGGTCCCGAGATCGCTACTGTGCAGACGCAAGTTCCAATATGTCAGCGCCATATCGGGACTCTGGCGGCTTCAGTTCTCATCAATGGAAGACAGCGAAGGGGCGTCGTCCATCTTTTTTTACAGTCTATGTGTGATACAGTACAAATATTTTGAGTGTCCCTCATTTTTCTTTTCTGAAGTTGGCAACCCTAACTGTCACACACACACATGCAGGAATACAAACAAACGCAAGCATGCACACACACTAGGGATGGGGCCGATCCGATCCAGTATCGGTATGAGTCACGCCCCCGCTCAGGAAATCCATTCCGCAGTTTGCGGCTAGCCAACAACGTCCGCTGTGTGGATATACTTAGCATTGGAAACACCGCAGAGCAAGACAGCAAAATGCTATGTTTGCAAAGCTGTAATTCAGAGCCCTTTGAAGCTCCCTCACGTCGTACAACACAACGAACGCAATCAAACATTTTAAAAAGCACCACGTTACTGTGCGTTCACACCAAACGCGAATAGCGCGTCAAATTCGCGTCTACCGCGTCTAGGTGGACGCTTCAATATTTTTAATCCATTCGCGCGTCCAGAGAAAAATTGACGTGCGTAAAAAGCAAAAGTTCTCGCGTCTGAGGCAAAATCCGCTTGTTAGTTTGCACGATGCTGATGTTGATCGAGCATTTATTGCATCGGAGCGAGGATCACCCTTCAGATAGTGTGTGTGTAAGATGTTTACACTTGCACTTCAAGACGCAAGTATTTGACATTTTGGGAATGTAATAAATATTGGCATGACAATCAATTTGAAACCCTTACAGTTGCATATTTGTTTTCAGAATGGGATTTTTCCTGTTAACAGGATTTCCTGTTTTTCTGACTTCCTTTTCTGAGCTTATACCTCAAGTTGCCTTTTGGGACATGCATGCATACATACGTAGGCCTACATAACATCATTCATACTTGCCTGTTGAGAGAAGTTTATTTCAGCATCATATAAAATAAACAATAATGATAATAATAATATTAAAGCAAACACAGCTCTGGTATCGGAATAGTATCGGTATCGGCCGATATCCAAATTCAGGGATCGGGATTGGATCGGAAGTGAAAAAATGTGGATCGGTGCATCCCTAACACACACTGACATCCACACGCACAGACACACACCCATACACACACATACAAATCCACATGCACAGACACACACACACAAACACACACGCGCACACACATGTACGCACGCATACATACACGCACAGACACACACACACACAGACAAACACACACACATACACACACACACAGACAGACATGCACATACTACTACTTTTTTTAGGTATATACATAAACATGCAATACAGCCAAATTGCTCCACGTCATTTATTTTTGTGGAAAGCCAGTGCAGGCCTGAGCGGCGGTCATATTTTGTACCGCCATGCGGTACATCTAGTTCTTCACCAAATGCATCCTATATGACATAAATCAGGTAAATATTGGCCTACACAAAATAAACTTGCATTTGCACAAAACAAAAGGCTGCGAATGCACACGCAAACTTAATAGACATTAAGGTGTAAATTAGCAAAATGATCCCTAACATAACTCCGGCACACTCGCGTAATTGTTCCTCGTGTCTGCTTCACGTGTTTCACGGTTGAGCATTAACCTGCTTAATCGACAATCAAGTTTTATCGATTTAATTATCATAGACAATTAATCGATCGTCGATTAATCGTTAGCATCCCTACTCTTGTCTTTGACCCATGTCACAGACAGTCAGAGATGTTATTATTATGGGACTCTGAGAAGTTTGATGGACAAAATGGCAGATAACAACAAGGCTTAGCAGTGCAGCTATTGCTTGACTAGGAGTGAATTTTATTGTTGTGTAGATTTGTTTTATTCTGTTATTTGTTTTATGTTTCTGTTTTACTTTTGTGCAGCACTTTGGTCGACTTAAATGTGCTATATAAATCAATTAAAATTAACTAAACTAAACTATTTGGTTATTTGGGATTACACCCTTTTTAACCTTTCATAAGGTCAATTCAGCTAAGGCTAGCTAGTATGTAAACTCTTAAAGCAACACTAAGGAACTTTTGCTCTTCGGTCGCCCAACAGGTCGGAAGTGGAATTGTCCATTACCGCTGTTGTAAATAATTCTGCCGCCCACAGCTACTGTCGCACGCTCGCTCGCTGTTTATCAGCTCTGGAATGAACGATGTCCACAGACAAGGTAGAGTATGTTGCATGATTTTATGAAAGTATGATGTATTGCGACATCAGAAACGAAGAAAAACTAAATAATGACTATTGTAACGCTTTAAGATATATCTTAAAATATGTCAGTGCTATTGTTTTGTCTCAAGATTTTTTTTCGAAGGCACGTTTATAAAAGCTACTTGAATGTACTTTAACTAAGGCTCACTCTTGGCTTAATCTAATCCCTGTCAGTGAAACCAGAGAACAAACACTTCATAATAATTATTTGTAAATATATCCATTAAACTAAAGGTTGTTAGGCAATGTCACCAATTGCTATGTAGGATAGTTTGAGAAAACTACCATTATCTCAACTATAGAGCTCGGGATCGTTACGTCACGCCGCAATGCATTGTGGGAATCACGGTACGGAAGTAGATGTACTGTATAGTAGCGTATAGTAGGCAGTAGGTAACGTTGATCATTTGGTCATTAATTTAGGTTATTTTTTGGAAAATGGTTCAGTATTGCTGTATTGTGAACTGCTGTAATCGGTCTCATGATCGACAGGGCAAACGCCTCATAAATCATATTAGTTTTCCCTGTTTTTGTCGAATGGCTTGGGTCGCCGCTGGTCGTCAATATACTACCGGACGAAAACAGTGGATTATTGCACGTATGATAAATTACTCCTGAAGTGTAACAAACCCACATAGACAAGCTTCATACCTCACAGAATCTGACAAGTGTGTGTGTGTGTGTGTGTGTGTGTGTGTGTGTGTGTGTGTGTCACCACTGATGCTTGGTTAACGGTGTGAACGATTGTTTTCTCCGCGTTTACTTTGTAGATCTGCAGATCTTGCACTCATCCATTTGTGAACTGCAAGTGAGCCTCCAGTGACAAGTTTAAATTGATCGGAGCAGAGACTTCAAACAGAAAGCACAAAGCCTTTCTTTAAAGTGAATTTCGTTTTGCATTAATTTGTATTTTAATTTTAATAAATGTTTCATCAACCAATTGCCTGGATTTAATACAAGAAGTAAATATAGCAGAGAGGTCTCATAAATTAACCGAAACTCATAAGGTAGTCTACCGTATTTTCCGCACTATAAGGCGCACTTAAAAGCCTTTATTTTTTTCAAAAAACGACAGTGCGCCTTATAATCCGGAGCGCCTTATATATGGATCTGGCGCCTTATGTTAACGTCTGTTAAACAACCGCTGACTTAAACCTTGTTTATACTTTCGCCTGACACCGGAGCGCGAGCCTCCGCTGACTGCGCGCGCAACTCCCCAAACAGACGAGGCATTTATACTTGACGCAACTGTTTTGTTTTAGACTGAACACCAGACCATACAACTGATTTAGACGCGCAAACTGGGTGCCGGTGTGATGAGATGTACTACTAATATCCGTCTGCTCGGGCAGATTCGGCTCAAAGTCATGCATCTTCGGATTCAGAGGCGCGCGCGCTGTTAAGCCGAATCTGCCTGAGCAGACGGATATTATTTTTTTTATTAACTTCGCGCTCATGCGGACGCGTCGAGTATAAACAAGGTATCTTGGTTTACATTTGGACTTTGGATGTGATCTTAGGCTTGAAAAGGTTGGTGACCACTGCATAACGCAAACCCAGTCAAACGTTTGACTGCAGTATCTTCTATTCTATATGCGCCTTATAATCCGGTGCGCCCTATATATGAAAACAGTTCTAAAATAGGCCATTCATTGAAGGTGCGCCTTATAATCCGGTGCGCCTTATAGTGCGGAAAATACGGTACTTGCCTCACAGACCTGAAAAATATATCTATATTGAAATGTCTACTTTTAAACAAACAATTCAAAACGAAAGAAAACAGACAGCTCTCTACTTATGTAAGTTAATCCGTATGCAATGTGCATTTCTCCCTGGCACGTTCACTACAGCGAAGATCGCCAATCAGCATCGTCAACCTCATCTTTGCAGCCGACTGTGACAAAAAAAACCCACTTGTTTATTACACAATTAAAATGTGTGTGTGAATGTTGTTGCCGAGGGCACAGGAAATTGTTAATCCGGCTCTGGATCGGAGGTGTAAGCGCTCACTCCACAGACAAGGTAGGAGAAAATATCAGGGAAACTGAGGCTTGGTAAACTTTCATATTAGCCTACTCCAGACTTTGTTCATAGGGATCGATTCCGCCTATAATCTTTTTTTTTTTGTAAAGCGTTGTTTGGCTTCATTATTAAGTTTGTCAGTATAGGGTAGAGCCAACTTTTTTTGTCACGGCCCATAACTTTTTCTCTTTCTTTCTCGGTGCCGGTGGAGACCGGCCGGCTACGCTATTACTTTATTCCGAACCGGCTTCAGCCCCGTTCACACTACAAGCGACTACACTACCGAGCTCTATTGTACCTCACTGGATTGAGGTTGTATTTTACTATTACCCCAATCACATCCACATAAACAGAAAGCAATGAACAAACAATGTTTTATTTTAGTACATATGATAATTATTTCATGAATTCACTTACCATTAGATTTCTTGAAGACTGTGGGAAAATAACGGACGCGCTCTGTCGTCGAAGGAGAAAGGAGCGGGAAGAAACTGCATTTGGGCAGATAAGACCATATTAGATCATTTTACACCAATTAGAAAAAAAAACCCAATAAATAATACTTGATATTTTGTTTTGGCTATTTAAAATAGTTCTATGTATGCACAATTACCGTCGATTTCAGTCAGAATTTCAGTGAAAACGCAGCAATCCTGTCAGCAACACCTCGAAACTACATTTGGATAAAAACATAAACAGACGAAAATACTTTATTCATCAACAAGTTCGGATAACTCATACTGTTATGTTATGATAATTAAAAATGGTTAAATTAGTGCAAACGTACCATTTTACTTCTTATCAGGCTCTCGTCAAACTCGACATCACACCGCGGGAGGCGGGAGAATACTGAAGAATACGCGGGGCGGCGGGGAGGGCTGAAGGGGGGAGGGGAAGAAAAGTGTCGATTCCAAAGAAATCACTTCGTCGATTCAAAGGCTTATAAATGAATCTACTCCATCTATTGAAGTCACTGTAAGCCAAGGCATGTCGTTCCGTGCGTGACATGACTAATGTTGGGAGAATTTCCTCGATTACTAAACTAACTATTACCATAAGAACCATAACACTAACAGAGTTTGTTCAATTTCTGTTCTCCAAGAAGATTCATTCACTGATTCATTCGGTGACTCTTTCTGTAGATTACTGCATTACACCAGTGCAACCAGTGAGTTTCTGAGTATTATGAGGGAATTCTTAGAATTAATTCAATTAATTAGTTCCAAACGCACATGCAACAAATTTACAGAATCATTTAAAATACATATTAGGACGGTAATAATTACTTAACTGATCAATGTTACTTGTGTTTTTAAACAACAAGGAATATGTGAACACAGGGGGGCATTTAAACAAAGTGTATTCATTTTAAAATGCTTACATAGAGTAGAATAAAAAAGATTTTTATTTTTAATATGTCTAACAAGAACCTTAACATTTCCTATCAATAGTGTAAATTATTCACTGCATTGATTATTTTAATACACTTCACTTTTTTTTCTTAAGAATCCATAAAATCATTATGGATTTACTCCAATGCAAGGTCCCATGAGACTGATGATGCAGAACCTTTTATAATATAAATAACCCTTTGGCGACACAAAGAATCTTTTGTACAATGAAAAGGTTTCGTTGATGCTAAAGGTTCTTCATGGGATCATATAGCCCAACAAAGAACCATTTAAGAGCCTTTATTTTAAAGAGTGCAATACTTATCAATCTGAGGTAAAAACACAGGGTTGGTTTTCCCGGTCAGAGTTTGACTTCTTGTATTGTCAGTCTTCGATTAGGCCTGTATTTTAAGGTTAATTGATCCACCAGGACGTCCAATTGTGGCTAAAACTATTCTCTTTTATCTCCCTTATACCAGTATGTTGATTTTTTTTACTAAATCGTTTGTTCACTTGTACTATCTTCTATTAGAAATTCAATCATTTCCGTGTTACATGATTTACCTGAAACTTCTTTATTATTAACTTTGGTTATGATGAGTCTATACTAACATCTCACATGAGACAGGGCTTAGGAATGTGATTTTACCACAGTAACTGTAGCTCGATCCTGTTAGTAAAAGCCCACTGACCACATCACTTACCATATTTTTACCATAGTAAACATAGTTTTGAAGTGGTATTTAAACACAGTAACAACATTTACCATGGTTTTACCACAAATATGTTCAAAGAATGTTATATTGTGAGTAAATAAGGTTAAGTTTGTAACATTTAATCTAATCTAATCTAATCACAACGAGAGAACTGGACATTTTCATGTTTTCTTTTTAGTCTTGTGGAACCCATGTTAAACATAACCAGTTTAAACTGTCTTAGATTCAGCAGGGGAAAATAATGTAGTTAAAACAAAAATGACTAGAAAATAATATAAGACTTAAACAACTAACAGTGAACGATCTCTTATCTCTCAAATATGAACAAACGTTATTAACGTTAATATAACGTTCGTTCAAAGTTATCTGGTCTTTAATAACGTTCTCAAAAACGTAAAAACATTATACATCGTTCATGAAGCGTTTATTCTGAGACATTTTAGTTAAGCATTAATTTGTTAAAATGTTTTAAATGTTACTCCTTGTTTCAGAACGTTCAGAAAACATTAAAAAGTAACGTTCCCATAACGTTTGAAGAATTATACAATGGAATGTTCCATTAACGTTCATATAACCAAGAAAAAATGTTTTGAATATTCAGAAATAACTTCATGTGAATTTCAGCAAAAACATTCTTAGAACATATTTTTGTTATGGTTTGTTTTGTCAGAACTGGTAATGTTTGTGAGTTCCATGGACTTGAAGTGCCCTTGGTCTGAAATGCCCCAGAATGCACTGCTTATTGAGCAAATCCACGTTTTAAAGCTTTGGTCTGTGATTTGCTGACCAGCTGCTGAGTTGAGTTTTTATGCTGGGAGCCAGGGGCCGTTTCACCGCTGATTACACTACTAAAGAGGAACAATACGCTCACGTGTCACTAATGCCATGCGCTCAGAGAATGGGACGTGAAGCACAGATGAGAAGCTGCTCTCGCTGTCATCAGAGTCTCATTAATAAGCCTGCTGTTTTCATGCTTTGCCAACGTTACATTTCATTTTGATCCATAATTCATTCTTAATAAAAGGGTCCAATATAAGCCCCAGACATTTTTTACGGTGGAGACTGTAAATCACAGAATATAATTTGCTAGATCACTTATATTTTTAATAGGCTGTATATTTTTACTTTTTGGATATATTATGATTTGTTCTTTGCTGAATGTATGTTTTTAATAAAGTCTAGTGAGCGAGCGCACCTTTCATCAGTTTTGCTGGAAAAGGTCTTTGCATGAGCTTGCGTTTCTAGTCTCATGCGTTCGCACGAATATATTCCTTAAAGGGGGATCTATTATTCAAAATTCACTTTAAATGGTGTTTGAACATAAATGTGTGTTGGCAGTGTGTGTACACAACCACCCTGTGATGATCCATCCACTCTTCTTTTTTCAATCATTATTAATCATAAGCAGTGTCTGAGAACAAGCCGTTTGTAGATTGTAGCTTTTGTGGTCCTGCCCACAACTGCTGACGGACTCCACCCTATTAGCATAGGCCACACCCACAACTGCTGACGGACTCCACCCTATTAGCAGAGGCCCTGCCCTAAACTGCTGACGGACTCCACCCTATTAGCATAGGCCACACCCACAACTGCTGACGGACTCCACCCTATTAGCAGATGCCCCGCCCTAAACTGCTGACGGACTCCACCCTATTAGCATAGGCCACACCCACAACTGCTGACGGACTCCACCCTATTAGCATAGGCCACACCCACAACTGCTGACGCACTCCACCCTATTAGCAGAGGCCCCGCCCTAAACTGCTGACGGACTCCATCCTATTAGCATAGGCCACACCCACAACTGCTGATGGACTCCACCTTATTAGCATAGGCCACACCCACAACTGCTGACGGACTCCACCCTATTAGCAGAGGCCCCTCCCTAAACTGCTGACGGACTCCACCCTATTAGCATAGGTCCCGCCCACAACTGCTGACGGACTCCACCCTATTAGCAGAGGCCCCGCCCTAAACTGCTGACGGACTCCACCCTATTAGCATAGGCCACACCCACAACTGCTGACGGACTCCACCCTATTAGCAGAGGCCCCGCCCTAAACTGCTGACGGACTCCACCCTATTAGCATAGGTCCCGCCCACAACTGCTGACAGACTCCACCCTATTAGCATAGGCCACACCCACAACTGCTGACGGACTCCACCCTATTAGCATAGGTCCTGCCCACAACTGCTGACAGACTCCACCCTATTAGCATAGGCCACACCCACAACTGCTTACGGACTCCACCCTATTAGCATAGGCCCCGCCCACAACTGTTGACAGACTCCACCCTATTAGCATAGGCCACACCCACAACTGCTGATGGGCTCCACCCTATTAGCATAGGCCCCGCCCACAACTGCTTCAGGCAAGAACAGTGAGTGATTTTCTGCTTTTCTTTAGTTGTTTGATTCATATTAACAGCATACTGTATAGCAGTAGGTTCTATATATTACGCTGCTGTTACTTTAATACACAGATCTAATATACACATGCGATTGTGCCGTATATCTGAGTGAAACGCTTCTAGAAAAAGAACAAGTGAGGGCGGGGCTTGATTTAGTCCGTGGGGAATTGATTGGATGGTTGTGGTTTGCTATTGGCTGATTAGCATGTCTGAATTCACAATATAAAACAGTCCTTTTCTTTTTACTATCCAATGAGAAGTTGTGAATGACAGTAAAGAGACACAACTGATGCAACATGGCGGATGTAGTACCTATGGATTATTCATACTACACATATTCATATAGAACATAAAAAACGGTTAATATTGATTTCATGGGTACTTTAAGGCAAAAAAAAAAAAAATCGTAGTAATCATAATTAGGGGTAATATCAGTAGTATTATTATTTATTTTTTTAACCTTAAGGAACGTGATTGCCAAGATGGATACACAGTACCAAATAAAATGAACAATACACAAATACTTTCAGGTCAGATCAGATAACTGTCGCCTTATATTGTAAAATGTTTTCTGAAAGAACTAAAAAAAAAATTAAATACGAAAAGTAAGAGGAACGTGATATTTTTTCTTTCGAATATGACAAATAAATAAAAAGTCTCAAATTTCAATTTAATTGCACTGTGCATGAACAAGAGCTGTAGCGCTCCTTTTATATGCGGAAGAGTCACGTGGTGTCGCGGCCTAGCGTTGCCACGCCCCGCTACGCGTGCGTACGTGCGCGCTCACGTACAACGCGTGGTTCTTTCACATTGCCGTAAGTAGGGAAGGCTAGTCCGTCGTTTTAAAGGTTCCAGGGGTTCTTTTACATGTTTTAATTGCGATTCGCCACTCTGCGTCTTAGACTGAAGCCTGTTTGGTCTAGGGGTGGAGTGGAGAGTGCGAGAGGCTCCCGCTGGAAGCACACACATCGTTCGCTGATCATTGCGGTGGATTTGAGGGGTGTTTGTTAGAGGAGAAATGGCCACTGAGGTGGAGACTCTCCTGCCGAACAGCTCGCTGCTCAAGCCGGAGGAGCTCGAGCACCAGGCCGGAGGAGACGGGGGGTTTGTGGGGAAGGAGCAGAGCCTGAAACGGGCGAAGGACGAGAGCAACAGCCAGGCGAAGGAGAACTTGGAGCAGGAGAGCGAAGACGACGCGTGTAAGACGGAGTTCACCGAGGCTCCGCCGCCCAAGGTGAACCCGTGGACGAAGAAGATGAGCGGCGTCAACGGACAAGCGCTGCACGGTCTGTACCAGTGTGTGTGTGTGTGTGTGTGTGTGTGTGTGTGTGTGGTTTAACACAACAAACCGTTGGCAACGAGCGAGTCCATCATCATGAGGCACATCTGTGAGGGAACATGTTGAATAATAACGTCAACAGAACGTTCTGGGCTTTAATAATGCTCTCGAGACGTTAGCGTTTTCACACAGCCTCATGTGGCCGTTAAAGCCGTTTCAGTTGGACTTATCTAACGTTTTTTTTTTTTTTTTAAATGTTGCTACTTGTTTCAAATGTAACATTCCCACAATGGAACGTTCCCTCAAAACATTCAGAAATAGCGTTTTCATGAGTTGATGGGAAGCTGGTTTTGTCCGCTGGGATGTCAGATGATGTTTATCGTGTTTCTCACACACATGACAGCAGATTGTAAGCACTAGTAGGCCTCGAATCTGTTTCAGGACTCGTTCATTCAACTCGTACATTAGTGTATTGATATGATGCCAAACAAACCATTTTTCTTTAAATTTTAGTCTCGGATGAGACGCAAAATGTCTTGTTGTTCTTCACCTTCATCGCTTTTCCGAACAAATGGCTATCGGGTTAGCATTAGCATTAGCGGCCTGTGGGGATCGAGCTCGTCTGACAGGCCGGCGCTGATGCCGCTTTACTGTACATCAGCTGCAAACAAAATCACGATTATTTATCGTTTTACGTGACGCTGTCAGACTAGATGAGATGCATTTGTTTACAGTGTTATATTGCTATCGCTGAGCGTGTGATTATCCGCTTTATGTCATGGCACGACACGTGTGAGATCCACGTGTTTGTCTCGAACTCGCTCGGATTCGCGTAAACGCGTTTTTAAACGCATATCTGGTTAAATGCTGTGTTTTATGAATGGCGCTCGTGACAGTTTGCCTCTCCCGTGGTGTTTAATGCACGTGCGTGCGCGAGTCCGGCTGTTAGCCGTTAGCCGTTAGCTACTGATCACTCCTCTTTTATTAATATGCATTTGCTCGATTGACACATGGATGGGATCGCGAGCATGGCATCGTCGCACTGCTGGTGTTCATCAGAAGAAATGATGTAATGAAGCGCTCGTGGAGCTGCTATCAATCCCAGAGTTCCCCTGGATGAAGGCAACGTGGTGTGTGTGCCATGTGATCACGTGCGCGGATAGATGCGAGTCACTGCTCTGCTTCCAGTGTGTTTATGGGCTTCCCAAGCTAATGCATGAGGACAATTAGCGAAGGCCGACTGATCAATGTTGCTCTAGACTCATGACAGCTGACTACCACTGTTCCCCGTTCAGAGATCAGTCCACCGAGAACTGGCCAGTGCTGTACTGTACATGCTGAATCAGGATTGAATAAAGTCATTTGCATGAATTTAATGAATGTAACGATTCCCTCATGTCATGATCCGATACATATCACGATACTGAACTCACAATACCATATTGCGATACTCTGAGACATATGATAATAGGTTAATAACAAATGTCCTGTTGATTAAAATGCTAAATTTGCTATTACACTGTGTGTGTAAATGAATAGTCTTGGACTTGGTGCTGAAACCCAAAGCACAGGATAATAGAGACGCCAGAATAACAATATTCATGATTCTGAAGATGAAAATACTGCATTATTGTAGACGAATATGCTTGATCTCTGTCACTGACTAGATATATTTACAATAATGTAGGACACTTTTACACAAATATTCCCCCATTGCATTATTATACATTATATGTAGTAGTTTAGTGTGTATATATATATATATATATATATATATATATATATATATATATATATATATATATATATATATATATAAATAATGAAGTGAGTTATCTTTAACAGCAATATATTACTGTTAATTGTGTGTGAACAGCTGATTGCTCACAGCTTGACTCTGAAACACACAGCGCTACAGATTAGATTATTAAATTACATATTTCTACGCTTTGATCAGTATCGGGGTTGTTGGACAACACAGATTCGAGTTCGCTGTGAACCACGGCTTCACGAGGCTTATTGCTTTTATATATCGGTTACCACACAGTACATTAAAGGCACAATATATATTAATATGCAACTTTTTTTAAAGCTAAATTACTGAATGCCGTCCTTCCTCTAGAAGCAGTCGCTGAGTTAGACCGTAAACGGCATCAGAATGTTAAACAACAGAGACTGGGAGTTTCCTCATGCGCTGGATGGACACTATATGGTATGTGGTGTTTCTGCCCGCTGGGGTCAGGGGTCGCTCGAGGTTTAACCATTACAAAACCAATTCTGTTCATCGATTCATCGTTTCCTAATTTCGATTCCAATAAGGTAAAAAAAACACATCAATCTTAGATATCAGTCGCATTGAGTCTTATTGCACAATATCAATATCATGAATATCATGAGCAGAAATCCCCCGGCTGAAGAACACTTACACAAGCAGCGTTTGCCTGTGGTTTAAGAACACCATAGAAGAACAACTAGCCTAATATACACTTCAGGCATGATTAAAGACAAGTAAACACTCAGTAATTAAACAAGAACAAATAATAAAATTAGCAATCGCCACAAATAGACACAACTGAACAAAAGATTGGATTGAAATAGTGTTTTCAGGTTCAGAAACTGTAAAATAGCACTGCACTTTATACATATAATATACATTACAAATATAGTTACTAAAGTTAGTTAGTCAAGAACAGCGAGTACATTTTCCCTGTCTTTTGTTGTTTGATTACTGTTATTATAGAGCAGGAATATTATAGGGCTGCTCGATTATGGAAAAAATCATAATCACGATTATTTTGGTCAGTATTGAAATCACGATTATGTAACAAGATTTTTTTCACATGACTTTGGGAACGTGTTGCATTTATTAAAAAGACACCTTTCAACAATTCTTAAATCGAAATTTGAACATTGATTGTACTTTTTGAACTATTAAAATAAATAATATAACAGATAATACTTCAATGAGTATTTTAATAATTCCCGCAGGTCTGCCACTTATAATGCGGGAAATTCCCCCACAAACATTGATTCACTTTAGCGTGTAGATTGTATGAGTCGCCTAAATTAATCCACCGATTATAAAATCAATAATTATTATATAATAAAGATTATCATTTTAAAACGTTCTCCAAGACGCAGTTCCAGAAACGGCGTGAGTGTTCAGCGGCGCCGCGTCCTCTCTCTCTCTCTCTCTCTCTCTCTCTCTCTCTCTCTCTCTCTCTCCGTCTCTCAGCGTGGGCTGGACAAGGCAAGCGTCGAAACTACACTCTCGCGTTCAGGAGTCGGGACATGACGGAGCATTCACTAGCTCAGTCGGGCCAGCATTGCATCATAACTAAAGTTTATCATTTTCACTTCAAGTCTTATCAGTTTAAACAGTCAAGCTGAGAGAGTTTACGCTTCGGGAGGGGTGGATGTGTGCGTGTCATTCACAACACAAGACACAGTTAGAGCGTTCTTTCATAACAGAACATGGCAAAATAATCGTTTTTACTCGATTGTACTATTCTGGTGATCGTTGGGAGCCGAAATCAAAATCGAAATTCAATTAATTGCACAGCCCTAGAATATCAGGCTACTGTCGCTTTAAGAGCTGCACGGGTCCAATAGACTGATACACATGAACACAGAAACCCGTGCACGAGTCGTCTTGCGCTTCAGTGGTTTAAAGTCAGTTTAACTGCTCACAGAGGAATCGATAAGAGGAATCAACATTATAAGTAGGGATGGCGAAAACTAAAGCATGTCTTGCCCGCCCGCCGAGCCTCATTAGCCGGCTGAAACCGCTTAACCGATTAGTTTAAAAGATGCTGCGCTATTTGAAATAACAGCCATTTCGAGCCGCGCCTGCAATTTCGCAACTGTCGCATCTCTCTGCCTCCCGCTCACACACACACACACACACACACACACACTCACACACACACACACTGCCGCCCTTCCACTCACGTCACTTTTTTAAAATCCCCTACAGCGCGAAACATGAGTCCCGCAAACGCGGCGCTGAGGAGCTTGTCTGTAATCGGAGGACAAATGGCTCCTTAGTTTCGAAATGTTTTGTTCTAAGGTGATCGCGTTGAAAATAAAGGCGTTTGTCTAGCGTTAGACGCTCATCATTGCCGCGGCTCATTTAAGAACATGACAGCTCCGAAGAGACGCCGCTTTAGTTTGAGGTAGTGCTAACAATAATAAAGAAAGATGATGATCATCATCACATCATAGATGATGTGCTACTACTGTATTTAAGCACGGTATCACACAAGTTGCAACTTAAATCTGTGTCATTCTTGTTGGTGAAATGGTCCCACACACTATTCTTTGCTTCACCCTGTCGTCTGCCCTGGCTCTAACCTCCAGTGCTTTAGCCTGTAGCTTTACTTTTCACAAACCTTGTGACCTCGCGCTAAATGTTTTTATTGGTTTATTAAGTACAAACAGGCGAGTTATGAAAAATCTAGTGAGAGGGATTTGTTCACTTCACACAAAAAGATGTTGGAATGAGATGGCTAAGGCTAACTGTAGTAGCGTTTAGTCCACTCACGGTCTATAATAGCCTAATCTAGAGATCACTTTTTTTTTTTTTTTACCAACAACTTTGATCGGTTAACGTTGATGTGGTCAACCATCGGTCAAACGGTCATCGGTTAACATCCCTAATTTTTAATAACAAGTATTTGATTCCAGAATTGTAATAAATGTTTGATTCCCAGCCCTACTCTCAGCAAAGGCTTGAAACTGTGGGCTTCCGCGCTCTAACACAACACCAGCCGGCCGTCACTCACACCTCATTACATAAATAAGCATATTGTGCAAAACTCAATGCTAAAGACCTTTTGTGTTGTTCTGTGACGTGTGCGTTATGAAACTGATGGGCTTCCAGACTTTAGGTAATGAATGAGAAACACTGTAGAAATAGACCGTTCTCTGAGAGGACTGAGTTCAGAGCACACGTGTGTGTGTGTGTGTGTGTGTGTGTGTGTGTGTGTGTGTGTGTGTGCGCTACAGCTGGAACAGACTCAAATCACACAAAGCAAGTTACCAGTAATCCTGTTCACACAAACAGCATATGACCCTGATGAACATTCTTGGCCAAAAATTATACTAGTATTTGTTTTCCGATGAGTATCAGTTCATAATCCTAGACGACTTCATAAAGTTATTTACTGAAGCTTGTTTCGGGTCTCTAACCTTATTTCATTGAGATTTTGGCTACTTTTTAAAAATGTTAAATCTCTTAAATAATGTTAACCATATCAGAGACAATTCTTTATGGAAAACATGATCACGGTTATTACGGTATTCTGAAAATGTGCTGGAAATGTTCAGAAGTACTGATGCTACACACTGCAATCATTTCACCAAGTGTCATGTCGAAAGCCAACAAACAGCAATGCTTAGCACATTTATTAACTTTTGTTTGATGAAATGCAGTGAGTACTGTAGTACAGTAGTTTGACCACAGCGAGGGCGAGTGCAGGACCAGTGTCTCGACTCTCACAAGCTCTTGAAGGGACTCAACTAAACTAAAACTAAAAGGTTGCATCATTTGGATGTAAAAGGTTGTACGTTTTCATCTGAGAAAATCATCCTCTGAAAAGCGTGAGTTCAGTGCGTAGTGCATCACATGGCATGAGTTTTAAACGTTGTTCACTAAAATATTTTGACGATTAGTGTTTTTAATGTGGCTTTGCATCACAGAAACTTCTGTGAATTGAACAAAGATCCTCTTGTCTGTTTGAGCCAGGCCGTACTTTAAACCTTTCAGACGAATGTTTATTGCTTTCCTCCACTCTAAAGTATGCATGTTTTGCTTGTCTGAAATGTTACTCCTAGTGTCATTTGTTCTAGAATAATAAGGTTGCCATAAGTGCTTAATTCAGCTTATTTGACCTGTCTTTAATTGTCTTGCTCTTTTGCTTCTCTAGAGCATTCTGGTCCCACAAAGGTGGTGAAGGCGGGGAACACGCGAGCGAGGCGCGGAGGAAAGGTGAGTGGCGTTCACTTGAGTCTCTACAGGAGCAGGACTGTTTGACCTACACTGGGTTACAGGTGTGCAACATTACATTTATTGAAGAAAATGCCTTGTAAAGACTGAAGGTCCGTTCAGGCCAAGAGCGATCACTATACCAGCACACACACCTGCGCACGACAGCGCTCTGGATAGCAGAAGCGCTGCAGTTTATCGGCTGACGCTTTAACCTGTTAAGCTGCAACTCCACTTTTGAAAAATCCCCAGAAATGACATACCCAAACTGAAACACATACAGTTCATGAACCCTTTGTACTAAAAGCACAAGTATGATCTCATTTGAAAGCTGACACCTGGCAGTTTATTGTAAATGTAGAATTAATTATTGTCATGATGAAAAAAATTGTTATAAATAGCTTCAAAGTTTTGTAAAGTTATTAGAAATTATTTTTTTATGAAACATCCTCATGAAAATAAAATTGAAGTTGGCACTGTAGCAATCTAGAAATGCACTACAGCTAAAGCCACATGTCTAAACATTTTATGTTTAAAATCTGAAGATAATAAGTCCAAAACTCTGGATTTAGTGAAATGTTTTTCAAGACCATGTCAAATGACTTTATTTTTAACGTCCTGGAATGTCACATGATCATGGCTCTTCTTCATGTTCCATATATGGACTATTATTGTGCATATAGCGCCCTCAGGCTGCTGGTATGAATTAAAAACACAGTATCGGAATACCAAATGCTCATAAAGATTACATCGACGCATTTGGGTATAAATTCAATAAATATTATTCCTGTCTATAGAAATCTGATGTAAATCTATGAGAATATATCAATATTTCTCCAAATCTGCACATTTCTGAGCTAAAAGCCCTGAGGGACGTTGTTTTGTGTATCGCTGTCATGACGACAGCACGGGAGTTTTTTTATGAATGAAAGCGGCTGACGCGCATAATTCATATTAAAGGTATCGACTCATTTTTTCATTTCATAACTCCTGACACAAATTAAGAAATGACCGTCGCTATAAGTTTCTCAGAATACAATAGTGGTCAAATACTGAAACTTGAGTCTTATATCTTTTTAATTATGTATAGTTTGTCAAGGTATAACATTAAATCTGATAGTAACTTTGAACTATATATATAAAAACACCGCTTCAGTGCGCCGACGCACTGGCAACGGTTAACAGGTTAAATGCACGAGCTCCTCAAAGTTGGAAGGATTCTGATTGGCTGTCAATGTATTTATCGCTCTTCAGCTGAAAAAAAGTGACTCTGGAAGTGATTCCTGCGATACGTGGCGCTAGTTGTGGTGTGGAATCTGCTATTCTTGTACATTTAGAGCGATTTTAACAACTGTATCGTCATCATCCTTGGTCTGAATGGGCCTCAGGGCCTGTTTTAGGGGTGCAACGGATCGCAGGTGATCGTGGTCTGTCCGGATCAGCTTACCCCCACGGTTCGACACGCGTGATTCACGGATTAACTGCTGAGTTTAACCATCGCAGAGTGAAAGTTTATCATTTGGACGTGTTTTGTCTTGCCAATTTACACATCTAAACGCATAAGAAGAGGCGAAATCAGGTCTGCACGTTCAGACAGCGCTCGAACACCGACTTCATTCCTATTTCTTGCGTTTCCTTGCTCTAGGACGGACACATGCACTAAATACCCGTCTAGGCAAGTTTTCTCTCGGTTCTGTCATAAGCGAACAGTTGAGGAAGAAACCGGATGTTTGTCAGTTTATTCGGTCTTAAAGGGACAGCAGTCTAATATTCCTACTGTCGTCTGTCATTAATGTTAATAAAACAACACAATACTGCTTTAACTAAGATGAACCTATATTTAATTTCTAAAGTGAACAAATAGTGTTATTTGACATTTAGGGGCAATTATTCATTTCTGTATATGAACACCACTGTTAGACTTTGTTACTTTGTTATTTGGTGTTCATCTCTGCTTGTAATTTGTGTATTTCTTATTTTACTGTTCACTTGTTATTAATAATGTTTGAACTTTATCAGTTAGGCTAGTAGTTTCTGCTGTGGTATTGAAGTACTTCAGGTGAGCTTTAAGTAATAAATGAAAAGCAAAGGTACATCTCCTCCCCTGTTAGTGTAGGTATATGTGTATATGTCACGTCACATACATACAATATTTATTAATATTTTTTTGCTGATCTGAAAAACGATCCGTGGCTCAAAAACCATAAACGATCTGAACCGTGTGTATTGTGATCCGTTGCACCACTACCTGTCTCGCACCGCATGTTAAAGCCGTGTGTGTTTCTCAGACAGCAATAAGAGTAGAGAATCAGCTCAAGGTCTTTATTAGCAGAGAAAATGACACGAAACTCAGAACAGTGGACTCATCCGAACACTGTTTATTCAGTTAATCCAGATTATTCATATTCACGCACGTTTAGATGTAAATGTGTTCTTCTCCTCACATAAATGAGATTTTGTGCCAATAGATGTGATTAGATTGATACTCAGTGAGTCGAACTCTAATGCGATAAGCATGTTAGTAGTGTCCTCGTCTCTGTGAGTGCGTCAGCGTGAGGCGAGTCTGCTGTGGTGTTTACGCTGCGTGTAAGGTGTGTGTGTGTGAGCTGCTGTCTAACGGGCTTAACGCTCATGTCGTTAAAGGTGGGGGATTTCGGAGACACGAACAACTGGCCGACGCCTGGAGAGATCGCCACCAAGGAGGTTCAGGTAAGAGCGCGCTACCAGACCGGGTCTCTGCTGTTCTCCATCTACACCTGATCAAAGCTCAGTCCTGACGTTACAGGGTTCGTAAAGGGGCTTAGAGTGCTTGAGTTTGACTTTTGGAAGTTTAAGTCCTGAAAAACCCTTGAAAACAGACAATTTTGTGAAGAAGTCCTTAAAGGGCTTGAGTTCTTGAAAGACAATATATGGGAAATTTAGGTAAAATTTTATTGATAAAACAATCTTTTCACGCAAAATTAAACCTGCAGTTTTCTTGGCTATGAGTGTGATATTGCTCATAAATATCAAGTATGTAATACCGCCTTCATTCTTCAGCTCAATCATATATTCATGGGTGGAAACATCAGTTTGAAAGAGGAAAGCAATATCTTTGTCAGTGTCCTTTCAGTGGTTAAAGTTTCCACAGTCATTGCATCTGCTGCACTTTATTTGTACCATTTAGTTTTAATAGTTTATTTTATGATCTATTTACCTCTTTTAGAATTTAAAAGATAATCAAGAAAGATATTGTTTGATAAATTAGATCTCTGATTGTAGTACTTGAAAAAAACCCTAAAAAGTAGTGCTTAACGTCCTTTGATTTTACAGTATTTGTGCGAACCCTGAACTTAGTGCTTGTTTTAGGCTACAACACGTGCAAAATATTGTCCTTTAGGGGGAAAGGTGGGATTCATCATTAAAATTGGCTTTATAAAGATGGTTTCCTTTTCATAAAGAGCCCATCTAGAGTAAAGTCAGATGAGTTTGTGAAAATGCCCCAATTTGATTGTTTTTACTCCTCTTGATGGACATGTCAGGTTGTGAAGAAGTCAGCGGTCAAACGAGAGTCCAAGGGAAAGAGGGAGAATGAAGAGAGCAAAGAAAACCTCAAAGCCAAATCGGACGACTCTGGAGAAGAGAAGAACACTGACGAGGAGTCGCAGAAGAACGGACACAAAAAGAGAGGTGTTTAACGCCAGATCCTTTACTAGAGCCTGAGAGGGAGGAAGTGAACGCTCTTATCGGTTCACTTCAGAATTAACATTTCCTGATAATCTACTCTCCTCCTCGTCATCCAAGATGTTCATGTCTTTCTTTCTTCAGTGGAAAAGAAATGAAGGTTTTTGAGGAAAACACTCCAGGATGTTCCTCCATATAGTGTCTTCAATGGGGTCCAACGGGTCGAAGGTCCAGATGTGAGTTTCAGTGCAGCTTCAAAGTCTCGACACGATCCAGCCGAGGAATAAGAGTCTTATCTAGACAAACCAGCCGACATTTTAGAACAAAATAAACATTTAGATACTTTTAATCACAAATGCTCATAGATCTGTGATGCGACACACATTACGTAATCAGGTTGAAAGGTCACGCGTGTTCCGGTTCTGAAATGTAGAGCGAAAAACTCTCATCTCCTTTTCACTTTACACATTGTGTAACATCGTTGTTTTACCTTTTATTTATTTGTTTGTTAATGTTTTTACTTAGGCTAGTTTTTGCACGTTCGCTTGTAAACACTAGGTAAGTTCTTCGCCTACCATGACCTTTGAACCTGATTACGTAATGTGTGTCGCATCACAGCTAGTGCAAGACCAGCATTTGTGGTTAAAAGTATATAAATGTTTATTTTGCTATAAATGTCGGCTGGTTTGTCTAGATGAGACTCTTATTCCTCGGCTGGATCGTGTCGAGACTTTGAAGCTGCACTGAAACTCACATCTGGACCTTCGACCCGTTGGACCCCATTGAAGACACTATATGGAGGAACATCCTGGAGTGTTTTCCTCAGAAACCTGCATTTCTTTTCCACTGAAGAAAGAAAGACATGGACATCTTGGATGAGGAGGAGGAGAGTAGATTATCAGGAATTTCTTTCCTAGGTGAGCTAATCCTTAAAGATGTGTTATGAAATGAATGTGTGTAAAAAAACAAACTAATGATGGTGATGATGATGTTGTAGGAAATAAGCACAAGTGGGTTCCTCTAATGATCGAGGTGAAGTCTGAAGGTCCGCGTGAGCGCTCGGCCTCTCGGAACAACACGCGCCAGTTTGACGCTCATCGAATCCCCCCCGGCAGCAGGAACGACCTGAGAGGTATGCACTCGCTCTCTGCTCTCACTGGTGTACCTCCTGGCCACATCTGATGCAGTGAGACCCGAACAGCCGTCACACATGATCAAACACACCTTTATCTTTCACTGGTGTACCTCCTGGCCACAGTAATTTAATTTCACATTATATGATTGTTTTGCAACCGCATAGCAACCACCCTCAGTACCTTAGCAACACCCTAGCAACCACCCAAAATACCCTAGGAACACCCTAGCAACAACCCAGACTACCCTACCAACCACATAGCAACCACCCTCAGTACCTTAGCAACACCCTAGCAACCACCCAAAATACCCTAGGAACACCATAGCAACCACCCTGAGTACCTTAGCAACCGCATAGCAACACTCTAGCAACCACCCTAAGTACCTTTACAACCACATAACACCCTAGTAACCACTCAGAATACCTTAGCAACTGCATAGCAACCCCTTAGCAACCAGTCAGAGTAGCCCATTAGACTCATTTAATATTTTATTTATCTATCTATCTTTCTGTCTATCTATCTATCTGTCTATCTATTTATCTGTCTGGCTTTTAAAACTACTAAACAAACTTTCAAACTGAAAACCTTCAAACTTCAAACTTTTTGGCTTGGCTTTTTCAAGCCAACTTAGTTTTTCTACAAACTTCTTTTATCTTGTATGATAAGCACACCCACTATCTAGATGCACACTAGTATAAACTATACTTTCAGCTCTGGAGAGCCGCTGTCAGTCAGCCAGTTGTACTGTACCCTAAATGCTGCGGATGAAAGGGAAACAGTCTTCAGAGAATAGGAGAATAGGACATCGGGATGATCACTACATAATCGAACTCCCTGCTCCCAGACTCCCAGAACTCCTGACGTCACTGGTGTCAGTGGCAGGCACACCAACAGCTCTTTTGATGTGTGTGTGTGTGTGTGTTTGCAGATTGGCACAGTGGGAAGTATGATCAGGAGTTGAGGGATGACCATGACGAGGTGTCGAGTGTGAAGAGCGAGGGCGCGCCGTACAGAGCCGGTGGCCGGGGCCGAGGCCGGGGTCGGGGACGAGGAAGAGGACGAGGAAGAGGCCGAGGTAATGAACTCTACCTTCATCTGACCTTGATTGAGCAAACACTGAGTCCAGGCTCAAAGTCACGCTTGCAGAACATTACACCTCTCGCTAAACCAGCAATGCTTCAGAGTCGCTCTGCCGTTACCGTTTGGGTTTTAATGATTACGATTCCGTTTTAATGAAAACCTTGGATATCATTCGCATTTAGTCTTATTGCAAAACATGTAGTTGTATCTGAATATCATGAACAAAATCCACAGGCTGAAGAACACTTACACAAGCAGCGTTTGCCTGTGGAGAAACAGCTAGCCGAACTAATATACATTTCAAACATTATTATAGACTCAGTAATTAAAAAAGAACAAATAAAACAATGAGCAGAAATGAGCAATCGCCACAGATAGATAAACTGAGCATAATGTTCTGCGAGGTGTTTCAACATAGATACGATTGAAATAGTGTTTTAAGATGGTCAGGTTCAGAAACTGTGATCAAATGTAAAATAACACTGTACTTTATACATAAAATATACATTACAAACAGGGATGTGCATCGTTAAGGTTTTAACAGCATTACTACTCTCACCGATACTCCTTATCCATCCGGCACTTTAGCGGTGTTCTTATCGGTTCTTTTTGTTAAATAAAAAAAAGGAAAAAAATTATAACTTAGAACATAATTAATATTGCTTTATATTTTGAGATGTAAAATAAATATCTATATCAAAAGAAAAAGCAATGCTTTAACAAAACAAATGAAACATGTATGTTATGCAGAAGGGTCAGGCTTGTGTGTTTATATAGACAGGACACCAAACACAAAGCACAAACACACGGCCAAACAAACAAAAGTATACAATAAAACATATATACAAATTATATCCCCAGTGCTTTAATTTCAGTAATGTCTGACGTTACTGTTCAGGAGTAATATGGGCTAAAGACCTGTAATGAAGTCAGATGTAAAATAACACCTGCATAGTTTATCACAGATAGATTAAAGCTTATATCATTCAAGAGCTGCGACTGATTCTCTCTTTGCCTTTTGTTGTTTGATTCACATTAATGGAGCAATCATCAGCAGGGTTATTAGCCTGCTGCCTCTCTAAGACCAAATGCAGATCTAATCATTATTACACATCATATTTTCTCCCAACTATTTGCGTCCATTTAAGGCATAAACTATTTAAATGAATAAACGGTTTAAGTGAATCTCCAAGACGGCCATTTTGACACATTTGTGTGTATATTTGATGGTTTAGATGCGCACACGAAGCCCAGTATATATATATATGCGCTGCTTGTCTCGTTGCGGTGTGTTTCGCAGCGCGCGCCACATTAGGAACAGCGTCTAGTGCCTCGATTTTGGTACTTTTAATAGCCTTTTATTATCAAACGCGTCCCACAGTTTAGCAGCAGCAGTATAGACTACAGTTTACAGCAATCACGATCGTGCAGATTCTGGCGTTACGTTTGGGCTTTAGGGAGAATGACAGCGCACCGCTGTGAAGGGAAGGAAGCTGCGGTCAGAATGCGGCTTTAGTTTTTAATGGTTATACCTCAAAAATCTTCTTTTTTATAATCATTGGAAGCCAAAATTTGTTTAATATCAAAGATCTAAAGTGTAACCGGTTGAATGTTTAGTTCTGTCCTCATCGTCACTCATTAAGCAGAGCTGCTGTGTTGTCACTCACTCACTCACTCACTCACTCACTCACTCACTCACTCACTCACTCACTCACTCACTCACTCACTCACTCACTCACTCACTCACTCACTCACTCACTCACTCACTCACTCACTCACTCACTCACTCACTCACTCACTCACTCACTCACTCACTCACACACTCACACTCTCTCTCTCTCTCTCTCTTTAGCAAAAATGCATCACAGACAAATGGTTCAATATAGAAGTGGCTGGTGAGATTAAATTTGCAAGATAATAATTTCTTAATAGTAATAATAAATAGCACGTGCACTTTCTTAATTTCTCCAGTACCGACAGCAGAACCGATAACGTCCGAGCTTATCGATCCAGCGGTCTTTCATAATTCAGCACCGGGGCCCGTTTAATACCGGGTTTCGATACCCATCCCTAATTACAAATATAGTTACAGTTATTCAGTCAAGAACAGCGAGTGAATTTTCTGTGTTCTGTTGTGTGATTAGTGTCATTATAGAGACAGCAGGAATATTAGGCTACTGTCCCTTTAAGAGCTGCACATATCCAATACACTGATACACATGAAAACAGTCTCTCACACTTGAATGGTTTAAAGTCATTGAAATGCTCACGAAGGAATCGATAAGAGGAATCAAAATTAAAATAAAAATTTTAAAACAAGTATTCGATTCCAGAATTGGGATCCATTTTCGATTCCCAGCCCTAATTATGATTTTAGGGGTCGACCAGTATGGGTTTATTTGATGGGCGACGCTGATATCGTTGAGAGCAGGGAGACTGATATATAAAAACACCTGCAAACAATTGCTGAAGTTACATTTATATTAATCTTACATATTTACTAAAATAGAAATAAGTAAATGGAAAAAAATTTGAAATGAAAGAAATTGTTATAGTGCTATTTTAAAGGTTCCTAATGTTGTTTTAGCGTCTCCTACAACAGGCTCACATTCATCAAACATCAAAAACACTAACGTCCTCATAATCTCCACGGCAGCATCAGCTCTTTCCTCTCAGCGTCTGAAACGCTTCCATCGAGGATTCAGTCTCTAAGCCCCGCCTCTCTGAGAGCTGCTCTGCTCTAATTGGTCAGAAAGCAAACGCTCATTATCATATCTGAATCTCAGCTCTTGATCTCAGTGATACGAACAGTAACGAATAACGATGGCGTGGGTTTTACCGTATCAATCTCAGAAAACAGCGTCTTCTCCACATGAACAACATGAACCAAACTCTTCCAGTCTCAGATACACTAGTGTTTGAGGGCGGGGCTAAGAGACGCTGCTCAGCCAATCAGACCATAAACTGGATTTTTGCAAATTAGTCACAAACCTACATATGCAGGAAGTGAGATTGAATTACTGACGACTCGTTTCAGGCGGTTCAGAATCGCTTCTTTCTTTGGGAGACAGACTTCACTTATCTGCAACTTTACAGACCTTCTACATTCACAATCAGCTCCATTACACACTACATGGGGGGTCACTTCTCGAAGCGTAATGAGGGCACTGTAATCGTGTGTTCCTGCTTGATTGTCCTGTTGTTGTCTCCTCAGGTCATTATGACTACTACTACGGCTATAAAGGCTTTGATGGAAAGGATGGAGCCTGTGGTCAGAAGTTCAACAGCACCGTGACGTACTATTATGACAACCTGAGCAGTAATGACCTGTACGCAGTGGACCATGACCTGCTCAAGGACTACATCAAGAGGCAGATGTGAGTAACACCGTCCGGCGAGAGCCACACGTTCCCTGAGGAATAGATGTACATCTGCGCTTATGCATATGACGGCTCAAAGGCAGTGTCAGAGAGCCGACAGTATTCATCATCTGTACTGTGCCAGGATAACTCCAGCTCGATGAGGAAGCCAGCTAGAGACGTGTGTGTGTGTGTGTGTGTGTGTGTGTGTGTGTGTGTGTGTGTGTGTGTGTGTACTTGTTTTCATGACAACTGAGGACATTTTTATGATAACACACCTGCAAATGAGGACACTCGGGAAAATACGTGATTTATGAGGACATTTTGGGGGTCCTCATTTTTCAAATGGCTTTAAAAACATACTAAGCAGTGTTTTTTTTTGCTGAGGTGTTGTGTGTGTTTCTCACCGGTGTTGTTGTGTGTGTTTCCACAGTGAATATTACTTCAGCAGCGACAATCTGGAGAGGGACTTCTTCCTGCGCAGGAAGATGGATGAGGAGGGCTTCCTTCCGGTGTCTCTGATCGCCAGCTTCCACCGCGTGCAGGCGCTCACCACAGACGTCAGCCTCATACTGGAGGTGTGTCTCACACACACACACACACACACACACACACCTGATCGCCAGCTTCCACTGCACGCACAGGCGCTCCCCACAGACGTCAGCCTCATACTGGAGGTGTGTCTCACACACACACACACCTGATCGCCAGCTTCCACCGCGTGCAGGCGCTCACCACAGACGTCAGCCTCATACTGGAGGTGTGTCTCACACACACACGCACACACACACACACACACACCTGATCGCCAGCTTCCACTGCACGCACAGGCGCTCCCCACAGACGTCAGCCTCATACTGGAGGTGTGTCTCACACACACACACACCTGATCGCCAGCTTCCACCGTGTGAGCACACACACACAAACACACACACTGCTGTAAGATCTACCGTGTCTGTAACTGAGGTTTGCTCTTCTCTCAGGCCCTGAAGGACAGTAAAATAGTGGATATCACGGATATGAAAATCCGCTGCAAGGAGGAGCCGGAGAAATGGCCCCTGCCGGGCCTCGCTCTGCCTGACCAGTCGCAGACAGACTTCTCCCAGTTCATCAACTGCCCGGAGTTTGTTCCCAGGACCGTTGTGAACAAAAACACAGGTGAGCGCTGACTCGACGTGAGGGCCCGTTCTGGGGTGTGTTTCCCGAAAGCAGCTTTAGCCAACTATGGTCGCAAGTTCTGTCGTTATCAGCAGTTCAATGCGTCTTCAATGCGTGTTTCCCGACACCATCGTTCCAACGAACATTCACAAACAGCATCTCAGAGTTGTGTGTTTGAGTGACAGATCTCCTGTGGTTAGAAGAAGAGTTTCTAGTGTTCATGACATGTGGACTCAAATCCTGATCTTGAGCAAAATAATCAAGCTGACATTCAGTGCAACCTGTGTCTTTAATTTACAATACATGCAAATGTCAATTACGTCTTTTAGTTTACCAAGAGATTTAAAGTGTAGTTGTTGAAGAGTGTGTGTGTGTGTGAACGAGCTCTAGTGTGTGAGAACGAGTCTATGATTGAATCTGGAAATAAAGCAAAATAACTGAGAAACATGAGCAATAGTCCTCAGATGCCAGTAATTTATAGCAAAACATCTCGCATTAATTCAGTCTCAAACAGATTCATTAGTAGTTAATACTCCTCCACCTGTGTGACATCATTAACCAATGTGGTTGAACGACCAATTTGTGACAATGCGGTTTCAGGAAACAGTCGTGACTAGCTAGTGGATTCTTCACTGATGTGTCGTGATAGTGAAGCCCGAGTTACAGCGCTGTACGGGACACACACCCCTGACTGAGCCTTTGACCCCGACAGGTTCCCCGAGATCCTCCACACCCCAGCACCACAAGACTGATGACGTCAGTAACCTGAAGCTGATGCCCAAGGGCCTGTCCGCCAGTCTGCCGGATCTGGACTCGGAGTCGTGGATCGAGGTCAAGAAGAGGCCGAGGCCGTCACCCGCTCGACCCAAGGTAGGAGCAGCAGGTTTATGAAGGACTAGTTCACTTCAGAAATAACATTTCCTCATAATTTACTCTCCTTCTCCACGTCATCCATCGGTTATTTTTTTGATTGGAAGAAGTTGGAAGATTATTTGAGATCTTGGATGAGGGAGATTGGCCTGTTTTGTTATGGCCGGAGTATCCGAAGCTCGTGTAAAGACTCCGGCCTCTTCTGAACAAATCTGACATGATCTGTGGGTATTTTGAGCTGAAATTTCACAGACACATTCTGGGGACACCGTAGATTTATTACATCTGGTGAAGGGGGCGTTAAAGATCCCCTTAATGATTAGCTCTGTTGAACTGGAAAAGGCTCTTGAAGAGGAGTCGATTTCCCTGGATTGAACCGATTTCAACTGTTGAATCCACACCTCAGAATCAAGGGATTGATCATGTTCGGCTCTCCTGAACACTGGGTCGTTTGTCCCGCCACAATCAAAGGGACAGATGAGAAATTTTATTTATTTGCAGCAACAACACGCCGTATGTTGAGTTGATGCAAAACCATGACATACCGTAGATGTAGTTGAGCTTTAATAGTTTAACAACGATTATCAGTTTAAAGGTTGGACTGGAGATAGTGTTCCTTACATCTTACCAGAGATCCAGTGATCAGGGATATTGACATGCAGCAGGAATCGTGTTTCCTGACATTAATATGAGCCTGATTTCAACACAAGTTAAATACATACAGCAAGTTTGCCTGTGAACACTTTATATAAACACAATATAGGTCTAAATCCATGTGATCGCTAATATCAGTGTTATATATATATATCATCATATCGTCCAGCTCTAAAACCTGTGTAGTCTTTTGTCAGTGTTTATTTAAAAACATCAAATTATGCAGAATATACGATGGTAAATATTTAATTGAGTTGTCAATACAATATATAAGGTATGATTTTACCCCTAAATTCAGAATATTGACACAAATGCCTGGATCCAGTTGTTTCTGTGAATCACAGCGACTCTGCACATACTTCAGATTTCTTCTCAAATCTAGTTGTTCAGTCAATCTCAAAGCTCTTTCCCGTTTTAGATGCATCTTGTGTGTTTTTAGCCTCTATAGCTGTCTGTTGGCATCACTAACCCTCTGGTGGCGTTCGGCTGTCTTGCAGAAAGCAGATGTGGTGCGTTCGCCCGCTCAGACCGGCCCGGCGTCAGGCGAGGAGCAGGACGAGCCCGAGGAGCTGGACTTCATGTTCGACGAGGAGATGGAGCAGATCGACGGCCGGCGCAACACTTTCACCGACTGGTCGGATGAGGATTCGGACTGTGAAATCGATGATCGAGACGTCAACAAGATCCTGATCGTGACTCAGACGCCGCCGTACCTGCGCAAGCACCCGGGAGGAGACCGCACGGGGAACCACACCTCCAGGTCCAAGCTGAGCAGCGAGCTCGTGAAGGTCATCAACGACGGGCTGTACTACTACGAGCAGGACCTCTGGGACGACACGTACGAGCCCGAGTATGCCATGATCAAGGTGAGCTGGTTATTTATCTTGTGTTTTGGCATGTTTGAGCATTTCCAAATGATCAAAATCAGTAATAGAGAGAAAGGAGGATGATGTCCTACTGTAGTGCACTTTAAACTCGTCATAAAGGGGAGTTTCGCTGGTCTCTTCTCCTCTATTGTGTCGTATATGCGAGTGAAACACTTCTGGAGCAAGAACACATGTGGGCGGGGCTTGAGTGTGTCCGTGGGGAAATGATTGGATGGTTGTGGTTTGCTATTGGCTGATCTCATGTGAGTGACAGGTTATAGCCCCGCCCTCGTCATCAGAGAAGAGAAGAGATGCTGCAAGAAGTTATTCTGATGTAAGAATCAAGACTATTAAAACAATCCATAAATAGAATTGTCAGTTTTGATTTCATGGAGACTTTAAAGCGTTTTAGGCGGCTTGGCGAAGAGTTAAACTGTTAAAGTTAAAGGCGTTCCTTCAGTGTTTTCATCCACAACATTGATATATCTTAAAGTCTCCCTGTAGTCAATGCGTTTGATCACTTAAAACTCATCTTTGATCACTAAAATTACATATTTAAATGTTTTTTTCCTTGATGTCTTCGTGCCTTAACATATCTTGACTGTAACTCGACACCCTCGCCTCATTTAGTATACGCGGTTCTATGAATATGCTAATGAGCCCCGCCTCCACTCACTCCCTCAGCTCAGAGATCCACTGGTTGACGATCACACGTTGATCTGATTGGTTACAAGGTAGTTTGTGACGTCAGAAACACCAGCGATTTCAAAGCGTGTTTTTGAGACTGTCTTTGGTTCACTGCAGTTTTAAGGAGGAAATACTCAGCAATGGTGTCAACTTATGAACTTACACATGCTTTGTCTAAAAGCCGATTAAAAACACCACATAGACACATAAACAACATTAACAGCTGGATTTACACCACAGGGGGACTTTTTATCAGTAGTGAAGGGTCATGTGACGTGGCAGAAATGTGTGCATTGATGTGTTATGAGCGGTGACAGCTGATCTGAGGTGGTGTGTGTGTGTGTGTGTGTGTTCATTGTGTCGGCTGTCATGAGATGAGTTTAATTCTGTCAGATTCTGGGTGTGTGTCCATTCTCCAGTGCTGCTTTTCTTCTCGTGTGCGCAGAGTGTGTGCTTTAGCGCAGTGTTTCTGGACCCGGCCGGACAGAATGGTCTTCCACCAGAGTGTTTGTTGTGGTCTTTTGTGCTGTGCTCTTTGTGCCGCTCACGTGCGAGTCCTGGAAGGCCAGCAGAGCCGCTAGAAAAGCCAGATAGTGTTAGCTTGTTCAGTTTACTGCTGTTTGACTAGCAGCTCGGGGGTTCATGGCTCTTTTCGGCGCACAGGTACGAGCGAGATGTTGTGTATCCTCATGTGTTGCTGTTGTCAGTAAGTAGCATTACTGTTTGGCTTGTGTCGTTGTCCTGCTGGATTATATGGAGTGAGGATGACTGTGTGTGTGTGTGTTCTGGCTGTTGTGTTTCGACGGCATGTTGTAACTCTTGTCTGTTTTCGCAACAGCAAGAAGTGGAGAACTTCAAGAAAGTGCACCTGATCAGCAGAGAGGAGTTCGACTGTCTGACCCCGGAGCCGCCCATCGACCCCCACCAGGAGGTTCCCCCGGGCCCGCCGAGACCCCAGCAGAGTGAGTGTGTTACTGCACCGGGACTGTGGTTCCTCACGGGTTAAAAAAAGTGTTCATTCATTTACATCCCAAAGTTTCTAACAGTTACGTGTCTAAAACATTCAAATAACGTCTAATTTATGGGCAGTATAACCAGTTGTAAATTGACACACAACATTATAAGCTTAACATCCGCCTCGAACAGTATGTGCACACTAGTGATGCTCCAATATCAACATTTTGGCCTATTATGATAATTCTTCATATTTGAAAGCCGATAACCGATATATTGGCTGATAAATCTAAACTTGAATTTTATATCATTTTTGAGAGCTTGGTTACAAAAACAAAGATCTCGCCATCAAAAGCCACATCCCAAACACACAATTATAATGTTCTCATGATTATTTTGTAGCTGATATGACACATGGTGCACTGAACTATATTTTCCATTTTTTTTTAAAGTGATTCCAATCATATTTCAAGCAATTTAAAGCCATCACACCTGCTCAGCTGAAGGAAATAATCCATTATTTATTTATTTATTATATTAAAAATAAACATATATTGGCCGATGCAGATACATCATGCATCCCTAGTGCATATGTATATTAATAATAGTTATTAGCCTCCTAATATAACATCTCACAGGTCTTCAACAGCGAGAACAGTATAGGGCTGTACTCAACCAAAGAAAATCTTGGTCGACTGAAGTCCTGAAATTTTCGACTAAAAATCGACTAAAATCGACTAAAAATGACGTTAGAAAAAAAAACGTTAAATTAATTAGATGTGCACTGTGCGCAGTACTTGGTAGCCTTGTTGTCCGCCTAAATGAATTATAAATAAACATAAACAACTAGTAGGCTATTTGCAGTATATTAAATCGTTTTTGACCTAATTATTTTGCACTTAAATGAGTCTGACACTTGAGTCTGTCAGCTCTGACAGCGCTGCATCACGAGCACCTGCACAATATCATAGTTTATGATTTCCGAAAATAGTACTATGTTGTCAACTAGTGATATCATCACAATAACTGTTGAGGAATATGCAACATAATTTAGACAATTATTTTTGTCATATGTTATAATAATAAGTTATTATTAGTCAGACACTATCATTTCACCGTGCATGTCCTCGCACCGAGCGAGGCTGATGAGCTTAACGTTAGCTTCGCAGCTGAGACACGAATAGACTATTAACTTAAAGCTTTTACTCTTAATAAACACAAAAGGCACGTCCACTTTAATAAAAAAAGAATATTTATTAAACAAACCAGATCAAGAGCAGAAACGAAATAAAGTGCATAACTGAAAAATAAAGCATCCTAGGCTCAAAACTAACACAACCAACAGCACAGCGCAATTGCGCATTAGGCTCCAAATAAAAAATAAAAAATTTAGGTTATCACACTAAAACATTGAAATATGCAAATTTTGATATGTTCATAGCTTACTCAAAACAGACAGGGCAAGCTAACGCAGACAAGTGAGCTTACCACTTTTACAGTAGATGATATGTCATGTTTGTCGTCAAGCTGTGGAAAACTGTTGCTTGCAAACTTTGCATTCGACCTTTTTCCTGTTATCAATTTTAACAAAATGCTGCCATTTCTTTGTTGTTGACATGTTAGAAGAGGACTGACTATTAAACGCTCTCACAATTAAATAAATAATATTCAGCATCAAACCTTCTACGCTCGACGCTCTCTCTTGGGTTGGACTAATCCAAAAAAGGTGAAAACAAGGGGGGTGTTTTGAAGACCGACTGTTACAGTGAAACAAGGGTATTCTGAAAACACCCCCATTAGCAGTTAGTGCTTTCCACCTGATGAAATGAGCGCGCCTCAGCGCGGCAAAACTGATGAAATAAACGCGGCAGAAAATCGACCAATCAGAATTTTGGTCGAACCAGAACGTATCGACCAACTAATCGACTAGGACAGTACAGCCCTAACAGTGACGGACCTGTACTCGCATCACTCTAACCGGCTCAAGAGTTGGTCATGAGCAACAGACCACATGAGTTCTGTCATCGTCCTCCGGCCTCATGATCTCTTCACTCGCTGGTTTGAGTTAAACGCTCGATGGCTTCCGACTAGTCCGTGCAAGCCTGTGTGAATAATCTATACAGCATGAACAAACTCGTAGCTTTTATAAGGGAAACTCACAGATCGCTTCAACCCTGAAACCTTATGCAAGTTCATTTATTTGTTTGATGGTTTTGCATGCAGAATACGACGGTCTCTAGCACACATTTCCATCGCTTGTATGCTGGGAAAAGCTAATCGTGGGATCAGGTCTGACTGAAGAAGAGGGAATTGTGATGACTCAGAAAATCATATTTTTCTTCTTGGGGATGTTTTTCTGTTTTTGCGTGTTGAACTCATTCTCAATACAGTACAAAAATGAGTCCTCAAAAGCATCTTGTATGACTTGACCTTCTCCAAACCTGTCATGTGGGCTTTAACCTTGAGTGTTTTCTCTCCCATAGTCCCCACGGAAGCCTTGGCCAACAAGCTGTTCGGCGCCCCTGAACCGTCGGCCATCGCTCGCTCTCTCCCGACGACAGTGCCTGACTCGCCCAACTACCGCAGTGCCCGAACGCCCCGGACCCCCCGCACCCCCCGCCTGAAGGACCCCACGCAGACGCCACGCTTCTACCCCGTGGTGAAGGACGGCCGGCCTCTCGATGCCAAAGTGCGTATGAGCTCCGGTCCTGCTTAGAGAAGTTCACTTCAGAATGAACATTTCCTGATTATTTACTCTCACCCACATCATCCGATGTTCATGTCTGTCTTCCTTCAGTGGGAAAGAAATGAAGGTTTTTGAGGAAAACACTCCAGATGTGAGTTTCAGTGCAGCTTCAAAGTCTCGACACGATCCAGCCGAGGAATAAGAGTCTCATCTAGACAAACCAGCCGACATTTATAACAAAATAAACATTTAGATACTTTTAACCACAAATGCTGGTCTTGCACTCGCTGTGATGCGACACACATTACGTCATCAGGTTGAAAGGTCACGTGTGTTCCGGTTCTGAAATGTAGAGTGAAAAACTCATCTCATTTTCACTTCAAAATCGTCCGACATCGTTGGTTTACCTTTTATTTATTTATTTGTAAATATTTTTACTACTTTTTGTACCTTCGCTTGTAAACACTAGGTCGGTTCCGCCTACGTCACGCTTGACCTTTCAACCTGATTACGTAATGTGTGTCGCATCACAGCTAGTGCCAGACCAGCATTTGTGGTTAAAAGTATATAAATGTTTATTTTGTTATAAATGTCGGCTGGTTTGTCTAGATGAGACTCTTATTCCTCGGCTGGATCGTGTCGAGACTTTGAAGCTGCACTGAAACTCACATCTGGACCTTCGACCCGTTGGACCCCATTGAAGTCACTATATGGAGGAACATCCTGGAGTGTTCTCCTCAAAAACCTTCATTTCTTTCCCACTGAAGAAAGAAACACATGAACATCTTGGATGACGTGGAGGAGAGTGAATTATCAGGAGATTTTAATTCTGTATTCCTGAGTCTCACTCCCTCTTCTGTCCTCTTCCAGACCCCTCGCAAGAGGAAGACGCGGCACAGCTCCAACCCGCCCATGGAGTGTCATGTGGGCTGGGTGATGGACTCGAGAGAGCACCGCTCGCGCACCGCCTCCGTCAGGTGAGAGAGTGTGTGTGTGTGTTACAGATGATGATGGCGAACCAGAATATATATATATATATATATAAATAAAAAGCTGTAAAAAGCGCTATATATAAATAAAGGTGCGTTGTCTTGTCTGTAGCTCGACCGCGAGCCCGTCGGAAGGCACCGCAGCGATGGGGAACTACGGCTGCACGCCTCAGTCTCTTCCCAAGTTCCAGCACCCGTCGCACGAGCTCCTGAAGGAGAACGGCTTCACGCAGCACGTCTACCACAAGTACCGGCGACGCTGCCTCAACGGTGGGTTATCAGTTTACTTTGATGTTTTGAATGGCTTTATACCAGTGGTTCTCCACTCATTTGGCCATGGGACCCACATTTCCCCCTGGTCATCAAGCCGTGACCCACTTTTGTAGGAATATATACAGTAGTCAACATTCGAAGTGGATCAGAAAAGTTCTTCAGAGTTGTCCTAAGACAAGAACGGGTATGGTTCAAAGGTCATGTATAACTTGGATGAAAGGTTTTGATCCACTTCAAATGTTGAATACTGTCTATATATGTAGGCCTATTATAATACATTTGTTTACACAAAAATTGACACACACAAGTACTGTCCCCCTTTACTTAACATACACATACAAGAATATAACTAATACTGATAAATAAGCAGTAGGCCTATAAGGTTAAGCTGTTAAATAGCGGTCCCAGACTAGTTTTTGTTAATACAATGTTGGTAAGTCATTTAAAAATATACAAGATAACACAAAGTAAAAATAGTGTCATTTTGAGGTTATGGAAACAACAGTTACTATGGTGATACACAATACTAACAAGACCTGTTAATGAAACATGGAAACTGCTCCTGCTGAACAGTGCACATCAGACCTGCATGCTAATCCTTCTCAGCTAACACACGACGTACCAGTAACGAGATGTATTGGTATTTTACTTTTATTTCGTGACTTACTAATTTACAACGTAACAACGTTTCATGCTCGTAGTTTCTTTTGCGCTTTATATTTAGTGAAACGATACATGCTCTAAACACACATGCTCTAAACACACATGCTCTAAACACACATGCTCTAAACACACATGCTCTAAACACACATGCTCTAAACACACATGCTCGCTCTAAACACACATGCTCGCTCTAAACACACATGCTCTAAACACACATGCTCTAAACACACATGCTCGCTCTAAACACACATGCTCTAAACACACATGCTCGCTCTAAACACACATGCTCGCTCTAAACACACATGCTCGCTCTAAACACACATGCTCGCTCTAAACACACATGCTCTAGACACACATGCTCTAAACACACATGCTCTAAACACACATGCTCTAAACACACATGCTCTAAACACACATGCTCTAAACACACATGCTCTAAACACACATCTTAAGCATGCAGAATGTAAGTGGACTTTTTTTGTAATTGCGACTTTGAACGATTACGTAATCATGGCATCCGTAATCGTAATCGCGGTTAGAAATGCGATTAAGTGTGCAGTCGTTCTGATCTGTGGTCTTTCTGGTCCTGCAGAGCGCAAGCGTCTGGGCATCGGCCAGTCTC
Source organism: Rutilus rutilus (assembly GCA_021464565.1). Lineage (NCBI taxonomy): Eukaryota > Metazoa > Chordata > Actinopteri > Cypriniformes > Leuciscidae > Rutilus > Rutilus rutilus. Next base: position 1,283,524 of record JAJAQA010000017.1, on the reverse strand, counting down.
AGGAGATGAACACGCTGTTCCGCTTCTGGTCCTTCTTCTTGCGGGATCACTTCAACAGAAAGATGTACGAGGAATTCAGACAGCTGGTGGTGGAGGATGGGAAGGAAGGATACAGGTATGGAAATAATGCTTGATGCTTTTCATTTTAACAGGAATGTTTGCTCGAGAGCGGGGTGTAAAGTCACTTCAGTGTTATCAGTGATTTTAATGGCTGTCTGAATCAAATGTTGGCATTAATTAAAATTATTTAACACCAATAAATGACTAAAGCATGAAAAATTGCATCAACGTAATTCACATCGCGCAGTTTGATAATCTACTGAAGTCTGAAATTCTTGTCCGAAATTTGCGCATGTTGAAATAAAGTAAATGCGACCTCATGTTGTGCCAGTCACATTTACACACTGCCTCCGAAACTTTCGTCCATCATATTTGATCATATTTGATTTTCTGCGTTTTTCGCATCTGTATCGCGCATTTTGAGAAAGTGTTTTGACAATTCAGATTGTCAAGTCTCCAGTATCGCTAGCAAAGCATCAAACTGAGCCACTGACACCCTGAAGTAAAGTTTGAATCATCGGGATAATCCCGCAGGAACTCTCCTTCTCTACGCAGTCTCAGGATTGGATGGACCCAATATTTCCCAAATAGTTTTCAGTTTCATTATCTAGTAAGTGAATTACTTCAAACAATCAATCCCTGATATCAATCCAAATCTAATATAAAGAAAACCAGGCTGATTACATCAGAGGTCAAAGTTTATTTATAAAGCACTTTTTTAAAAATGGCAAGTGTTTATCAAAGTGCTGTACACACACATCCCATATCAATGATACAAACAGTCAACAGCACAGAATAAAACAATAAGACAATTCTCACATAGAGTCAAATGCCAAACTATAAAAAAGTTTAAGCTAGTTTTAAAAATAGCTAGTGTTTGAGCCTGTCTAATGTACAGGGGCAAACTACTCCAGAGCTTGGGAGCCGCCACTGCAAATGCTCTGTCACCCCTGCTCTTCAGCTTTACCCGTGGGACAACTAAAAGCAAATGGTCAGCAGACCTAAGTGCTCTTAGCGGAGCATACAGCTTGATCAGGTCAGAAAGATCTGAAAAAAAAAAAATCTTAAAATGAATCCTGAAATGGACAGGTAGCCAGTGAAGAGAGGCGAGAACAGGGGTAATGTGTTCCCGCTTTCATGTACCCGTCAACAGGCGAGCTGCTGCATTCTGGACCATCTGTAGTCTGGAGAGAGAGGCCTGACTAATGCCTATATAGAGGCCATTACAATAATCCAGACGAGATGAAATGAAAATGTGAACAAGTTTTTCAAAGTCTTTTAAAGACTGGTTAGATTTCACCTTGGTGAGTTGTCTCAATGGAAAAAACTAGTTTAAACTACCGAGTTAATCTGTTTGTCCAGTTTAAAATCATAATCCATTATAACACCTACATTTTTTACATAGGGTTTCACAAGTGGATTCAATTCACCAAGGTCCAAATCTATTGATTCATAAGTGTTTCTGTCTTTGATACATAACTTCTGTTTTATTTTCCTTAGTTTTAATGAAATGTAGTGCCATCCAGGCCTTAATTTCCTCAAGACACTGCAATAGAGGCGCTAAAGTGCGAGTGTCTTTTCGTTTCAAAGGCAGATACATTTGCGTATCGTCTGCATAACAATGAAAAGAAATACCAAATTTCCTAAAAATATGTCCTAAGGGGAGCATATACAAGGAGAACGAAATGGGCCCCAAAATAGAGCCCTGGGGGACCCCACACGTGAAAGAAGCCGTTGAGGAGGTAAAGTCTCCAAGACGAACTGAGAAAGTTATTTTGGACAAATAGGATCTAAACCATGGCAGCGCAGTACCCTTAATGCCAACACATTGTTCTAAGCGTGTAATCAAGATCTTGTGGCCCACAGTATCAAATGCAGCCGAAAGGTCTAGGAAAATCATGGCAGAGAAAATAGACTCGTGGCATATGTTATGCATATAATAATTCATTCATATAATAAATTATTCATTCCAGTGTCTGTTTAGCTTTAAAACACGAGCTCTGTCATATTCTGTGATTGTTTCTGAAGAGCGTGAACCCTTACACACCGCGCTGTGAAATACAGACTGAGCGGCACCGATCAGATGATACGCAAACTGCGTTTCTCGACTGGATAAAGCAAACAGCGTCTCGCTAGTAAAGTTCTGCTGGATGTGGATTGCAATCAAGGTAAAGATTGCGGTGACGTAAAGGAGTCGTATAGTAGCACGAGTGATCTGTTATATTAATGTGCAAAACAGTGTGTGTGTGTGTGTGTGCTCTCGACACACTGATCGCACGTTGTATTTATAAACAGACACATTTCAGTACCTTCACGTTATTTCCACACAGCAACATGACGAATCAAAACATCCTGAATGTGTTTAGTAATTCTGAATGGATCCGTGTACTGTAGTGCAGTCAGATCAAGGCCATGTGGTTCTGCGGTGTGCGGAAATTAGTTTTGTGAGAATCACCCTTCAATCTGACGGTTCACTGTGCTGGATATAGCAAATGACGACAAAATGAACGTTAAGATAAATGATGCTTAATTTCACTAAGTATGTGATTTTTAATCAATTAAAAAAATGTAATCTATTGACAAGCCCTACTGTTTACAAGGAGCAAATGATATGTTTCTATTAAAAGCTGATAATTTCACTTATTCAGAATTCTGTGACCTCAGTATGGCGTTTGACTGCATTTCCAATGTGATCTTTTTTTTTTTGAGCGGTCAGTGATGGTCAGTGATGGTCAGTGATGGTCAGTGATGTTCTGATTTGACAGCGCTGTGTTGTTTCTCAGGTACGGTCTGGAGTGTCTCTTCAGGTTTTATAGCTATGGACTCGAGAGGAAGTTCAGGCCGGACATATTTAAAGATTTTCAAGAGGAGACCACTAAAGACTATGAAGCAGGTCTGTCTTAGCAAACAAACAGATGCATTTGTGAAGTGTGTGTGTGTGTGTGTGGAGCTCTTGTTTATTTCTTCTTCATACGCCCTGACAGGTCAGCTGTATGGACTCGAGAAGTTCTGGGCTTTTCTTAAATACTCGAAAACAAAGAACATGGAGATCGACCCCAAGCTGCAGGTGCATCTAAGCAAGTTCAAGCGTCTAGAAGACTTCAGAGTGGACGTGAGTCGTGCATTTCTCCTCATTTTCTTAAGCATGGAATCAACATGGTTAATTTCATATAATGCACATTGATTGCATTTTTCCAAATGAAAAAGTTTTTGGATTTTGATCATGTTAGAAGTCACTTTGTCAGGCGTATTTCCTCCTTGGTTGGCGTCACATGTCCTGTTTACAGCTGGTATTAAGATATGTTTTGGTGGATCGGATCACAAGTAGAGGAGGGAGACACATTCCCGTTTACACCTGGTGTTTTAATCCGTCTCTTCTGTCCACTTTAAAGCACTTCTGTCCTGATTTCTTCAGGGGAGGGTCTATGAGTGGGTAAATGTGTGGGCTTTTTCAGATCTTTTGATCTAATGGTCAAAATGAGCTCACGCACTTTACATATAAATGCGGAAGAAAAACATGTGGAGAACATCAGCTTTCGTTTCTGCTCTGACAGACACAAGACCAGCCGAACACTGTGAGTGTGTGTTAGAAATCAGGAACGGTGAGAACATCGAGCTTGGTTCAGTTTTCATCTTCAAACCAAACTTGTGTCTCCAGCCGATGAAGTTTAGACCCGTCTGGCTAGATCTCTGCCCATAATGTTCACGCATTCAGTCAGTAGATGGAGAGAAGACGGCCTTTAGTGGCTGTTTGAGCACATTCGACCACACGATATATTGTCACTAGAGTGTCGTCCACTTGTGATCCGATCGACCAAAACACATCTTGACACCAGCTGTAAACAGGGCCTGAGAGACGCTTCAGTGTCAGGAGTTGAAAGGTTATGCTCGAGTACCAAACCATGCGTTATTTCTTGCCTTCAGCCGCCAATGGAGGAAGGTGGGCGTAAGAGACACTCTTCCAGCGGAGATGGCCGTCGCCGTCACCCTTCCCAGCAGTCCAACCGAACCCAGAACCAGGCCGCTTCAGGCTCCGCCCCCCTGGCTGGAGCTCCTCCCACCAGAGATGCTGCTTCAGGCTCCGCCCCCCCTGCTGGAGCTCCTACCAGAGATGCTGCTTCAGGCTCCGCCTCCCCGGCTGGAGCTCCTCCCACCAGAGATGCTGCCAACACCCCGAGCCAGCGAACCGCTTCAGACGGCAAGCCCCCGAAGTGAGCGCCTCAACGGGCCGCGGGTCCGACCGACCGAACACAAGCATGACGCAACGGCTCGCCAACGAACGGCTCACGATTGTCCAATCTAGGCTCTTCCATCTTCCCCTCGTTCACAGCATTTGTGCATCAGAAACGGACAGCAGAGGGCATGAGAAATACTTCCATTCTTCGTTTTATTAAGACTTTGAAGTTTTATTCCTGTTGTATCATTGGGGTACAAAAAGGCTTTTGTTGAATCTTTCTGCTTTATAATCCTCAGTGGACTCACTGTTTTATTTGGCTGAACGACGCGTGATTCCACCATGATCTTCTTTTTCTTTTCTTTCCTTGTTAGAGATTGTGTTGAACGATGATAAGATTGCTCTTGACTAGACTAGGTACTGGATGAGGCAAACGCGTAACACAGAAAATAATGCAAATACTATATAGATCTGCAGTTGTTTGAGCGAGATGATTTTGTTACCCGTTTAGTTTTTTTCGGGAGTGGACGCTAAATTCTATAGCTAATAACTTTTAGCGTACCGTAAGCTTGGCCATCACTGTGACACTAACGTCCCGCCTGCCAAATCCTCTCGCTTGCTTCCAAGTGTCACGGCCTGTTACAGAAGACGACGACTACCTTCACATGGACGAATCATTCCTCCGCTCATCATCGCTGTCGAGGACGACCCGAGGCGCGCAGCCGAGCTCGTTCACCGGCACAATCACACCGTCTCCTGCCAACGGGAGTCTTACCAGAGTGTTGGTCCTAGTGTACATATGAATTCAAGAAATTAAGAGACATTACACCACCTTGGCTGTACGTGTCATTTATTGTTTATAGAGATATATTTGCCTTACGTGTTCACCTTTTTTATGCTCGCCCTAATGCGTTTTGAGTTATTATGGGTATGTTTTAGTATCACTTCTTGCTTTTCTTCATACAAACAGCATGTCGGTCTGAGTAAAGGGAAACTGACCTCAGGGTTTCAACTGGAATCATGTGAAGAAAGGCAAACCTGGATTATGATGATTTGAGATGCATTTGAAAACTTTGCCCGACTGCCTTTGGATCATAAGCAATATTCCAATCTAATTTATGGGATTTCACTTTTGAATTCGGCCGCCATATGAACATCTACACACTTGTTTGCTGGAATGTTTTGGGTCATGCTCTCTCTGGTAATATTTGGATTTAAATTTTATCTCATTTTAACTCTCGGCAAACATTCAGCAGCTCCCGTTCCCCGTTCCCCTCGGTGGGCTTCTTCATTCACAGTAGCTGTGGTCAAATCCTGATGAGAAAACCCTTGTGATCACTGATATAATTAAAAGGCTTTTATTCAACTAAATGGTCTTTTCCATTGTGCGAGTTCATGACGGGTGTTGGTGCTGCTTCAGAGGTCAACGGCTCAACTGGGAACAGACTAAATAGTTCATCAAGCCATATAAATAACTTTATGTGATCCATTAAAACTGTTAATACTTCATTGCCATGACTCGTATACACATTCGGCTTATTGAGAAAAGAAAAATGGAAACTGTAAAATACTTGAACCAAATCTTGTATCATAACACTTCATCTGAATTATAGGCAGATGTGATTTGCTATATTAGTGTGATTTGTAATTTTGCTTTTAATAAACGGGAAAAAAAAAACTTTAAAATGATCAAAAACCTTAAATCAGCTGTTGAACTTTTCTTATAAACCCAAATCATTTTCACAGGTGTTGGGATAGCGCCGATAAGCACACATTCCCACTCAAGTCCAGCCATTTTTAGCGATGTTCGTTCTTCAGGTGATGTAACCTCCTCTTGGTAGGGCTGTTGCTGGATGAAGCGTCCTCCACGTGTTTACGGTCCTCCACTGAAATCATTTCTAAGACGAGGTTTGACTTCAGTTATTATTCTGTCACCCCTACTGAAATATCCAGCATTGCTGGTCCCCAACATGAGGAATGGTTTGCATGCTGGGATAGCTTGGGATGCTGGTTCCTGATTGGCTGGTCTTCAGAATGGGAAGCAGGAGTTGGTGGATCAGCTCAGTTTAGCTGGAAAACACTGTGATTATGCTGGTCCGCCAGCTACACCAGAACTAACATGGAATTCATGCTGGATTTTTCAGCAGAGATCAGACCGGCATAAATTGATTGAAGCCATAGCCTCCGTCTTTATCCGGTCATCACAAGATTTCTTCATTTGTTCCTCAGGAAAGCAGGGCCAATTTAATTCAGATAGAGTTATGGACTGTTCAACCATCTCAGATGGAACAAGTTGCATGTTTTGCACTTTATTGATGTATGTTTTGAATCGTGTGTCATTTCATGAGTGAGATCAAGTGCTCTCTCGAGACAGAGTCTCTCTGGGCTTTACGTTATCTCCATCTCTCAAAAACATCTACAGTATTCATCCATGTTTTAATATGCCTCTAGTCTTAGAGCTTCTTAGATGGATGCCAAGGCTTTTTGGGTCTGGAAGAATCTGTTTGCCAGCATGGCTGCAATACGCTGGATTTAACATGTTAAGGTATTTTCATGCTTTATTGCAGGATATAAATGACATACAGCACCTTTAATGGAGCAGCTATATATCATATCTATATCATACCTTGGGCTGTGTGTATTTTGCCATAATTTGGTGTGCTAATGCTTAGGCTGTTTAGTTAGTCTTTGAGCCATTCCTCCCAGGATTTCATGAACCCGTTTGGAATCTGGTCGCTCCAGCCACAGGTGACTCAATCCCAAAGCTCCTATTGGATTCTCCTGATATTTCATATCATGACTTCACATTTTGATCAGATGACTTTTCAGACCACTATATCCATGCCAAGTTTCAGGTCATGGTTGTATTGTAGGGTGCACAGCTGACACATTTCCAACCCGCTTCAGCTCACCTCTCTGGTGATTTATCAAGCGACCCTGAAGACCTTGATTAGCTGGTTCAGGTGTGTTCAGGGATGAGCTGAACTCTGCAGGCCAGTGGGTCTCCGGGAACTGAGATTGGTCTACACCAGGGGTTCCCAACTCTGGCTCTCGAGGTGCACGGTCCTGCACAGTTTAGCTCTAACCTTGATCAAACTCGCCTTTCTGGTAATCCTGAAGACCTTGATTAGCTTGTTGAGGTGTGTTTGGTGGATCTCGAGGGCCATATAGTGTTTAAAGAGACTGTGTTGCCAGATCTGTCTAGGGAAAACCACAAACAAGAAACTGCCTAAAATAAACCTAAATGAGTGTAAATGATTTATATTGGAAATAAGACCTAAAATGCCTATTTTATTAAATACTAAGTTCTGTCATGAAACACTAGATGGCGCAGGCTGATCCATAACTCAATTTGGTAGCGATCACATCATTATCTAAATAGTGCAGCTGATTGGTTGCTGCAATTGGTTGTTTTTAATTAAACATCATATATAAAACATGCGTACGCACAGATTTGATTTAAGAGTGTGCGTACGCTAAAATCCACACCGACGTTCAGATTTATAAAATCAGTCTTTGACGTGAACACTATCTTTTCCCTTCTGGAAGAGAGTCGGAGAACTGCAGGCATTCAGAGATTCCTGTTCTTGCTGCTCGCCGTTCTCAACATTAATGACATTAATATACAGCGGTGTTAATAAAGCGGAGATCTGAAACCATTCAGCTGCGAACAATCTCAGGATCATTTGCGATTTATAGATTTCACATCTGGAAGAGAGATTTTAAAGTTTTTTTTGCGAACATTTGTTCTCTGAATCACACAAACGCTCTTTTGGGAAATGATCGTAATAGATCAAATGCTGGAGAGTTTCTACGCAACAGTTTATAAATGAGTCCCCTGGTGACTTATTCATTTTTTGGGCCTTATGGAGGGTCCAGGCCCGTATGACAATGGATTTCTTCATGCATACTCTGGTTCCAGAGGACAAATTGAACAACATGTGTCTTTATTTTACTCTGAGGATCAGAATTATTAATGATCAAACACACCCAGTGCAGCAGGTTAGCTTTAATGAGAAAATCCAGAAACTGATCTCATATAGAGTAGATGAATAGGTGGACTACAGTACAGTCATGGACATGCTCAGTTCCAAGAAACCAGCACCAGATTTTCAGTATTAAAATATAGCATTGATCAGTATTAAAATCATTTATCAACTGTATAAATGTTGGAGGTATTCTGACATAACTCAAACACAGATTAAGAACAATAAAAAGGACTGTATAGAGGAATTGATCGTCTGTACACGACACAAGGTCATTTGACAGCATTTGAACCCTGATCCCAAACAACGACTAGAGCAGCTTCAGATAAAGTGCGATACAGTAAATTAGCTTAGTCCTGCATGTATTAGTACAACGTTTTAGGTTGAATGAACCTTAATGCAGTGATACTGAATGCAGGAGTGAGTGTCCATACTCCAGATCGATTACACTGCTTGCGTAAGAGTTATCTTTACTTAATCAGTAATGTAGCCTTGCAGAGAATACAGGAACACGTCTAGCGCACACGTGGATTCTGGTTAGTCTTGCTCTTTCTTGGCGTGTTCGGGGATGCTCTGGCTCAGCGGGGTCAGACCCAGCAGGACGGTGTGCCGATCGTATGCCTTTGAGTTACGGAATTTGTCGTCTGTCCCGTGAAGCCTGTCCAACACACCCAGCACCCCATAGCACTGATTAAACCTGCGGGCGGAGAGGGTCAGAGGTCAGGCGAGAACTTGTGCTAAAGAGCAGGGTTTTACCGTAGTAGGTCTATCCAAACTGATGATGCCATCATGACACACGTCATGTTTAATGTATTGCCTTTGATTTTCCTCCTAGAAAACATTGCTTTTTTTTTCTTTTTACCGTATTTGTATTGATGATTTTTAAGCATAGCATTAAGAAGAACAGGGAAAAAGAAAACAATAGAACAGGAGGTTCTGGTTTGGGGAAAGTATAGATTCACATATACAGTCATTGCTTGTTTACATTACAGTACTCAATCCATTGCTTCCAGTATTTTAGAAATAGGCCCTTTTTAAGTCTCAAAATAAAAGTCAATTCTTCCATATTGTATATTTCTTTTACCCTGGAAATCCAGAGTTCTCGCGAGAGCACAAGTTGAGTTTGCTCAGCGAGTTACTCTGGCGTCGAGTAATGATGTCTCTCGATCTGAGCTGCACCAATCACAGCGGGTTATCTGATATAGGCGGGCCAGAGGCGAGATGACGACAGCGCTGTGACGTCGAAGTCGTATGGGGCTCGTTGTGATTGGTCGTAGTGTTATCCAATTGCGTGCAGTGAGATTTTCAAATGCATGCTTAGTGCCGCCCCTCGAGCTGGCCGAGTTTCATTAGTCGACGCCAGACCATTAATCTTTTAGATTTAGGTCTGGATTTCCAGGCTATATTTCTTTAACAATTTCTATCCATTCTCCAAGTAAGGGGAGGCCTGCTAATACCAATAGAAAATATTGCTTTTTCAATGGAACACCAAAGGAAATGACATGTACATAATCACAATCTATATTTAGCCTCGATGCGATACCTGAAGCCAGTGCTGGAAACCCATTAGAGCAAGCCTGCAACAATTAATTTAGGCTCACTCATCCTAATTGATGTCAAAGAAAGCATAAAAAGCTGATAGATTTTTTGCAAATGAAAAATGCTAATAAGCTGCAAACGGGTAGGATATGGAGTGATGTGGGGACAGAATTTGCAAATCATTTTCATAAAGAAAAATTGCCAATACATTGAAAGTTTTGACTCTGTTACATGATGCATCACCAGTTTGCATGTATGTATCCTCACATGGACAGCTATCAGTTGGTTGAACAGCTCCCAGAGTTTGCCGGTTATCTCATGAGAACAAAGTTGACAGCATGAGTTGAAAGTAGAGCACAGTTGAAAGGCTCATTGATTGGACAACAGCACAGATCAACTCTACCTCACAGTCATAAACCACGTCTTACTGCACACTACCCGTACGCTTATAACTACAGATGCACCGGTCGACCGGCCATAAATCCCAACCGGTTTTATTTTTGCTGATCTCTATTCTGGACTAGAGGAAAAACTGCATTGCAATCATTTTCCTAACATGTAATTTGTGTGGAAATGTCTGAATGACTTCACACGAAGTCTGTAAACTGCAGTATAGCGGTCACCACAGAAACTGCTGCTCTTCCATAAGCGCCACCTACTGGCAGAGAGTGGATCTGCATTTTCATTCAGTCCATCTGCTGTTTTTGTTTTGTGTAGGTGTGTCTTATGTAGCATCATTTCACAAGTCAACACTCTACACTACACTTGTTGCTTAAAATCGTGATATTATACCATGTAATTTAAATCAAGAACAACTGCTCATGTTGCATGTGTGCAGCATCTCTGTTTGGATCATGATTAAAATGCACTGGTTCCCACTAATTTCAAATGGCTACACATTTTTTTGTTTAAGAAACAAATAAAATTGCTTGCAAAAAGAAACAAATAAATTAAATAAATACATTTGCAAAAAAATAAAAATCGGACTATTAGAACCAATTTGCTTGTAAAATGATTGGTGCATCACTATTATAACCCTTAGTTAGGTAATTAGGTAGTTTCTGTGAACAAATATACAGGATTTACTTTCAGCTTTCAGGAAAAACTTTCACTTCTGGGATATAACGTGTGAATATAATAAAACATTCCTCATTTACTTCTAATGGATTAGTCCACGAAGACTAAACTAAATAAAAAAGCATACAAGTCAACATTTGGAACCACTGTAAAAGTGACTAACACTGACACACACACTCTGTTATTTATTTAAAGGAGTAGTTCACTTCAGAATTAAAATGTCCTGATAATTTACTCTCCTCCTCGTCATCCAAGATGTTCATGTCTTTCTTTCTTCAGTTGAAAAGAAATGAAGGTTATTGAGGAAAAACTCCAGTGTTTCTCCATATAGTGTCTTCAATGGGGTCCAACGGGTCGAAGATCCAGATGTGAGTTTCAGTGCAGCTTCGAAGCACCTTTCAACCTGATTACGTAATGTGTGTCGCATCACAGCTAGTGCAAGACCAGCATTTGTGGTTAAAAGTATATATATTTCTTTTCGACTGACGAAAGAAAGACAAACATCTTGGATGAGGAGAGTAAATTATCAGGACATTTTAATTCTGAAGTGAACTACTCCTTTAAGATAAGCCTATTATTTAAGGCTCTGATTTACTTCAAATCGAAGAACGAACTGGTGTGACGTCGTTTCAAACAAAATATATTGGTGTTCATCTCAGCCCTTCATGGACACACTGAGCGCTGGCCTTACTTGAGATGGTGGTAGTCGTGAAACTCTGGCGAGGGCAGCAGGGGTAAGTGGTACCCGCAGTGAGAGACGGTGGTCACCAGCAGAGCGATGGTGAACCAGAGGCTGGTGGTGGAGACGTGCGAGCCGAGCAGAATCGGACCCGCCAGAGCCGGCAGCATGTTGGACAACTGCACACACACACATCGGGGGCGTTCAACACACACCCACTGTACGGGTCACATGATCACACCTGAGCCGGATCTTACCACATGCTCCACCGGATGAGCGTAGAGCGCCACCACTCCCACCGGAGCCGTCCACTCGTGGTGGATCTTGTGGATGCTCTTGTAGAGCGACGGATGGTGGACCAGCCTGAGAAAAGGAGAAGATGAGCTCATGAATGTGAGAAATATTCAGTCTGATCCATCAGATTCTGTGCGTGATGGAATTACGCCTCCGTGTCCTGATTATATTGCCTGCTATATTTAGCCTACCTCTTATTTATTAAATCCAGGAAATTGGTTGATGAAACATTGATTAAAATTAAGATTCAATTAATACAAAACGAAATTCACTTTAAAGAAAGGTTTTCTACAAAAACAAACTTAATGAAGTGGTCAAAATCATGCCTGCGGCCCACTCCATTTGTCTCCCGATATTCGGGATCATCTTATTCATGCTTTTCACTTTTCATATAATCAACATGAAATTTTTAAAAAATATTATTTTATTTAAACATGAATATGAAATATCCGTTTTTTAATGACTGGGCTACAACGCATAGGCCTATTAGCCTACAGGCTACAGAGAAATTTAATGTCGGAGCGTTGCCGGTGAGCATGTGGGGGGAGAGATACGATTTTCGATCAATCATCGAATATTATTTTGCTTGATATGCCAATTCTTTATATTTGGTGCTTTAAATGCCTGTTTGAGATCTCTGTGAAAGTTTTAATTGTAGGTTTGTGGCCCTGAGTGTCGTGATTTCGGTTTCATTTCGCATAGGCTATAGCCTACAGCCCTTATAATCATGACGCCACGGGTTTTTATTTAAAAGAAAGAGCGTAGCCTACATTTGTATGTAGGCCTATATATGGGAAATTGATTTACACAATACTTACTAAAATATAATTAATATCATTTTATTGCATTTGTATTAGTTGTTTGAAGAGTAAAACAAAAAAAATCGGTCGGTCTTAACGCAAGTTTTACAACCGGCAAGTCGGTCGGACTAAAAGGGGGAAAAAAATTAATTGGGTCGGTCCTAAATTGACAGGGTCGGTCGGGTTACGGCAAACAAGAATATTTGTAAGGATGGCCTGACTAAAACACATATTTGCGTATGTGTAGTGGTAATTTAGACATACAAATATTGCACATATTTTTCATCCGCTACCCGCCCGCAAGGAGTTCATTATCCGCCCGCATCCCCGCCCGTGAATTTTAGGAATGTCACAATCCACCCGTTTTAGCCACTTTTATGCGAGTACCCGACCCGTTGCAGGACTCTGGTGTGTAGTAGAAGAGCATCATGTGACATCTGACCTGTGTGTGTAGTAGAAGAGCATCATGTGACCTCTGACCTGTGTGTGTAGTAGAAGAGTATCATGTGACCGCTGACCTGTGTGTGTAGTAGAAGAGCACCTCCTCCATCAGGCCGCAGACGGACAGCTCCAGCAGGACCCAGTGGAAGCTAGGCAGCTCCGGGCTGCACGGGTCCCCGCGCCACTGCATCAGCATGAAGGTCAGAACCACCACCGGCACCGACAGACACACCTGATTAAACAGCACCGTCTTCACCGCATGACGCAACCGGCCCGCGTCCACCTGTCGGAAACACTCATTATACCTCTAAAATGTAGTTTACTGGAGTTGCTAACACTCTATTTTGATGCTCCGCAACAGACATTCTACTGACTATAAGGGCCCTATTTTAAGGATCTAAGCTTATGGTCTACAGCGCACGGCGCAAGTGCACTCAGTGTCCGAATCCACTTGTGCTAGTTTTACGACGGGAAAAATGGTCGGTGCTCCCGGCGCTGGTCTAAAAGGGTTGTCCCAATTCTTATAATGAGTAATGGGTGTGTTTTGTCTCTGTTCTCTTAATGAGTAATGGGTGTGTTTTGGGCGTAACGTGAAATAAACCAATCAGAGTCTCATCTCCCATTCCCGATAAAAGCCAGTTGCGCTCGCGCCACGGTGGATTCGCTATTTACATGGAGGAAAACTGAACGCTTCTCCAGAGAGTAAATGGATCTGCTTGTGCGCGAGGTTAAAGCTGTGAGTGTGTGTGTTGTGTGTTGTGTGTGTGAGGTTAAAGCTCAAGCAGACCATCTACGGGACAAGCCGGATCCACCATATCTTTATGTACACAATAATAATATTTTACATTGTAATACTTTTATTTGTAATATTTGGCTAATTTGTGTGCTGCTGTGCAGCCCTGTGTGCGTAATAAGCAGTGTGTGTGTGATAAGCAGAGTGTGTGTGTGTAATAAAGACAGTGTACGAGCATTGTGGACCCGCCCGCACATTACTAACGAGTTCTTTAATTAACAAATAAAATCCTGCGCATTGCCTTTAGAGCAGGGTTCAGGTGGTCAACGGCTCAGTCTATTTCAGTTCCTCAAAATAGCAACGGTCCAGCAATGCTCCTGAACACACACTCGTTCTCAGACCAGCAGCCCATGGGCACAGATGAGCGCAAATGCATTTGCTATTTAAACAATGCGCCGCAGGACGTAAAAATGAAAACTGCGTCGGGCTGAAACTAGCAAAACACACTTGCGTCGCCGGGTGTGTGATAGGGCCCTTTGTCAAATTATTCTACTAACTCCAACCCTAACCTAACTAATGAGAGTTAGTTGACATGTAGTTGGTTATATCTCTAAAGTGGAGGTTACTCAAGGGTAAAGCATTATCTGATGTGAAAACACTGGGAAAACCTCCTCAGGAAATGTTCAACTGTACAGATTATTATTATCAGACTTCTAAAAACCTGTTGCTTCATATAATGACTGAGACTGTCATCGGTGAACTCTGAACTTTATCATAAACTGGGTATTATTGAGCTTCTCTCTTTGCTTTAACAGCCAGACATTATTATTATACACTACATAATCTACACATGTAAGTGTTTACGACTGATATTTTAAGATTATATATGCTGTGTAATCGAAATTCATGCAATTCGTGCTAAAATTGTTATCAGTGCAGAAAGTTATCACTTTACAGGCCAATATTTTCATTCAACTGCTTTTGGACTATGAGCTGCAGTACAGACAGAAGAAACAAAGAAGAATATTTACTCTAATTTATCAATACATAGCGATATTTGCAGATATTTTACAAACGAGTCACAAAATTAAGAGTTTTGAATTGATTCACTGAAACATAGTCTAAAGTAATACACAGAAATGACTTAAGTCTAACATAATTGTTTCCTGCATTTTTGCTTTTTCATGTTTAAATCAGAGACGCTATTGAAACATGTCTGCATTATTAGTGAGTCACAAAATAAGGAAGGATCATGTAATTTAGGTTGTTAAGAAACTTACTGGTCAAATAGTAATTGCATTAAAATCAGTGCAATATTCAATAATGTTGCTTAATCTTTCATTGTCTGCAAAATAATTGTGTGAATATTACATATATTTCCCAGCCTCAGCAAGAACTAATCAGTGGGTTTGGGTCTTCATTATACTAGGGCTGCCACTATCCATTATTATTATAATCAAGTAATTAACCAATTATTGTGATGATTAATCGAGCAATCAGATCTTTTTTGTTATTAATAATTGGATCCATACAGTTTTAAAAAATAAGTAACAAACTAGGGATGCACTGATATCAAAATGTTGGCCTGGTTATAACCATCAAACCCATCAAGGCGAAGAGAGCACATCTGATGTGTCTCAGCTGAAGGAAATATTATTTATCAGTTTAATATATCGGACAGATTTTCTTATTGAGACGATAACATTAAAAATGAACATATATCGGCTGATACCGATATGGTGGCCAATATATGGTGCATCCCTAAAGCATACATGAACATAATCCAAATTAATCTAAATTTAATTTTAAATCATTACGTCATGGTGTAACATTAGTCACATAGTGCAATTGTAAAATTACAATACTAATATTTACGCCTTAATATCTTTCTCAAACGTCCTTAAAGCTTCTCCTTTGTTGGCAACGTGTTCATAAACGCTTGTCTTTACAAATCTGGTCGAGTTAGTAGTGTACGTTGCGTTTCCAAATGCACGTCAGACTCTGAGTGGATGGAGTTTATGATTTACAGTGAATCGAGCGGCTGAAAACATGAGCCGCTCACAGTGCCGCGCTTCACTCTGAAACACACAGCGCATGAGTTTCAGGAAATCACAGCCTTACCGTGATTTGATAATCACTAGTAAAGCCAACAGTGATTTCAAATTTATGTCAACATATAGAGCAGCCCTGGTATAACATGGTCTAATAATAATGTAAGAATGTTTTTTTCATATACACTACCAGTCAAATGTTTTGGATTGTTAATATTTTAAATTTTTTCTTCTGCTCACCAAGGCTGCCTTTATTTGATTAAAAATAAAAACAGTAATATTGTTAAATATTATGACTATTTAAAATAACTGTTTTCTATGTGAATATTACAGTAAAGTGTAATTTATTCCTGTGATCAAAGCTGAATGTTCAGCATCATTACGCCAGTCTTCAGTGTCACATGATCCTTCAGAAATCACTCTAATATGAGGATTTGATGCTCAAGAAACATTTATGATTATTATTTTTTTTAAATTCAGGATGGTATGATGAATAGAAAGTTCAAAAGAACAGCATTTATCTGAAATATAATCTTTTGTAACATTATAAATGTCTTTACTGTAACTTTTGAAAATTTTAATTAATCCTTGATGAATAAAAGTATTGATTTATTTTAATTATTTCCACAAAAAAAAAAAAAAAAAAAAATCTTACTGACCTCAAACTTTTGAACGGTAGTGTTTAATGTTACAAAAGATTATATTTCAGATAAATGCTGTTCTTTTGAACTTTCTATTCATCAAAGAATCCTGAAATAAAAATGTAAATAACTGTTTTCAACACTTATAATAATCATAAATGTTTCTTGATCATCAAATCATCATATTAGAGTGATTTGTGAAGGATCATGTGACACTGAAGACTGGAGTAATGATGCTGAACATTCAGCTTTGATCACAGGAGTAATTTACACTCTACTGTATATTCACATAGAGAACACTGTTTATTTTGAAATATGATTATTTTTATCAAATAAATGCAGCCTTGGTGAGCAGAAGAACATTAAAAATCTTAAAGATACAAAACATTTGACTCAGTCACTTCTGGCATTTTACTGGCATTTACAATTACTCGACATGGATCAATTGTATTGGAGGATTTTTACAAATGGAGTGATGGTGACAGCCCTGGGATGAATCCCGCACCGTTAGAAACAGGCAGTAATGATTGAGAGCTTAAACAGGACGATACCGGATTGTTTTTGTCAGGCTGAATCCTGTAGCGTGTGATGAAGCTCGGCTTTCCCGTGGTGTCGACCAGCATCAGCAGGGCGTTAAACAGCCAGAAGGAGAGCGTCGGCACCAACATGGTCCCTGTTCAACACCACAGACAACATGCAGGATTGATCCACTATTCATGTTCGGGCAGAAACCACTGTGAACTCTTAGCACTGTTGGGAAGATTTAATTAAATAAAATTGCCTGATGCAGAATACAGTGGCCTTTGCCAAAGTTATGCTATTTAAGTGAAGTTTTGAGAGACTGACACTAACAGAGATCAATATGTTTCTGTTTTGCACTTTGAGGCAGTCAGTTCAGTCTAGAACAACAGATGCGTGAACACTTCATGATCAGTGTCCAGAGGGGAAGCTGCATAAAGGTTAAAAAACAAGTTTTGCTGAATCTCTGACCGGTAAAAAACAAGGCGGCCTCATTTCCCCCCATGGCTTGATGAAGCTTGGTCCACTGCGTCTGCCAGAAATCCCCAGACGCTCCCCAAAACCTCTGCAAGTGCCTTCAAAACACAGACAGCTCATTAATGATTAATGCTCGATCATAAAGGACACGGCGAGCACAAGGTACAGATTAGCAGGATTTGAAATGTAAAGCAACTGTGAAAATGAAAATTGCTCACCATGTCACAGAGTTTCTAAACCCGACCAGGAAGAAAAGCCCAGATCCGATGACGAAAGCTGCTTTCTTCACCGAGTCCCAAAGCCCTCCAGTGTTCTCCTTCTTAGAGAGAGATGAAGACAAAATGCCACATCATATTGTTTAAAGTTCCACTAATGTATAAAGTGCCACCATAAGAGCATTGATTGAACTTATACACCACCAGTGAAAAGCACTGTGACATAATAATAGAATAATAGTAAAGTCATCAAAACTACGAAATGACACAGTATTTCTGACAGGAACAGGATTGACAGCTTGTAAACTTTAAGATTAATGGTGCAGAAACAATTCAGCATTTATTATTATTACGTTATTATATATCTTTTTGATGTGCAACTACAAGTTATTATATGCAATGTTTGTTTTCATCAAATTGAAATAGCAGTTTCAATCTTTTAAATAGTTTCTTTGTAAACTTAAGTAAATGTTTCTTGTTATGCAAAATAATACGACAGCGATGATGTAACAACAGTGACACATCTATAGTTACACACACATTAAAGTAAGAGTTCAGTGAGACAGAACAAACCCACGCAGTGAACAATAATGCAGTGAAATGACTTACTCTGTCCATGCTGAGTGTGTGAGATCAGGAGCTGACAGTCATGTCTGTTTATACTGTACATGTTTACAGCCTCGTCTGCGTCACCAGCTGACCTGTGATTGGCCGACCACTGGTCAGCTGACGACCCGTGCTAAATGATTGTGGAGGAAACACTAGTCAGTAGCCGCTCCTTTCTTGATTAAAATATGAATAATATAAAAATCTTGAATAAAAAAATAATACCTAACAATAAAATCGCATCTACTATCATAGACACAGCAGATTGTATTAATTGAGAGATTTATTTGCAGTCTCAAAAGTGAGTAACACACTAGGGATGCACTGATATGAACATTTTGGCCGATACTGTTAACTGATAATTCTTTATATTTGAAAGCCGATAACTGATATATTGACCCATAAATCAAAATCCAAATTTTTATATAATTTTTGAGAGCCTGATTGCAAAAACAAAAGTCTCACCATTACAAGCCATGCCCAAAGCACACAATTATAATGTTCTTATTATAATTTAATGCAAGCCTATATGACAGACTTGTGCTGAACTGTATTTTCCTTTTTTGAAGTGATTCCAATCATATTTTAAGGAATTCATAACCATCATGGAGATATGTGTCTCAGCTGAAGGCACTATTATTTATCAGCTTTAATATTTATTTATTTATTTGTAAGCTCAAAATAGGTGATTATTTCATCACTTTATCACTTGGATATTCAGTCGAAACACTATTGGGTGAACTGGCAGTGGGCGGAGTCACACAGACCAAAACAAAAACCGACTGACAACACAGAACGTATAAAATAATAAGTAAAATAACTTGCTGTAGAAGTGTTGCCCAATGATGACGGGTCTCAGAGGATGAGGAGCCCATCCCGCCCTCTTGCGTTCCCCAGGCTAACGCCCCCGTGGCCTTACCCTAGTCCATCCTCCACAGAGCGCCACCGACCAGGAAAGGGACATTTACGACGGGAAACTGCTGGGACCAAATTCTTCCCCGTCCTTCCAGCATGCGCGAAGCACATGAGGCACAACTGGAGCGACCCGCTCTGTAATGCTCGTCAGGCCATCCACGCCTGCGAGCGCTCCATGGTGCTTTCTGTAATGGGAGAGCGTGCGCTCTGGCTTAACCTGTTGGGCCTCGCAGACCGTGAGATGATGCCTCTGACCAGGCATTGTCTGCTTCTGTCTGTTAGCCAGACTTGGTGCAATTGGATGCTTCTGCAGAGGTCAGGTACGGATGCCCTTCCCATAGGTGGATCTCTCCACTCGATGTTTCAGAGAACCCGGGTTACGGCAGTAATCTATTGTTACTTTTCTTAAATAATACCAACTCGATGACCTCCAGGGCCCAGTTTTTCAAAAGTAATCCAGTGGGATTTTGGATCACGGATTGGATCAAATCTTGGAAATGGGTTTTTCAAAAGCAAAAGAGGGATTCTGAACTAAGATCAGATCATGTAATCCGATCTTAAATTTGATCTGGATCAAACCTGCCCTTTGGGTTTTTCAGAACTTTGAACTCGGATTAGGATCTATTTGATCCAAAAAAACAGGATTATCCTGATCCCATCAGAAGGGTGGATTCAGTTGTGATTTTTCGAACCAAATAAAACCAGAGAGGTTGTTTTTTTTTAAGTGAATGATCACAAAATCAATGTTTACTGATGATATATACATTTCTTCATATTTTAAGCATATATGAAGCATGTCACATCTAATGAGATATGGTAAAACAACAAAATCTACAATTTAACATTATAACAAAATAAGGAAAGTAAAATGTTTCTGTTTATTACAGTGTTTCTGTTTCTTAAAATTAAAATAAACAACGGTTATTTGTGGCCACCGGTATTTTGCCAACTGCTGTTCTTTGCTAAGCCAGTAGGCTACACTGTTGGTTCCATTTAAGGCTCTAGTAAACAGGATTTGGTGATCCTGAAAAGTTCCTATCCGGATCAGATTGATCCAATCCGATGTTGCTTTGAAAAACTGGCTCAAAAGTGAGCTGGATAACGTGATCACGGATCGCAAAAAAAAGGATTACTAAATCCGGATCAATTTTATCCGGATTAAACCTTTTGAAAAACCGGGCCCTGGAGACGCAGCCTCCGAATTAAATGAGAAGCAGCAAAAGATTTTCAGTGATGTAATTGCATTTCAGCGTCAAATGAAGTTAAGCATCTTTTTTTTTACATATCGTTATCGTTACCTGTAAAATGAAATGACTGAGGGCTAAGTTAGCTATATTTCTCTCACCGAGTTAGCCTGGTTCTTTTGACTCAGGAGTTTTAGTATAACTACTAGAGAGGAGAAGGCTACAAGCAGTTTACTATACATGTGTCATGTTTAAAATAATCACTTACTCTGTGGACAGCTGTCCATTTGGTCTATTCGGCGTGGGGCGTTTTTTCCAGTTCACTTTATCACACCGGAAAAAAAATCGAGTACTGCCGGATGAATCAACGCCGTGAAATCCGCGGTAGCTGTGACACAACTGCGGGGACGCTCATCTTGATCTGACACGTTGAGCCTGGTTATCGATGGCAGAAACTTGTCCCACTCGCCACAGCACAGACACTCTCAGTCGGCATATTCCCCCACATTCACACCACCAGTTCGTGTTGGTTCTCATCCTCCCGTCCTCGGGCTGTTGAGCGATCGCAACCTCCTCCTGTCGTTCTATTTCCACTCATTTTCTGTAAACTCTTGTATATAGGTATGGTTCTGGCTCACACAAAATCAGCCATGTTCATCGCCATTCATGTACTGTTGGGAAAATAGCCAGGCAGCTACTATTCACACCGGCATGTTGACGGAAGTCGTGGGATTTCATGTGTTGCGTGATATCTCTGCGCCCAAGTAGCAGTGCTTCGCCTAAGTAGCCGTGCTTCGCCTGTGCTTCCCCATAATATAGTCCCAAGTCAATATCTGCCTAAGAAATCACCTAGTGTTAATCTGCATCGCTATTTGTACTCGTTGTGAATATGCAGGCCACAAGAAGTAATTACGTGTTTTTTTGTTGTTTTTTTTATCACTTTTACTCAGGACATGCTAGCTGGCAACAAAGGATTCCATTAATTGTGCTAAGCTAAGCTAGCGCCGACCCTGTCAAACTAAAACAATGCATGCACTGAGACAAAAATGCATTTACCCACCTATCTAAATGTATGAAAGAATGTGAATAAGCCCTATTTCAAAAAACGGTGGAGTGTTCCTTTAATAATTTTCCATTTCAGTAGGCTACTAAAAAGGAATAGTGGAATCCTGGAAAAATATACCAGGCAAGTTTAACAAGTGCGGATTTTCTTTTCCTTTCATAGTTTGCACAGAAATGTATGATTTGTACCATCCTCACCGACCTTGACATAAAACTCGTTTAAATGATCATACGACGCCTCCTTGCTGCTTTTTGTTTTGATGACGAATGCGGCGGTACGACACTGGTAGTTTTTTCCGCTACATATTAAGGCCTGTTTACGGTGTGTTTTAGCCGGGTTTTTGCCTGGAAGGCTCTATAGAAATCTGGCACCCTATTGAACGAAGTTAAACTGAGAGAGCGTGCCGTTCACAGACACCAGAATGAACGAGTTCACAGTAACGTTCATCAGGCAGTAATACAGTAGGGGAGAACGGGGTAATGTGAGACATCGGGTAATGTGAGACACCCCCTATATCTAGGCAACGGAACACAATTGTGGTCATATGACCATTATGTTTTCAAGCCCCTTCCATTTCACCTTGGCCATGAAGGAGAGGACCTCATGGTGCTGTAGTAAGCATGTTTTTTTCACAAAAATATTTTTTTTGCATGTAAAAGTAAATGTTCTTGCTGTCAACTTAATCAACTGTTGTGCCAAAGCAAATTGATTCAGGTAGAAAAACTTATATCATACATGTTGATGAACTACCGACATATAAAACCATGTGATGATGCTAGCTGAAGATAAGCCTGAATTGCTAAGAGAGATCGTTTTTTCCTAAAATGTGGCGGTGGGGTAAAGTGAGACATGAGGCACAAGTTAAGTTTAGTCTTAAACATATTTTAATGTAATATTACATGACATATGTTTTATTTTTAATGTCATAAACATAGTAGAAAAGCCATCATGCCAAGGCAATACACCAGGAAGAAAACCTGGGGCAAAACACCCCTTGAGGAGATGGAGAGTGCAGCCGCTGAGGTCAAGGAAGGAAAGAAGTCTATAAGAGCAGCTGCAAGAGAGAGAAATATTGACAAGTCAAGCCTCCTAAGATTCAAAAAGGAAAAAAAAAATCAGTAGCCTGGGGTGCAGTAGCTTAGGCAAAGAGGTGGAGCACCTTCTCCGTCTCACCTTGTCCGAATGGAGCGTTTGTCCCCTCCTCGACAAAACCCCCAAAGTCCTTTTTAGGACCGAGGTCGCTCCAACAGGAGCTCTGCACTCTCCCTGTGAGCCTGCTAGGGAGTGAAGTCAGCATAAGTTTTACCTTTGGGATCAACCGAGAAGCCCCGGGCGGTGAACTGCGATGCGCAGGCTCCCTACACACAGGTCTCGCTCCACTTGGGCCTAGGCTCGAGACGACACGGCCACTCATAGGGCGCATGAGGAACTATCCACTGGGGGCAGGGGCGGGAGGCATCTGGATCGAGGCCGTAACTGGGAAGGGTGTTTTCAAAGCGGGGGGAGGCGCAGGGCAAAGTTCGGCTCTTAAGACGTGCCAGGGGGGCCCCCACTAATCCAAGCCTCCCGACATGCCCGCGGACATCCGTTTCAGACGGGCCATCTGAGTCTCCCAAGGTCAACGTGCAAATCGGGGAGGAGCAAGCTGCTCCATCCCCAGGTGCATCCGAAGCTCCAATCGACCAGGCACCCCGACTTGACGGCCCGAAGGAGAGGGTGCGCTCCTCTGGGCCCCAGGCAACCCAGAGGCGCCTGTTTTCCATTACCTAGTCCGATAAGAGTGTCGTCTCCCTCCTCTACAACACCCCGAGCATCCGTGTTTGGACCGTCGTTGCTCCAGCAGGAGCGCCAGCAGGAGTACTGATCTGACTTTGACCGGAGATGACCCACCCTCCCTGGGGCCGGCACGGGAGGTCTGCGAGCATGGTGCTCTTCTTTAAATACAAGATATTTTTAGACATTTTTACAAGGAGGAATATCCTCCAGTGTGTCTTTCACCCCTAGCTCACCCAGGACGGTGCACGTTCACCGGTGTGCACGCCCTGGCACCGAGGGACTGGGTGTCCAAACCAGACCCTATTTACTGGAAGTCTCGCCCGCACAAAGTGCACTTTCTCTGGGCTGGGTTAGGCTGTTTCCCCACCCGGTCTGACCACCACGGTTCTCTGGTCCATGTTCCTTGTCCGAGCAGAGCATTGTCCCTCCTCCACAAAGACCCAAAGGTCCGTTTTAGGACTGACTTTGCTCCAGACGGAGCTCCAGCGGTGGCGGACAAATCCGAATCGGGCTCAGGACGGGCCACCCTCCCTGGGCTGGCCAGGGGAGGTCTGACTGCATTGAGTTTTCCAAATGTATCACAATAATTTGGACATAGTTAATTTTTTTTTAGGAGGAATTTCCTCCAGTGTGCCATTCACCCTTAGCATGCCAAGGGCATTGCACCCTCACTTGGATGCGCACCGTCGGGTCATCAAAAAATGTGCTTAATTGACCAAATTCCATGATTCTGTTACTAGTCCGACATTAGTTCTGGAATGTGTGGTTGTCAAGCAAGCTGTCAAGATTCTTACTGTTACAACATGTGTTGTTATGGAAGTTTCAGAGTGGAAAAAGTAAGTGGATCAGTTTACCCCCAGGTGGTTCACTTTACCCCCTTGATTTCTCTGGTCTGTCTCAGTTTACCCCTAAGCTGGGGTAAAGTGAGACACAAGACCACTTTTTTAAAAACAATCATATTTTCACTACCCTTCGTCCTGAATACATTCTAATAATTTCCATTGCTAGGAAACATCCTGAATTAATGGGAAATGTGTAAATTTGACTGATATATCATTTTAGCTCGCTTAGAGGGGAACTGTTGAAACCTTTTTCTTCGTCGAAGCAAGAGACCAGGAGACGTTGGGGATCACGTTCAAGTAGAAGTTATTCTTTATTGAGCGTGCTGCAGTTCTTCCAAAACAGTCTAACTCTAATACAGTTTGCATTGTAGTTATATACATTCCAAGGGGGAGGGATTACATAGAGGTGGAGACCCTGAACAAAGCATGCAAATGAAGTAGGAACACACCCTACTCTGAGTCCAATTGAATCAGCATAACTATTCACATGCTGATACTGGCCAGGAACTCCAATTCCAAAAGCCATCCCAGAGCCATTAAAGAGAAAAGGTGAAAGTAAATCAACCTAACGATTCAACGTCTGGGCTCCGAAAGGTGAGAATCAAGTGATCTGACTCATTTAAAACACAATAGAGAAAACAGGTCTGGCAGGAAAGGAGACTCTTTGCTGGAGACTCAATAATCATCTGAAATCAGTCTACTAAACTTTATCAGTTTATATACTATTGCAGTGGAAAAACTAAATTAAACTTTTAATAAAAATGTAACCCAACAGAACAAATGTAAAAAATGTCTCACTTTACCCCACTCTCCCCTACGTTCAGTTCACGTTCGCCCAAAATGTGAACGAGTTCATGAACTATCGTTCAATGAACGCGTTCAGGCACAACAGTGCCTATCGCATTCTCAGTTGATAGCCTGCATAACTTCAACTATATATTAGTATTAAAACACAATGAGAATGTTATGTTTATGTTTTTGACATTAATGCATGTAAACCTTCTTCATATTTTTCCGGGAAACACACATGCTCTATGAGTAGAAACATGGTGAGATGGTGAAATGAGCAATCCTGCAGCACTTTCACAAGGTTTTAGTTCAATTCTACAAGCTGACCACAACAATTTAAATGTAGAAATTCAATTACAAGTGGTTAAATCGATCAACCACAAAGTTAAATGTTACTCATGGGGGTTTTATTTACAAATGTGTATATGGAGAAGACATAATTGCCAAAAGGATGAGGATTGTTATTATTAATATAGGGATAATTAGGCACATACACTGCTGTGATTGTTCTGTCATTGCTTGCTTAGTTGGTAAATAATATCGAAGAATCTCTTTATTAAATCCTAAAGTGAAGTGTAATCTTTTTTTCTTTATATATATATATATATATATATATATATATATATATATATATATATATATATATATATATATATATTATCAGGGGACATTCCTATCCTAATCCTAATTTTATTCACAAACGAGATGTCATGGCATACCATGACATAAAATTAGCCAAAATATTTAAACACATATTAACACACTTCTTGGGATCCCAGACAAATGAAAGTTTGTTCAAAATTTTAAATACACTGAATTGTAACAAACAAAGTGAAAAAACAGTGTCTGCTTTGTCTGGTGTACAGGGATATTTACTGACACAAGTCTTCTTTGCAAAAGAATCAAGGATATTCAAGCATAAATCCATCTTTATAAATTAAAAGGCTCTGGGATGTAAAGACTGTTCCTGTTCTGCTTTGTTTGTGTGACTATTTTTCTATCCAACACATATCTAACACGAGTTTCTATTACCGTCGTTTTCACATATTTCCACATGTCTCCACACATTCACAGCGTGGAACTAGAAAAAAAAGTTTGTTGAGACAAACTTTAAGTTGGCTTGAGAAAGCCGGACCAGAGAGTTTGAAAAAGTTAAAAGTAGTTAGAAGTTTGAAGTAGTATGAAGTTTAAAGTAGTTTAAATTTTGATTGATAAATTAGTTAGAAAGAAAGAAAAAATATTAGTTAGAAAGAAAAAGAAAGATAGATTAGTTAGAAAGAAAGATTAGTTAGAAAGATAGATTAAAATACAAATTAGTTAGAAAGAAAGACAGATTAGTTAGAAAGCAAGAAAGAAAGAAAGACAGAAAGAATGAAAGAAAAAAGAAAGTAAGATTAGTTAGAAAGAAAGAGATTAGTTAGAAAGCAAGAAAGAAATATTAGAAAGAAAGAAAGAAAGAAAGAAAGAAAGAAAGAAAGAACGAAAGAATGAATGGTGGATTAGTTAGAAAGAAAGAAAAAGAAAGAAAGAAAGAATGTTGGATTAGTTAGAAAGAAAGAAAAAATATTAGTTAGAAAGAAAAAGAAAGATAGATTAGTTAGAGAGAAAGATTAGTTAGAAAGATAGATTAAAAGAAAGATTAGTTAGAAAGAAAGAAAGAAAGAAAGAAAGAAAGAAAGAAAAAGATTAGGTAGAAAGAAAGAAAGAAAGAAAGAAAGAAAGAAAGAAAGAAAGAAAGAATTGTGGATTAGAAAGAAAGAAAGAAAGAAAGAAAGAATGGTGGATTTAGTTAGAAAGAAAGAAAGAAAGACTGATTAGTTAGAAAGAAGGAAGGAAGGAAAGAAAGAAAGAATGGTGGATTAGTTAGAAAGAAAGAAAGAAAAAGAAAGAAAGAAAGAAAGAAAGAAAGAAAGAAAGAAAGAAAGAAAGAAAGAAAGAAAGAAAGAAAGAAAGAAAGAAAGAATGGTGGATAAGAAAGAAAGAAAGAAAGAAAGAAAAAAGAAAGAAAGGTGGATTAGTTAGAAGGAAGGAAGGAAGGAAGGAAGGAAAGAAAGAAAGAATGGTGGATTAGTTAGAAAGAAAAAAAGAAGGAAGGAAGGAAAGAAAGAAAGAAAGAAAGGTGGATTAGTTAGAAAGAAAGAAAGAAAGAAAGAAAAAATGAATGAATGAATGGTGGATTAGTTAGAAAGAAAGAAAGAAAAAGAAAGAAAGAATGGTGGATTAGTTAGAAAGAAAGAAAGAAAGAAAGAAAGAAAGAAAGAAAGAAAGAAAGAAAGGTGGATTAGTTAGAAAGAAGGAAGGAAGGAAGGAAGGAAAGAAAGAAAGAAAGAAAATAAGAAAGGTGGATTAGTTAGAAAGAAGAAAGAAAGAAAGAAAAAGAAAGTAAGAAAGAAAGAAAGAAAAAGAAAAAAGAAAGATTAGTTAGAAAGAAATAAAGAAAGATTAGTTAGAAAGAAGAAAGAAAGAAAAGTAAGAAAGAAAGAAAGAAAAAGAAAAAAGAAAGATTAGTTAGAAAGAAA
This sequence comes from Rutilus rutilus, assembly GCA_021464565.1. Taxonomy (NCBI): domain Eukaryota; kingdom Metazoa; phylum Chordata; class Actinopteri; order Cypriniformes; family Leuciscidae; genus Rutilus; species Rutilus rutilus. Next base: position 1,256,144 of record JAJAQA010000017.1, on the reverse strand, counting down.
GAAAAAAGAAAGATTAGTTAGAAAGACGAAAGAAAGAAAAAAGAAAGATTAGTTAGAAAGACGAAAGAAAGAAAGATTAGTTAGAAAGAAAGAGAAAGAAAGAAAGAAAAAGAAAGATTAGTTAGAAGAAGGAAAGAAAGATTTGTTAGAAAGAAAGAAAAAATAAAGATTAGTTAGAAAGAAAGAAGAAAGATAAAAAAAGATTGGTTAGAAAAAAGAAAGAAAGAAAAAAGAAAGATTAGTTAGAAAGAAAGAAAAAAGAAAGATTAGTTAGAAAGAAAGAAAGATTAGTTAGAAAGAAAAAGAAAGAAAAATTAGTTAGAAAGAAAGAAAGAAAGAAAGAAAGGTGGATTAGTTAGAAATAAGGAAGGAAGGAAGGAAGAAAGAAAGAAAGAAAGATTAGTTAGAAAGTCAAGTCAAGTCAAGTATATTTGTATAGCGCTTTTCACAATACAGATTGTATCAAAGCAGCTTCACAGTATTAAATTAAAATAATACAACAAGGTTTGTTTCTAGTGGAATTTATTGATAAAATCAAATTAGATATCCCCAGAATATCCCCAACTGAGCAAGCCAAAGGCAACAGTGGCAAGGAACCGAAAAACTCCATCAAGTGACCTAATAGTGTCCTAAAACTCCATCAGGTGACCCAATGGAGAAAAAAAACCTTGGGAGAACCCAGGCTCAGTCGGGGGCCAGTTCTCCTCTGGCGTTTATTAACTAGAGGCCGGATTGTAATTTGAACTGTAAGATTAAAAATATTATATGAATGCCTGGCTGAAGAGATGCGACTTTAATCTAGTTTTAAACTGGGAGAGCGAGTCTGAGCAACGAACAGTATCAGGAAGGCTATTCCAGAGTTTTGGAGCTAAATGTGAAAATGCTCTCCCTCCTTTGGTGGTTCTGGATATCCTAGGTATGACCAAAAGCCTTGAATTTAGTGATCTTAAAGAGCGCGATGGATTATAGGGCGATAGAAGATCCGTTAAATATACTGGAGCTAAAGAAGAAAGAAAGAAAGATTAGTCAGAAAGAAGAAAGAAAGAAAAGTAAGAAAGAAAGAAAGAAAGAAAAGAAAGATTAGTTAGAAAAAAAGAAAAAGAAAGATTAGTTAGAAAGAAAGAAGAAAGAAAGATTAGTTAGAAAGAAGAAAGAAAGATTAGTTAGAAAGAAAAAGAAAAAGAAAGAAAATGAGTAAGAAAGAAAGATTAGTTAGAAAGAAAGAAGAAAGAAAGATTAGTTAGAAAGAAAGAAAAAAGATTAGTTAGAAAGAAAAAGAAAGAAAGAAAGAAAGAAAGAAAGAAAGAAAATTTGTAAGAAAGATTAGTTAGAAAGAAAGAAGAAAGATAAAAGAAAGAGAAAGAAAGAAAAAGAAAGAAAGAAGAAAGAAAAAAATAAAGAGAAAGAAAGAAAAAATAAAGAGAAAGAAAGAAAAAAGAAAGATTAGTTAGAAAAAAGAAAGAAAGAAAGAAGAAAGATTAGTTAGAAAGAAAGAAAAAAGAAAGATTAGTAAGAAAGAAAGAAAAGTAAGAAAGAAAGAAAGAAAAGTAAGAAAGAAAGAAAAGTAAAAAAGAAAGAAAAGTAAAAAAGAAAAAAGAAAAAGATTAGTTAGAACGAAAGAAGAAAAAAGAAAGATTAGTTAGAAGAAAGAAAGAAAAAAGAAAGATTAGTTAGAAAGAAAGAAAGAAAAGTAAGCAAGAAAGAAAGAAAAAGAAAAAAGAAAGATTAGCTAGAAAGAAAGAAGATTGGCTAGAAAGAAAGAAAGAAAGAAAGAAAAAAGAAAGAAAAAGATTACTTAGAAAGAAAGAAAAAAAAGATTTGTTAGAAAGGAAAGAAAGATTAGTTAGAAAGATTAGTTAGAAAGATTAGTTAAAAAGATTAGATAGAAAGATAAGTTAGAAAGAAAGATTAGAAAGAAGAAAGATTAGTTAGAAAGAAAGAAAGAAAGATTAGTTAGAAAGAAAGAAAGATTGATTAGTTAGAAAGAAAGAAGAAAAAAGAAAGAAAGAAAGATGGATGGATGGATTAGTTAGAAAGAAAGAAAGATTCGTTAGTTATAAAGGATAGATAGATAAGGTTTGAAGATATATAGATAGATAGATAGATAGATAGATAGATAGATAGATAGATAGATAGATAGATAGATAGATAGATAGATGTAAAGGTTTTGAAGATAGATAGATAGATAGATAGATAGATAGATAGATAGATAGATAGATAGATAAGGTTTGAGATAGATAGATAGATAGATAGATAGATAGATAGATAGATAGATAGATAGATAGATAGATAGATAGATAGATAAGGTTTGAGATAGATAGATAGATAGACAGATAGATAGATAGATAGATGTAAAGGTTTTGAAGATAGATAGATAGATAGATAGATAGATAGATAGATAGATAGATAGATAGATAGATAGATAGATAGATAGATAGATAGATAGATAGATAGATAGATAAGGTTTGAAGATAGATAGATAGATAGATAGATAGATAGATAGATAGATAGATAGATAGATAGATAGATAGATAGATAGATAGATAGATAGATAGATAGATAGATAGATAAAGGTTTGAAGATAGATAGATAGATAGATAGATAGATAGATAGATAGATAGATAGATAGATAGATAGATTAGTTATTAGTTAGAAAGAACATAGATAGCTTAAAGCTTAATTGAGTATCAATGGCTTCTAGCAGTTTACATTAAACATAGTTCAAACAGACATGGACTTTTAAGTCTATGGGATTTTTATGATTTTTAATATTAATTTTTAAGAAAACCATAACTCAAACCAGTCTGAAAAGATATAGGCTAGCACACTAAGTCAGAACAGTATGAAGGTCTGACCCGAGTTTGGAGTATGTAGCTTGAACGGTCTAGGAGGAGTTAGTGTCCAAAAATTTGCGGTCAGAAGAAGAAGAAGAAGAAGAAGAAGAAGAAGAAGAAGAAGAAGAAGAAGAAGAAGAAGAAGAAGAAGAAGAAGAAGAAGAAGAAGAAGAAGTTTAAATAGGATTTCAGTAAGTTGGCTTTCCCAAGCCAACTTAATTATTGCTGATGGAAAGAAACGGCGACCAGGAGAGTTTTGCCAGAATGAAAGTGAAAGTAGGCTAGATGTGTTTACATGCGCCATTTTACACCAGGACTGAAGATTTGGATCGGAAAAAAAGGTATCTAATGCTAATGTAGCGATGTTTAATAATATTGTTTTTAGTTGTTTATGCAGGAACTTTTTGAGAAGATGTGTCACATTTCAATAAAGTGTTCAAGTGTGGCGTAAGAAAGTGACTTTCTAGTTAACATAAGTTGCCAGCCACATATGAACTTAATGATTATCTAAATTGTATTATTGTTTGTCTTTTTGTTGGACATATTTGTTAAGAATTACATAAAATTACACTTTTTATATGTAGGCCTAATTTTCGTTATGTACAGATAGGGGAACACTACTTCTAAATGCGTAACGTTGTAGAAACCATTGTTTGTACTGTTTAAAAAAAACTGTTTTTTTTTCATTTTCTGTGTAAGTTAACGTCAAGTACAAAGAGTGCTGTTGTTACAACCTACATATAAAAAGTAAACAAATAGGAAAACATTTTATTTTCAAAATAGCAAACAAGTTGGAATAAATATTGAACACATAGGGGAGCGCGAGGCACAACCTAAAGCCTTGGTTATACTTTCGCCTGGCTCCGCAGCGCGAGTCTCCGCAGACTGCGCGCGCACCTCCCCAAACGGACGAGGCGTTTATACTTGACCATAGTACTTGACGCGCTCGCCGTTGTACTATTCTTTGAAACGACAGGGGGCGACTCGAGTAATTGTCCTCTAGACCATCAGGAATCAGCGGTGAGAAGAAGAAAGCTATACACACGTGACAATGTTTATTTTAGTACACCACCACCAATACCACACTACAAAAAGAATTGTGTAAAACCCAGTAAACCCTGAGATTATTACTCGTGACAATAAAACAAAATATATGGATATGAGAATGTGTATACAACATAGGCTAACTAAAACGATCTCTGACGTATTTTCTAATTTCACTAAACATTTCATTAAGTAACGGTGCGTGTCCACTACAGCGGCAAAACTCCGCTCAGTGCCGCTGGCAACGCTGTAACGTCTCCGCTTTGGGGTGTCTGTTGCGAGTGTGTTTAATCTAAGTTTTTTTTCAACACACGGACCGTAATCATGATCAGCGATGCACGCGATTATATTTAGAAATAGACAAGCTTTGTTTCCAAATGCACCAAGCAAATATATCCTTTCAATTTTATAAACTTTTATAAACCCAGCCAATATAATCACAATGAACACATCCAAAATAAAATCTTTAACATATCTATAACAACTGCAAAGCGTCTAATTTGTAAACAAAATGATTTACGCATTAAATCCAGAATAAACTCCGGCACAATTTGCATATTTTTAAACTCTCAAAACAGACGTCACATCCCGAACCTCACAGCAGTTGGCTGCCGACCGCGTTTTTCGCTTGATATTTGCATAAAGTCGAGAACTGCCCAAGCTTTTGACGCTCTCGGTCGCTCTCAACGCTTTCTCCGGTCCGCTGTCAATCCCAAAATGCACTGCGCGAGCGTGAAGCTCGACTTCCATAGGAATGAATTGAAAACGCCCGCTCCGCTCCGCTCGCACCGTGCCAGTGGACACGCACCGTTAAGGGCTAGTTGTAACCATAGATATCATATAAAGGCTATTGATGTCTCGTGCGCTCTGCTGGCCAATGGAGGTCGACGTCCGCACACGGCGGCCATCTTACCACAGGGTGCTCGCTCACTTGTAACATGGTGCATGTCATTTTAAATAACCATAACTTGCTCAATTTTCTACCGATTTTCAAACGGTTTGGTTTGTTATAAACGTCAGAGATGTAGCTATGACACTGCATACATATGAATAATTATAACAATGGACTTCCATATGAAAGAATTATAGCCACGTTAATGACGTTTGTAAGAAACCAAACCGTTTGTAAATCCGTTAAGATTTCAGCGAGATAAGAGGATTTATGTGCCTGCTGATCACTCACCTTTTAACCCCTCATTTACACTGCACATGTGTGCGGTGCATTACGTCTGCAACAAGGTTTTATTCCGTCCTCCACGCGGTGCCAACTCACACCAGGAGCATTTCAGAAGCGGAGCGACTGGATGCGCGAGACCACGTGATTTGCCTGTCCGACGTGGTTTTTCTTGATTTTGGGGGTTTCTACCTTACAGTCTATGCTTTCTACCAAGGATATATTGGTGTGCAATACAATTGGGAGTCTGCACATGGTGTTTATTTTGAAATTGACAGTGTTTTTTTACTTTTATTTTGTATTTCCGGTGCGACTTGGACGCGCGTCCGTCAAAAATAGACTAGGCGCCTATATTTAGCGAAGCGGCGCAGAGAGCCGTTTCTGGGAAGCTTCTGAAACGCGCCGCGTCGCGGCCGGTGTAAACACAAGCATTGACTAGAATGGGCGCGATCAGCTCCGGTAGCCGTGTCGCAGCCGTAATGCGCCGCAGATGTGTGCAGTGTAAATGAGGGGTAATTCACAGAGCCCTGTGGTAAGATGGCCGCCGGTAATGCCGGAAGTGACTCCGCCTTAAGACATCTAGCCTTTATGATATCTATGGTTGTAACACGCTTGTTTTAAATACTTCCGCACATGCTTGGATGATGAAACTTTGTGTATTTACTAGTTGCCATATCAACACAATATAGAGAAAAAAAATTTTTTTTTTGGAAGATATCCATAGACATTTATTAAACCATAGCAAAAGTAAATTACTTGTGTTTATTTAAAATAAGACAAATCTGCTATTATTTTAATCTCCAAGATGTCATTTAACAGTTGAGATAGTTATTTAATGCTTCGCTAACTAGCAGAGGACACTAGCCAGGTTTAAATCCCAGTTGTGCAGGCGGGGCATGTTGTCACACTGCGTTACAGTGAGCCCCTATTAGAAATATGCTATTATATTCTATACTTTTATTAATTTTATTGAGAAAACATGAGAAAAAGGTGAAAAAAGACTGAGAGTCAATGTTCAGAAATGACTAATTATTTATTTGTTTTGAACTATGTTGGATAGCTGTGTTTTCCTGTGTTCGTAGTCAAAACTCAAAAATGAGTTTATATGTAATTATTAAAAATTGCCATTATTTTATATGAAAAAGTTTTTTAATTGTAATTTATTTAGAAAATATTTTAGTTTGTTTTGTATATTTTTTTTATTAGATCAGATAACATTTTAAGCTGTCATATGTTATGTTACAATGTGCCCCACCTATGGGGCATGTTGTGACATTTCACTTCCATTCTTTCGGGGTATGTCAAGAAAAAAGTATATACTGTATTAATAAAACAAAAACACATAATTGTAGTAGACATGTGGGAAATTAATGTGGGAAAAAATAAATACTCTGAACCATAAGTAGATTTACACAAACTGAGAAAGTTAAAAAGCGTTACTTTGTGCCCCGCTCTCCCCTATTTGTGCATGTTAGTCACTTTCACAGATGTACTAAATGTTGGCATATAGAGTGACCACAGTGTGTTTGTGGGTCCAGTCGAAGCACATTGTTACAATCATCCCCATCAGCTCAGCTATAATACTTATATATATTTTAATGCTTGTGTGAATGTTCTATATCAAACTGCACAAGAGAACCTGTTGATTCGATAGATAGATAGATCTTTATTGTCATTGTATGCGATACAATGAAATTATGTTGGAGCAGTCCTCTCCAGACAGCAGCATAGAGTAAAAAGATAGAAATATATAAAAATATGAACCTATATTCCATATACACATACACATCCATATACATACTGTACATACATACATACGCGTGCATGCACATATAGTACATACATACATACCTACATACATATACAGAGTAAAAAGATAAAAATGTATATACGCATATACATATACACGTACATACACACATACATACACACATATATATACTGTATAGCCTATATATATATATATATATACATACATACATACATATATACATACATACACACACATACACATATACACATACACTAACACATTCTCAATAAATAGATAAAACAGCTAAAACAATGAACACAGCAGTTATTGCACTGAGGGGGTAAGAGGGGGGTGAGAGATGTGTGTATCTATGTTTGTATGCATGGATGTGTGTATGATTTTTGTAATATGTTCACAGCTCTGGGGAAGAAGCTGTTCCGGAGTCTATTTGTGCGTGTGCTGGGGGTTCTCAGTCTGCCTGAGGGGAGGGTGGTGAACAGGGAGTGTCCGGGGTGTGAGGTGTCCTGCCTGATGTTTGTGGCCCGTGTGAGAAGACGGCTTGAGTATATTTCACTCAGGTTCGGTAGGGGGGAGCCAATTATTCTCTCAGCCGTCTTGACAACCCGCTGCAGGTCCTTTCTTTCTGCTGCCGTGCAGCTGGAGCTGCAGCAGTATGTCAGGGTGCTCTCAATTGTGCAGCGATAAAAGCGCGTCAGAAGTTCCTGAGGGAGCCCATTGCGCTTCAGGGTCCTCAGGAAGAACATCTTCTGCTGGGCTTTTTTAATGGTATGGGAGGTTTTCTGGCTCCAAGTTAGATCCTCTGCAATGTGCACTCCCAGGAACTTAAAGGCCATGTTGCAGGTTAACCACCACTGTTGATCAATGGGTACATTAATCACTCAAGATATGTATACCATTTTTAAAATGTCTCAAAAATGGTCTTAAAGACCAGTTTTTTACGTTTTTTGGTATGAACGTTTTTTTTTACGCAATTCGGTGATGACGTCACGTTGGGGAGAAGTGGAGGAAAGGTAGTCTCAGCCAATACAGTTTGTATTAGAACTGTGGCGACTGACTGGGAAAAATGAGTGAAAAATCAACGTTTTCTTTATATCTAGTGGCAGTGATCATGACATTAGTTCAGATAAGTACCGGTAAACTTTGTCTTCATCTAGAAATAGAAGGCATCATGCTAGCTATGGGCTAATTTGCCAGTCCCACCTGTTATCCACCACCTCCAGATAATCCCTAATTAAGTCTTTCCCCCAACGTTGTAAACACATTAATGATTAGTTATCCCACGTTTTGATGGTAGCCTACTAGCTCCAGTAACAGCATCATTGCCAAGTGTTTCTAAGCGTTTACCTCTTCCTCCGGTGAAAATGTTGCAAACACAGCCGCCGCCGCGTGTCTGTCGCTGTTTGGCAGGTGCTTGTGTGGGCGCCGGCGGTGCCGTCCCATGGAAACTGCGTTGGAAAGCTTGTTGTCGGTACACGATCCGTTCCACCTGCACGATCCGTTTCACGCATGCGCGTAATTACGTACGTTAAATAACAAACGGGTTCTTATGGACGTATTTTGTTATTCTGTGCCGTGATGAAGACAGAAATATTATGTCGATGCCTGTAACAGTTTTATACACTGCTGTCACGTTATTTGAGCTGTTTCTGGATGAAGGCAGACTGCTGACAGCGAGTCGTGTTGACAGAGATCAGGGAAAACTTCCTAATGTCAAGTTTAAAATGAATACGCGCTTAAGGTGCGTTACAAAAACACACGCGCACTTCAGTTAGTGCGATTCAAGTGTTTACATGGTTAAAAACGGTGTACGCCACCTGTTTTAATACGATTATAGTTATGAATCTAACTTATATCTTATCTAGAACATCTATCTTATAGTTACTTATGAACCAGCTTAAACAGTTATAGGTGACTAGAGATGTGTTGTATAATCTGAATACTCTCGTCTACTACTCGTCTCTCTAGTCACTCTCAACGCTCTCAAGGCGGGCTTTGGAATATTCTCTCCCCAACGTGACGTAATGGAATGCATTGTGGCGGAAAGGAGAATCGTTGCAAACCGCTGTAAGATAGCCTACTTTTTCGTATTATATTGCGTTTTGTGATACCCAACAACATAAAATACAATGGATAACAGTTTAAATGTTTATTACCAACAAGTAAACTGCACAAATTCGATGAAAAAAAAAACCTGCAACATGGCCTTTAAAGGTTGCTACCCTCTCCACCTCCTTCCCGTTGATATACAGTCCGTTGTGGTTTATTTTGTTCCTTCTGTAGTCAATTATTATTTCTTTTGTCTTCTTAATGTTGAGGTTGAGGTCGTTGTCCGTGCACCAAGCTAACAGGTTCTGGACTTCTTTCCTGTAAGCTATTTCGTTGTTGTCTGATATAAGTCCCACTATGGTTGTGTCATCGGCAAATTTGATGAGAATGTTGGAGTTGTGTGAGGAAGTGCAGTCGTGGGTGAAGAGTGAATAGAGGGCTGGACTAAGGACGCAGCCCTGGGGGACACCGGTGTTGAGAATAATAGATAGGCGCAATGGATAAGACACATGCCTTTGGTGTGAGAGACCCGGGTTCGAATCCACTGTGAGACACCAATGTGTCCCTGAGCAAGACACTTAACCCCTAGTTGCTCCAGAGGCGTGCGACCTCTGACATATATAGCAATTGTAAGTCGCTTTGGATAAAAGCGTCAGCTAAATGAATAAATGTAAATGTAAATGTAAATGTTTTGGGTACAGGGATTATGGTGGCGGTTTTCAGACAGGTGGGGACTTGGGCTTGCTGTAATGACAGGTTAATACTGTAGCGGGCTGGTCAGCGCATTCCTTCAGCACTCGTCCTGCAACTCCATCAGGCCCCGTTGCTTTATTACAGTTGATGTTGTGTAGTGCTCTCTTTACCTGGTAGGTCAGAAGAGTGAGTGGCTGATCGCTCCCTGAGGAGGTGGTGCGTGTATGTGAATCCGGTCCCCTGTTGTAGCTGGAGTCTTCAAAGCGGGCGAAGAAGGTGTTTAGCTGGTGTGGGATTACAAATTTAAGAATATGTTTAAGATACTTTCTTACATAACATCACATGAAAAACTAAGGTGAACTACACTGTATTGGGCATTCAAGGTGAACATGATGGCATCAATTTACTGATTAGAAGTCAGCTGTAAGTCAGCTGTCTAAACATTGTAATAGTCAGGGGTTTTGTTAGTCTTTGATCTTCCAACTAAGAGTTGAACTGTGTGTGAATGTTTACCTAGTCTTAGTTCTCGTGACCATGTGTTGTTTATACAATTTGGGGGGTACCATTATCTCAGTTGGGGGTAATTGCCTCTATTGTCTTTAGATGATTAGATTCAGTAGTCATCCCTAAAGGCTGTGTGTAAGTTCAGCACCTTTAAGGACAGCCCACTGAAATGCCTATAAGACAACATGTAAAGTTACATTAGTTAGATTTTGGAAGAACTGCAGCAACGTCAACGTGAAGTCCTCAATAAAGAATAACTTCTTGAACGTGATCCCAATTTCTCCTGGTTCTTGCTTCGATGAAGAAAAAGTTTCCAACACTGGTCTGGGAGAGAGGAGTCAGTTGAGGTGGGGTTACAGTTGCTTTGTTTGTAGCCAGTAATGTTCTTTACACCCTGCCACATTGCACAACATGGTTGTTGTCATTGAAGTTGTCCTCAATGCATTGTTTGTATTTCCATTTTGCACATGTGATGCCTCTAAGTAGGTTGGCCCTCGCCCTCTTGTACTCCTCCCTGTCCCCTGATCTCAGCGCTGTGTCCCGAGCTCTGAGCAGCTCCCTGACCCTGTTGTTGAACCAGGGCTTTTGGTTGGGGACAATGTTCCCTCTAATTTTTTTCAGCACTGAGCAAATTTTTTTTTTTCTGAGCGCACATTTCAGTACTGTGAGCAATTCGCAACCACACGACCTGCCGAAAATGACCACGAGCCTGCGTTAGCCATAGGGGTTTCAAAGAGATGACAGCAAATGCATCAATATGTCTACAAGGTTGATATTTATTCAATATCCTTTATAATGGTTGGACTTTGGGAACATTTTAAAGATGGTGTTTTACCAGTCAGTTTAAGTCAAGTCAAGTCAAGTATATTTGTATAGCACTTTTCACAATACAAATTGTATTAAAGCAGCTTCACAGTATTAAATTAAAATAATACAACAAAGTTTGTTTCTAGTGGAATTTATTGATTGATAAAAATAAATTAATATTCCCAAAATATCCCCAATTTATGGGGATATTTAAGTTTAAGTTCAAGTTACAGTTTTTATTTCACTTTTAGATGCAATACATTTTAATTTAATCATTAAAAAAAGTACCTGTATGTAAGCAGAACAGTGTTGATTTTAAAACTGTGTTGTTACAATGTTTAAAGTGTCTGACAACAATAAATATTCTTATTATAAATAAAACTGCCTAGTTTTTGAGCTGTGCATAACTGTAGCTGAATACTATGCTACTGTATTTTAATATTGGCCATTATGTGAGCTTGGAGAGCCAAATATTTTCTGAGGTGGTAACTTACTTGGTGTAAAAAGTTTGAGAACCACTGGCCTAAAGGATATGTATGCGTACCGTAAAACTTAAAATAATAGCCCGGGCTTTTATTTTCCCCAATCGCCGAACTGCACCGGCTTGTATTTGAGACAGGCGTCTATATGAGACAGGCCTTTAATTTAATGAAACTTCACCCTGTGCTGCAATATACATTTAGTTTGACATTCATTTACAGAAATCAGCTGGTTGAATGGAAACTGCTGATGTTATCGGATTTTCAGGTGATATTCTCAATTCATTCAGTAAACGGACGCTCTGAGGTAAAGTGAATTCAGACTGCAGACTTAGCAACGATTGTATTTGTACAGTACAATCATATAGCCTAGTACAGACATGATCTTAATTCCACAATGTCCTTAAACATAACTATATTGCTGGCCATAAACTGACAAAGTGCGCGTCCGGTGCGGTCTGCGATACCTCGAGTTGTCATGGACGCAACGCGGCGCTTCTCGTCCGGTGTGCGATACCTCGAATAGTCATGGACGCGACGCGGCGCTTCTAGTCCGGTGTGTGATACCTCGAGTTGTCATAGACGCGACGCGACGCGGCGCTAACTCTCTCTGCCTGCCTTGCTTGCGCTTACAGCTCCCGCCCAGATGCGCAGGGCTCTCTTGCGTGCGCAAATCTGCACCATAGAACTGGCTTAAACCGACGATCTGACGGGTTTTAGAAGATTAAATACAACCCGAAACTAAAAAAACAGACCGGGCCTCTATTAGAGACCGGCCTTTATTTATCCAAACCTGTATCCACACCAGGCGTGTAAAATAGACGTCTATTTGGGACTCGGCTATTATTTGAAGTTTTACGGTATGTAACTAAGGTACATCCAGCTTGGTTGTCAGATGTCAGTATTTTAAATGTTTATTACCTAGCCTGTATCGCCTTTGATGCTCAGATGTTTAACCCCTGAAAAAAAAAAAAAATCTTTTGCGCGGTCTGAAAAATCTATTGTGCGGCCACTTTGATTGGACTGCGCGGCCGCGCGCGCGCGCAGCTTAGAGGGAACATTGGTTGGGGAGCACTTTAATTTGCTTTTTTGTTGTTACAATGTCCGTGCAGAAGTTGATGTAGGAGAGGACTGTGGATGTATGGTGCTCAATGTCTGTATGTTCAAAGAGCTCCCACCTGGTGTCATCAAAGCAGTCCTGCAGGGCTGAGGAGGCTTCTTCAGTCCAGATCTGCACTGTCTTTACCTGAGGTTTGATCCTGCTGATGATGGGCTTGTAGGCTGGTGTCAGGAGGAGGGATAGATGATCAGACTGTCCAAGATGAGGTGAAGACTGGGTTTTATAAGCTCCGGGAACATTTGTATACACCTGGTCCAGTATCTTGTTATTCCTTGTTTTAATGTGCACACTCTTCTAAAATTTGGGCAGAACTGTCTTCAGGTTAGTGTGGTTAAAATCCCCTGCCACTATAAATATGCTCTCCGGGTGTCTGTTTTCCTGGTTGCATATGGCATCATATAGCTTACCCATGGCTGTTTTAGCATTGGCTCTGGGGTGCACATAGACAGCAGGGATAAAAACAGATGAAAATTCCCTAGGTAGATAAAAAGGTCTGCATTTCAGCATCAGGAACTCCAAATCCAGGCAGTAATGTCTCTCAGTGACAATAGTGTCTGTGCACCAACTGTTGTGGATGTATGCACACACGCCTCCTCCTCTTGACTTACCAGAGTCGGCTGTGCGGTCTGCACGGTAGAGGGAGCGGCCTGCTAGCTCCACGGCTAGGTCAGGGATGTTATCATGCAGCCAGATCTCAGTTATCACTATGATGCAGCAATCCAAGCGGTTGTTGGTAATCCGCAACCTTACGTCGTCCAGTTTGAAAAACAAGGGAGCGGGCATTTGCGAGGAAGATGCTGGGCACGGCAGGTTTGTGCGGGCATCGTCATAGCCTAGCATGAATGCCGGCTCGCTTCTGCTTCCTCACCCATCTCCACCTGCGTCGCCTCTCTGTGGGTCTGTTGATCTTTCCTGTTATCCTGTTGTCCATCATAATTTCCCGTGGAAAAGATCCAGAATCACTGGGTGCACGTCCGAAACAACAGTCTTTCAGACGCAAGATTTCTGTTCGCGTGTAGGTTATAGATTTACTAAAGCCACTATCGCAGAGGGTGCTCCGGGTCGCTGCGACTGTGCGCGCCGCCATCTTTAACAGTTGTGCTACTAACAGTTGATGATACTAGGTTGTCATTTGATTCCAAATCAAATTATAAAACTTAAAGTGTAGATTTTTTTTTTATTGAAAATACTTTATATTTTTATTCAAGGTTGCATTTTTTATACTAAAACAACTATCATTATTTTATGTAATCTATTTTCACAGTGTTGCAGAAACATTATCACATGAACACATTTTCACAGCATTACTGCTGTTGTTACTGTAGTTTAAAGTAGTACTTTAAGTAATAAGTGTTTACAAATGACATAATGGGAAAAAGGGAGAGAAATATGGCGAATGTGAAACTTCAGTGTTTGTGTCAACTTCTCAAAGACACACAGGACATCTGTGTCATAAATCTGCTCCTCTGTCCTCATATATTAGATATGAAGGTGAAATACTTTGTCAGTGTGTCTGAATCAGTGTTTCTGACTCTTCAGACTTACCTGTGACGCTCCATGAAGACTGAATGAATCATGGAGGACAGAGAAACATTCAGAGATGGAGATGTTTCTCCAGCATTCAGGTACATCACAATCTTCATATGACCTTAATGTAATGGATAATACAGTGTATGTCACATAACAGGGTGTTCTGCATGTTTGCCATGATTGGGAAGGTGTTCTGAAAGCTAGTCTGGTGCCGTGAATGGAATAGAGAGATGGCTGGATTTATCCTAGTGCAATGTCTTCACTCTTCAACTTCTGTGAAGCTTCTCTTGGATAGACTTGGATAGATTCCCTATATGAGGTTTATCTACATGTAAAATAAGCTAAATGAAAATTAATTTCTGTCTCCTATTCTGATAAAGTCAATTCCATTTGGAGAAATCAAACTCACCAGAGTCCAGCTGTGTGTCCATGAAGAGTGACCAGTCTATGAACAAACCACCAGTATTAAAGGGAAAACACACATCAACTGATCTGAGGTACAACATTTCTGTCTAGATAGATAGATAGATAGATGATGCTATCATTATACAAGTTGTCCATATACGCGCGTCCATATAGGCGAACTAGGCAATTGCCTAGGGCACTTTTGTAAGGGCGGTAAAATGTGTGCCAGCCGGGAATGAACAATTCACAAAATAGGCTATGATTTTGCCCCGCCCCGCCCCCTGCTTTGACATTCGAATATTCATTTGTTTGTTTTTGTTTTTTTGCACACCTGGCATCCACCTCGAAACGGTTCTCATTCGCGCTTGAATATGTTCAACACTATAAAATCTGGTGAAATACAATACTCTTTTTTTTTACAATTATCTTATATAGCCTATAGCCATTTTAATAGGATGGACAGTTGAAGGAACCCAACCTAATATATTTGCTTCCTCTTGGCCTAAGTGTTCCTGCAACGGGAGTGTTCTCTGGCTAGAGCGCAGAACAGCGGAGTTTGAATGGACCGAAGTGCATGCCTGAGCTTGTGTTTTGGGTTAAGATGCGTTGCTTTGACATTGTGGAAAATAGAATAATAGAAACAAAATGTATTAAGCTTTTCACCCGTTATTATCAATCTAAATTAATCTCGTTTTTAATTTAACTTAATTTCGTTTTTCTTTATTTAAATTTCGGTTTTTCTTTATTTAAATTTCGTTTTTCTTTATTTAAATTTTGTTTTTTCTTTATTTAAATTTCGTTTTTCTTTATTTAAATCTACCCTTTACTGTGTCAGTAATTTGTTAGTCAGAAAAATATTAGACTACCTTAAAAGTATTGCTTAAGTTAACAGACCTGTGTGTGTGCGTTTTATATCACTAGTGCAGTGTCAGTTCTTGGAGCATATATAAGCCCTGCTCGCGTGAGGTGCACCGCTTCCGCTCGCGCTGTTCTGTAGTTTATTAAAAGTTTATTAATTCTGAATGTGTGCGTCTCGTGTGTCTATCTATATTGCACCAAATGCGACACTGCACTCCCTTGTGAAGTCGATTGGATGAACGGCTCTCGAAATAATCAAAATGTAAACGGACATACAGACACATAGAGAATACTGCCTTTATTAGAGAGAAGAATATGTTCAGCCCCCCTCTCTCCGATGCTTCGTATATTCGATGTTCATAATTACTACCGAAGCTTCGAAACTCAAAAAATGGTATTCGGACCAGCCCTAGGGGCGGCACAATTGTTTTTCGCCTAGAGCGGCAGAAGTGCACTCGCCGGTCCTGCGTATTATACATGTATTTTTTTGTCTATTCTGTTGGCTCTATTATGTGAAAATACAATACAACATTTTGGATGTATGGATAGCATTATCATGGTGCAATGTAAAATGATCAGGTTAACTACATTAATTCTTCTTGTCATTATATCTCTTTTAAAGTCAATCACACAGTCAGAGATCAAACTCACCGGAGTCAAACTCACCGGAGTCCAGCTGTGTGTCCATGAAGAGTGACTGGTCTATGAACAAACCACCAGTATTTAAGGGAAAACACACACCAACCGATCTGAGGTACAACCTTTTGGATGGATAGATAACTATCATTGTGCGTCATAATAAAGGGATAGTTCACCCTGAAGCCTTCCTAGGTGTATATGACTTTCTTCTTTCAGACGAATATAATCGGAGTTAAATAAAAAATATCATTGCTCTTCCAAGCTTTATAATGGCAGTTAATGGAGGATGAAATTTTGAAGCCCCAAAAAGTCCATCCATCATAAAAGTAAATCCATATGAATCCAGGGGTTAATAAAGGCCTTCTAAATCAAAGCGATGCGTTTGTATGAGAAAAATATACATATTTAAAACTTTATCAACTACAATATGTAGCTTCCGACAGCCGGCCGTATGCATTGATTTACGGTGGAAGAGTAACACTTGACCTGACCCCATGATGTACTGACGAACGCGGAAGCGCTGATGATTGAGCAAAACAAAACACCGGTCACGAATTAAAAGTCTAAATGAGAATTTTTATAGAGAAATGTGGGAAGAGCTTGAGTTTGTTGCCCAGCCCTGTTTGTTTGAACCATGAGAGGCGTCAAAGCTTACGATACTCCTACATCTACGTCATACATCGTCAAGTGTTACTCTTTTAACATAAGTCGACTTGCGTAAGCTAGTTATTTTAGTTGATAAAGTTATAAATATGGATATTTTTCTAACACAAACGCAGCACTTCGCTTCAGAAGGACTTTATTAACCCTCTGAGGTCGACAAACGCGCCCGCGCGTTTTGCTGGATTTTTTTCAGTTCAGTTCAAAAGAAATTAATTTTGCTCTGTTGACTTTGATATTACAAGCAAGTTACATACATAATCGATTCTGTTAAATGTGTATTATTTTTGTGTATACTCACAATAAAAACAAACTGTTGTGCTTTTTGCCAAATAAAGAAAAATATTTTCTGACTTCTCTCTGTCAGTGAAGACCATTCTGAAACGCGTCCGAAAATGAACAATAACTCAGCGAATACTGAGTCAAACAGGCATACAGGCACACAGGCATGAAGCTTGAATTCTCTTCTTTAAAATTAGGTAATTTATATAAAAAACAAATATTCTCATCTTGTGAAATCTGTATTAAAAGAGAGCGATTCCAGTCGAGCTAATTAGAGCTCATTCAAATGTAATGTGACTCCGCCCACGGAGAGCGCGTGCTATTCAAACGCAAATTACTGAGGCAAACCTGTGAACGCCCCCATATCAGCTCGAGAAAACACAAGTTTAATCATATCATTGTAGCCTACGTGTTTACACCATCTGGCAGCGCTGTGAGGAATAATAATAACGGAAAATCTACCTCAGAGTGCGGGTATTGCAGGAGAGAGGATCCGAATATATAGTAAGTTTTTTTTCCTTCTCAAGTTAATCGCGTTTCTGTGAATGAATGAACGGCAGCCGCAGAGATGCGCGCTGTTTATCACAGCTCGCAAAAAGACAGTTTAAATTTAAATTGCGTCTCAGTGTGAATGAATGATGATGTTTTAGCAAACTGTATTGCTATACTGAGTTGAGTAAAAATCGACAGAAATATGTTGAAATAAAATGTAGGCTATTTGTATAAGCAACGTATTAAACTGAAAATTAACATTTATATGCCCTAATATTTCATAAAAACAACGTTACAGTCAGGCGTTTCTGTTTGTGAATGAATGTTTCAGTTTTAGCAAACTGTATTGCTATACTGAGTAAAAATCGACTTAAATATGTTGAAATAAAATGTATTTGTTTAAGCAACGTATTAAACTGCAAATTAACATTTATATTTCTTATAATAAAAATGAAAGACCTATGTTACAGACATATGAAAGACAACATTTCGTTGATTAGTTTTGGATAGATTATACATTTTTACTGTAAAATATCTGCCAACTCAAATAAGCTTTTGTTTGCCAATATTTGCTCATGTTAAATATAGTATGTTTTGTCAAAAATAAAGTAATCAAATAATCAATCAAATCCTTAACTTTGAAATATGTATGATAAAATGTATACTTTAGTTTTTACAAAGAAAGATTACACTTGAATTGTTGTTGTAATTGTAACCTTTTTAATAAAAAAAATATATTTACAAGGTAGATGTAAACAAACTATTAAAAGGTAAATATAAGCCTTTTCTTTAAATAATTTGTTTTATTAGTGACAAATTTGGGGAGAGGATAAATATTCCAAAACTGAAAATACAGTATGAGAATTAACTGCACAATTACTAGACATGTTTTCCTTGGATATTATAGGCCAAATTGCAAGCACAATATGTGGAAAAATAAAAAAAGAATTGAGATGCTTCCAACTGTTGCTCTTGCATTCTTGTGGCTCAGTGACTCACCTGAATGAATGGCTAATTAAGTATGCAGGCCCCATTGTCTCCTAAGCTGTGAACCACTAAATATGCATGATCGGTGACGCCCACTCCACATATTGCCTTTCCAAACAGAAAGTGCTTTGCAAAATTCAAATCAATGTATTGTGTTATGTGAATGATTAGGCAGGGTGATTTTCACATCATTTTGAAGAAAAAACACTAGGCAATGACATCTATTAGACAAAAGTCTTATTGGCACATATTTAGTATGTGTTTTATGGCCTTATTTCAGAAACTTTAGTTTTTAGTTTTTTCAATAACCACGCATAAACATTCTCTCAAAAATGCAAACATATACATTCTTGTTGCTCACATATTATGGTAGCCCTGTTTGTGCTAAATAGTGTGTAATTTTTTTTTGCCATTAATATGTTTATAAGCAACTGAAAAAAGCACAAATGTCAGGGCATGTCAGAACATCTCAAGGACCCCAAAAACACCTTAGACCCCAGAGGGTTAACCCCATGGTAACACGTATGGATGCACTATTTTGGGCTTCAAAATCTCATCCAACATTCACTGCCATTATAAAGCTGTCACGTTTTGGGTTTGTTCATGTCATGTTTCCATGTCTGTCATGTGATTTCCTGTTTGTCATGTGATCCTACCATGTGACTTGTCATTGGTTAATTGTCTGATCATTGTTCACAGGTGTCCCTTGTCTTGTCATTAGTCTGTGTATTTAAGCCCTCATGTTTGCCATGTGTCTTTGTCAAGTATTGTTTCCTGTAATCTGCTGTTGTTCATGTTCATGTTCATGTTCATGCTTTCTTTTTCTTTTTCATACCACACCATGTTTTTGTTTCATGTTTGGTTTTGTTTATAATAAACTGCACTTGGGTTCTCATTCACAACTTGCCTCCAGTGGATCACTTTACAGAAGCTTGGAAGAGCAATGATATTTTTAAATATATGGTAAATGGACTGCATTTATATAGCGCTTTCACAGACCTATGGCCACCAAAGCGCTTTACATATAGCCTCACATTCACCCATTCACTCACTCATTCATACACCGACATGAACCACTGAGCCACTGCCGCCCCGGTTAGTTAATATAACTCGGATTTACATTTACATTTACATTTATTCATTTAGCTGACGCTTTTATCCAAAGCGACTTACAATTGCTATATATATGTCAGAGGTCGCACGCCGTTGCTCACGCCAGGAGCAACTGGGGTTAAGTGTCTTGCTCAGGGACACATTGGTGTCTCACAGTGGATTCGAACCCGGGTCTCTCACACCAAAGGCATTTGTCTTATCCATTGCGCCACACCACCCCTTATATTATTCGTATAAGGATTATATTCGTCTGAAAGAAGAAAGTCATATACACCTTAAGGGTGAGTAAATCATGGGGTAATTTTCATTTTTGGGTGAACTATCCCTTTAACTACATGAATTCTTCTTGTCACTATTTCATTTAAAGTCAATTACACAGTCAGAGATCAAACTCACCGGAGATGTTCATATTCTCCATATTTTAATATCTCTATTCTATTGTCTCCCTTCTTAAAGTGAATTACATGTGAAGAGATCAAACTCACCGGAGTCCAGCTGTGTGTCCATGAAGAGTGACCAGTCTATGGACACAGTTACATTTAAGGAAAAACACACATCAACTGATCTGAGGTGCAATATTTTAGTTTGGAGAGATAACAATCATGAAAAATCTGTTTAACCATGTCCTTTATTTTGAAAAATAAAACTGCAACATTCAAAACAAAAAGATTTATTTTGATCAAAACGTTGCTGTTTTCTGTGTGCAAATATTTTGTATTGATCCTGCACCAGTTGTAGGGAATTTGGATGTGTCTTTTCTTCCTCTTTTTTTAGACAGACAGTTAGAAATGCCATTTCATTTCATCCCTCAAACCCAGAGTATTTGTTTACATCCATGCTTTGGAACACTTATACCAACTCACTGTAGTCACACTAGCCAAATGAATAAATTACTTTTAAAAGAATACAGTGTTTATTTATTTTCACATCTATAATTCATGTTGTAATCTATTATTTTAATCTTTCAGTCATGACTCTCAGCTGGTCCAAAGCAGATTCAAATCAAATCTGCTGAAGAAGTTTCAGTGTCTGTATGAAGGAACAGCAAAGCAGGGAAACCCAACACTCCTGAATGAGATCTACACAGAGCTCTACATCACAGAGAGTGGAAGTGGAGAGATCAATAATGAGCATGAGGTGAGACAGATTGAGACACAATCCAGAAGAGCAAAAACAGAGGATACACCGATCAAATGCAATGACATCTTTAGACCTTTACCTGGACAAGACAAACCCATCAGAACTGTGCTGACAAAGGGAGTCGCTGGCATTGGAAAAACGGTCTCTGTGCAGAAGTTCATTGTGGACTGGGCTGAAGGGACAGAGAATCAGGACGTCCAGCTCATATTTCCACTTGCTTTCAGAGAGCTCAACTTGATGAAGGACAAAACACTCAGTCTTTCAGATCTTCTTCATGTCTTCTTCCCTGAAACAACAGAAATGGACATATCCAGTGAAGAATATAAAGTGTTGTTCATCTTTGATGGTCTGGATGAGTGTCGTCTGTCTCTGAACTTTAAGAGCGAAGTGAAACTGTGTAATATATCTGAATCAGCCTCAGTGGACGAGCTGCTGATGAACCTCATTGAGGGGAATCTGCTTCCCTCTGCTCTCATCTGGATCACCTCCAGACCAGCAGCAGCGGATCTCGTCCCCTCTGAGTGTGTCCATCGAGTGACAGAGGTACGAGGCTTCAGTGACACACAGAAGGAGGAATACTTTAGAAAGATAATCAGTGATCAGAGTCTGGCCAATACAATCATCACACACCTGAAGTCCTCAAGGAGCCTCCACATCATGTGCCACATCCCAGTGTTCTGCTGGATCTCAGCCGCTGTTCTAGAGAAGATGTTGAGTGAAGCAGAGAGAGGAGAGATTCCCAAGACTCTCACTCAAATGTACACACACTTCCTGATCATTCAGACCAATATCAGACATGAGAAGGACTATGAGAAGAGAGTGAAAGATGAAGACATGATTCTCAAACTGGGGAAACTGGCTTTCCAGCAGCTTGTGAAAGGCAACCTGATCTTCTATGAGGAAGACCTGAGAGAGTGTGGCATTGATGTGACAGAAGCATCAGTGTACTCAGGATTGTGCACTCAGATCTTCAGAGAGGAGTTGGGCTTGTATCAGGGGAAAGTCTTCTGCTTTGTTCATCTGAGCATCCAGGAACATCTAGCAGCTCTATATGCACATATTTACTTTACAAACAAGAACATAAATGTGTTTGAACAAATCACCAATCAAAGTTTCTTGTCTAAAATTTTGAACTGGTTGAAATATCCTTCATTATCTGAGCTTCATCAGAGAGCTGTGGATGAGGCTTTACAGAGTAAGAATGGACATCTGGACCTTTTCCTGCGTTTCCTTCTGGGTCTCTCATTGTTGTCCAATCAGACTCTCTTACGAGAACTACTGACACAGACTGGAAGCTGCTCCTACAACAAAGAGGAAACAGTTCAGATCATCAAACAGAAGATCATTGAGAATCGCTCTCCAGAGAGATCCATCAATCTGTTCCACTGTCTGAATGAACTGGGTGATGATTCACTGATGCAGGAGATCCAACGTTATCTGACATCTGGAGAAATAAGAAAAACCAAACTCTCCTCTTCACAGTGGTCAGCTCTGGTTTATGTGTTGCTGACATCAGAGCAGAAGATGGATGTTTTTGATCTAAAACCATTTATTGGAGCACAAAATACAGCAGATGAAGTTCTTCAGAAGCTGCTACCTGTGGTTAAAGAATCCAGATCAGTTCTGTAAGTCACTCTGACAACAATCACTACACTTATAAAACATAATCACATTTATGATTTTAGCAGGTGCTTTCTAACCAAAGCAACACAAGTGGTTCATTTTCTGGTACATGAGAGAGAGAGAGAGAGCTGATGATCGTAGAGGTCAGTGTGTGAGATGTGATGAAGGCTTGAATGTGACATGGATCAAAATTGACAGCAAACTGCCTACAGTGCCTTTTTCTATATATTGATGCTGTTTTTCCTCTAATGATGTTTATGTGGATGTTTTACTGCCTCTACAAATCATTATTCTATGTTTGCAGCTGGTATCATTTCACCATGTGTATTTAATTTCTACAGGTTGAGGGATTGTGGTGTTACAGATGAAGGTTGTGCTGCTCTGGCTTCAGCACTGAGATCAAACCCCTCACACCTGAGAGAACTGAATCTGATTGGAAATAAAGTAGGAAACAGAGGAGTGAAGCTGCTCTCTGATCTACTGAAGGATCCTCACTGTAAACTGGAGATGCTGTGGTAAGATTGTAAAATATGTCAACATTAGGGGTGTAACGCTACTCAAACATGGTGGTCCGGTACATACCTCGGTCTTGAAGTCACAGTCAATGAAGTCATTAACAAATGTGTATGTGTTTAAATAAATTCTATTATAATTAAAATGTTCTTAAGGATACAAAAAACTATCTTAGCTAATTAACTATGATAAGCTCATTAACTATGTTTAATGCTGTAAACTATATAAAGGAGCCCTTATTTACACATTACTATAATATAAAATTTTACATTTAACACCAGAGCCCAAATTATTAAATTCAGTTGCTTTTTTTTAGATATAATAATCAACGTTAAAAAACATGTAGATTGCACATAAGGCAGGTTTTGCATTAACTTCTAGTCAACATCCTCCATATTCCTGCTCAATTATCACATTTTATATGATATTGAAATAAACCCCTTGAAGCAACATGTAGAAGCATGTCTAAACCTTAGACTGGACCTGTCAATCATGTCATGGATTAAGTCTCTGTTTCTGATTGTGAAGTTCCTGATTATCTGAGCTGTAGATCCTGAACTGAGAGACTGAAAAGTGTCATTGTTCTCTACAGGTTGTGGGATTGTGGTGTTACAGATGAAGGTTGTGCTGATCTGGCTTCAGCTCTGAGATCAAACCCCTCACACCTGAGAAAACTGTATCTGTCATGGAATAAACTAGGAGACAGAGGAGTGAAGCTGCTCTCTGATGGACTGAAGGATCCCCACTGTAAACTGGAAACGCTGCAGTAAGATTGTATAAATGTGTCAACATTAGGGGTGTAATGGTACACGAACATGACGGTCCGGTACAACAGAGGTAGAAAACTAAACACAAAATTGCTTCCTTTTTTAAATTTTTTTTTTTTGCAAATGTGTAAACGTGTTTAAATGAATTTATAATTATTTATTTTAAGTATAAGAAAATCTATCTTATGCTGGGTACACACCAAAAGATTTTTTACATCTTATAAGATTTTCAAAATGTGATAGACCACAAACATGAGGACAAAAAATCCTAGATTTAAGCGTTTTGCTCCTATAGTGTGTGGTGTGCCATGATGTGACAAAGAGAGCACACCACACACAAACAGATTTTCAACCAGAGTCTCGACTGTGAACACAGGAAATCTCGCTTGTTTCCTCAAAATTTACACTTATGAATACTAAATCTTAACACTCAGCTTCCTGCAAGTGTGTGTGTGTGAGAGAATGACCGTGTCTTCCATCATCTCGCTTTCTGATTGGATATTGTTTTGTTTCACGTGATAATCTCAAGAACGTGCGCGCGTTTGTCCTCGGGGTTCCCCCCACACATCAGGATTTCTGATCGTAAATATTAAACATGTTGAATATTTACGATTCGCGATCGGGGCGGCTCCGATGTTCTTCCGAGCAGGTTCGGACACTCTTAACACACCTCACACCAAGGGGAAATCTGATAAGATAATCTGTTGAACCATCAAGATAATCGGGACCTAGTTAGGATTGTCGGAAGGGGGGAAATCGGTCCAAAATCAGCCCGATTATCTTTTGGTGTGTACCCAGCATTAGCTAATGCTGTAAACTATATAAGGAGCTAGGGGTGGGAATCACAGGATACCTCATGATACGATACGAGACACGATACATGGCTCACGATAACGATAATAATCCGCGCCTCGTTTGTCTTTTGAGCTGTCATTTCTGTGCTCTCTGTGACTGACACGAAGAAAACACATCTGAGATAAAATAAAAAGATTAGGACCTACCTCTTAATGCATTATCTTTCCAAGTGTTTTATTTTAATGTGATATCTAAAATGCTTTTAAATATAAATATAACAAAAGGGGAACCGGTGAACAGTAAACGGAAATTTTTAAATAAGTAAAAAGAAAGTAAACGGCAGGTGCGTCATAGGCGACTGCCGCCCATTCATAGACAAAACACAACGTAAATGTCCAGGCCTGGTCTTCTCTCGTCTTCCACTGTCGTCACTCCTCCTCTTATCCTTCAGAGC
The DNA here is from genome assembly GCA_021464565.1 of Rutilus rutilus. NCBI lineage: Eukaryota > Metazoa > Chordata > Actinopteri > Cypriniformes > Leuciscidae > Rutilus > Rutilus rutilus. The sequence continues at coordinate 1,231,411 of JAJAQA010000017.1, read as the reverse complement.
TCCTGGGATTCCAGACTTGGTGCAGTGCTCAGTTATGTTCATTAACACTCGCGCCACCGGCCTCACTCACACAAGTTTCCACGGCTCACGCTCTGCTCTTCATTGTAATATTAAAACTACAGTAAATTGAGCAATAAAATCTTGTGTATTTTTTCAAGTGTAATCGACAATAGTTTTCAGTGTCGACTAGTACCAGCTGTACCGTTTAGTCGACTAGTCTTGCACATCCCTATTATCCCTTTTTTCTTAGGCTAGTTAACTTATTTTCCCGTTTCCCTCATTCATGTGTTGAGCACCACCTTGAGGGGCCATGAAGTAGCGATGAAGTAGCGCCTTATTTTAAATAAATATTGATATCTGGCGGCAGCCTATCGGTCGTATCCCATGGAGAAGGACAACGATATATCGTCTGATCGATATTTTGTCCCACCCCTATAAGGAGCCCTTCATTACACATTACTATAATATTACATTTTAAAATTAACAACAGAGCCCAAATGATGAAATTCAGTTGCTATTTATTTTTTAGATATAATAATCAACGCAAAAAAAAGAAGAAGAAGTTTTGTATTAACTTCTAAATCTAATTATAAAGTTAATTTTATACTTAAATTAATTTTTGAAATAACATAATTTACACAGTGGGTGTCATGGCTTTTATTCATGACAAATTTATTTAAACATACATTAAATAATCAAGACATTACTAACAAGTTTAGTAAATTGAATTGACTAATATAGTGCATATACAAAATGCTTCTCTCTAGAGTTAATTTCTCTAGCGAACTAACCTGCTGTCGAAACTAAATGCCTGAGGTAAATGTAGTGCTACATGAGATATTATTCTCAAGCCGTTTTATTGATATCTTTCCGCAGTTGAAACACTGGTTGAGAGATGTAAACATATCGAGCGATCGTCGATTCTTCTGCGCTTTTTAATGTTAGCAAACAGTGTTGCATTGCCACGCGCCTCTTCTGGATCGGAGTGTGGATCGCCTGTGACTGAATGTATTCGTTGGGTGACTGCATGCACTGAACCGTGATGTCCGTTCCGTACAATTTTGGGACAAAAACATGTACCGTTAAACCCCTAGTCAACAACCTCCATATTCCTCCCAATGAACATTGAAAAAAAAAAAGAAAAAAAAGAAAGAAATTTGTTGTCCGTACAGTGTTGTCCGAATGGACCAGTACGTATTTGCCCTGTAGTGGCTTTATTAGGCGGTCCAGAGCAAGACGTACTGCCAACAACTTGAGGCAGTTGATGTGCCAATGCAGTTGCGGACCTGTCCACATCCCTGAAACTACATGCCCGTTTTATGTGGTACCCTAGCCCGTGGTGGAGGCATCCGTGGAGACCACAGCGTGCCTGGACATCTGTTCTAGGGGCACTATGGGTTGAAGGCTTGACGGCAGACCTGAGTGATTGTCACCCGGTTAGTGCCGCGTTGCCATGCCCATCTTGGGACTCGGCCATGAAGCCAGTGCTGAAGCGGCCTCATATGAAGCAAGCTGAGCGGCATTACTGTGGCTGCCATATGCCCCAGGAGCCTCTGAAATAACTTCAGTGGGGCCACTGTCCTGCCTTTAAACGAATTCAAGCAGTTCAACACTGACTAAACACGCTCTTCTGTGTGACCTAAACCAACTCCAAACCGAGAAAAGAGATCCTCTGCACAGGGGCGAGTTTGTTCTTTTCCAATATTGGCCGTAACCCACCTCCTTTCTTGGGTACAATGATATAGGGGCTGTAAAACCCCAACCTCATATCGGCTGGAGGGACCGGCTCTGTTGCATCCTTCGCCAGTAGGACTGCTATCTCCACTCGCAAGCCATGGGCATCTGACATTCTCACTGATGTGAAATGGATGCCCCTGAACTTTGGGGGACACCAGGTGAACTGAATCGCATAGCCGAGCCTTATAGTCCGAATGAGCCAGTGAGAATAGCTGGGAAGCGGGACACCCTCGGCGATGAGCAGGCGGAGGGGCTGCAGCCGGCGGACGGGTGAAGCAGCAGCTGGCCGCTGGTGCAACATGTGTTTTATGGTCTCCATCTGCTTTGGGTGACCGAGAACTGCTGGGTGGAACTGCTTCGTCACCGAAGAGGCCGGCCTGGGAGACGGGAATTTAAAAACCGAGTCTTTTAAGTCACCGAGTCACAGCCAAAGGTGGCGTTTCTGGACCACCAGTGTGGACATCGCACAGCCCAGAGACCGTGCCATAACCTTTGCCGCACCTAGCGCGAGGTTCGTTGCGGTACGAAGCTCTTGGGAGAACCTCTAGGCCGTGATCACCCTCATGCCGGTCCCTCAGTGCATTGGCCTGCTTGACCTACAACCACGCCATAGCGTGTAAGGCAGAGGCTGCTTCCCCTCAAGCCTGATAAGCCTATTATCAGAGCCGACGAGTATCTACAGGCTCGGGAAGGGAGACACGGATTGCCCCCTTTGGTGGAGTTAGGGTACAGTTGCAAAGCAACGGCCCGTTCCACAGGACCAATCTGCGTTTACCCCTTAGTGGCCCCACCATCGAGGGTAGCGAGGGGGGAGTTACCAAGGCGGTTTTGGGCAGTGAAAACCGCCTTGGTAATCTCATCATGCACCTCCAGAAAAGAAATGTACTGGGGCGGGGCGCTGAGAACTAGCAGGATCTGACCCCAGAAACCAATCATCCAGCCTTGATGGTTCGGGACATGGTGGAGGATTCCACATGAGCCCGACGCTCTTGGCGGCCCGGGAAAGCGTATCCATCATCTCAGACTCAGAGACTCAGACATCTCAGAGTCAGACTCGGACAACACTACTGTCCCAGAAGGGGGCAGCGCAGGCGAATTCTCACCCCCAGAAACTTCAGGCTCACCCTCTGATGCTGCGATTGACATTTGATCATTGGCTGGAGCCCCGAAGGAAACAAATGGCACGCATCATTTAGATGGACCAGCACGCTCCGTCGGAAGCTCAACTGGCTGCGGTGCGGAAGAGGGAGGGAGCTTCCGTAGATCCCCTTCCTGTGTAAGCTCTTTTAGAGAAATAATGCCCTGGTGCTGAAGTGCAGAGAGGACTGCACTGAACGCGGCACAGCAGAGCCTGTTACAGCCTGTATGTGCACTCAATCACTGTCAGCATGTGTCTGACAGAATAGCTGTGATAACAGCTGTTGGTCCAATTTGCTCAGTTACCGTCCGCTGCATGCGCCGTCTCGCCAACACCACGACAGGCTTCTTCTCTCTCTTGCAGAAAACACTCTTCAGAAGACGCACACAAAGCTCGGCTCCAAAGCGAAAAGCTGAAGTGCCATCACACCTGCTGCTCATTATAAAGCCGCGCTGCAAGGCAGAGCAGCTGTTGCAAATGATTGCACGCCAATGTGTATTGGCTCGTTTAGTTACACTCAAAGTAGGTTGGCTCTCTAGCAAGGTTCATTATCGAACATCGAGAATGAAGTGACTGAAAGGGAAATTCTTTCAATAGTGATATAATTGTATTTATCATTATGATGAAAACATGAGTTAAATGATTGTGACACCCTGAAGCATCAGGTAGAAGCAAGTCTGAACTTTAGACTTGACCTGTCAATCATGTTGGATTCATGTTGGATTCAATCATGTCTCTCTTTCTGATTGTGAAGTTCCTGTTTATCTGAGCTGTAGATCCTGAACTGAGAGACTGAAGAGTGTCATTGTTCTCTACAGGTTGAGTGATTGTGGTGTTACAGACGAAGGTTGTGCTGATCTGGCTTCAGCTCTGAGATCAAACCCCTCACACCTGAGAGAACTGGATCTGTATGGAAATAAAGTAGGAAACAGAGTGAAGCTGCTCTCTAATCTGAAGGATGATCCACATTATAAACTAGAAACGCTTCGGTGAGTAGTGATGACTAAAAGTATTTTCATTTAATTTTAAATTAAAGCTGTGAGCAGCATTTATCGGGGTTCAAGCATTTAAGGCCTTTAAGCACACAAGGCAATTTACAAGAGAAATATATGGTTTTTAAAGCTTTTTGACAATCATAGCGCCACCTATGGTCCGATTTCATAAAATTTGGCTTGCTTGTTTAGAATGTTATGTCACATATGCTCACCAATTTTCATTAAGTTCTGAGTTTTCGTTTAGGATTTATAGACTTTTGAGTGTTTTTTGCCATACCCATTTTCTAAATGATCCTGTTATAGCTACCCAAAGAGTGAAGTATTATTGATCTAGAGAGTCCAGAGAATTGTACTGCACTAGTTAGGATCTGATCGGGCGAAAAACTGTTATAAGCTGTTTTATGCCTTTTTCGTATTATAGCGGCACCAAGTGGTGAATTGCTGCGGATTTTTTTTGTGTGACCACAAAATGAGCTCGTACATAAGTATAACAAGTTTGGTGAAAATATCTCAATGCTTTCAAGAGTTATATCCATTTTAGTGAAAGTGGCCCCGCCTACTTCAAACGTTTTGGCGTCCCATGGCGAGCGTGAATCACTGATCGTAATTCTTTTGACAACATTTTGCCATGAGGGTCCCTTGATGATGCATGACAAGTTTCAAGTGAATTTGACAAATGTACTATGTGGAGTATGAAAAAGTGGATTTTTCGGAAAATTCAAAATGGCGAGAAAATGTGCATTCCGGAAATGAAATTGCAGATATACATTTTGTTTGTCTGGACTCAAGGTTTCCAATGATATAAGAAACTACGATAAACGGTATAGGAGTTATGAGAGGTTTCGCATTGTTGATCGCTGTAGGTTAGGGTAACCCTAACATATTGGCCAATCGGGGTCATATTTTGTGAGGTTCTCCCCAAATTAAGACTTACCACCTGGCCAGGTTTCAGGTCTCTAGGCCTTACGGTTTGGTCTGCCCAGTTTTTCGGCGGAATAATAATAATAATGATAATAATAAAAAATTTAACAATTACAACAGCTGTTCAGCACTTCGTGCTTGAACCCATAATTAATATAGTTTCTGCTTCTGAGGTTACTTTCTTAGTAATATTTATGCACTATAAACATGTTTAATAAGAGTATGATTCCATTTATTGTTAGAGTTAATTATATAAATGTTGCTTTTTATGTAAAAACAATACAATATATCGCTTGTATCATTGACTACGTTTACTTAAACTCTCATAATGTGATTGTAATGAGAATTAGTCATGTATAGACGATACTTCAATCAGATTGATTCGATTATGTTCATAATTGAAGTAACCATGATCTTTGTAAAATATGTGTTGTGTTGATTTTAATTGCAACAAACAGGCATGTAAACACCTTAACGGATAGTTCACCCAAAAATGAAAATTAAGTCATCGTTTGCTCACTCTTTTTTTACTCACCCATTTACTCATCATTCTTAATTTTCATTTTTGGATGATTTATCCCTTTAAACTATTCCGCTCTGACCAAAGTGCACATATGCTGGTACGTACACGGATATGATGTGTGTTGTTCACACAACTCCATGAATGAAGTCTGACATTATTCTGAAGTTTTCCCTCCGCTCTGAATCGCTGAACTCGCTGCCACCAGTGTCTGCTGCTTATCTTCATCCAGAGACAGTGTGAAGAACACAATGGCAGTGTAGGAAACCCCGTCTGAAGCGGCATTGCTATCACAGTTTGATGTTCATCACAGCGCAGAATAACCATCCAATACGTCCATAGAAATGTGTTTAGCGTTTGACTTAAGTAGGTTAAAACAGTGGCCAGTAACAGTCCTACTCTATGTGAGTTCATCATTTGTGCTGTGCATTGGGGTATGAGAATAATGGTGGTCAAAATAACCACACTTCTTATAGCGGATAATCAGAATGATGAAAATTGCATTATTTTGAATATCATTTGCAATAGAAGATAATGTTAAATATTTATTACTACTTTCGATGTCATAAATGAAACTGACCCAATGACAGAAAGAGGACGGTCATACAGGATTATGGATAAGGGTCAAGGGTCATCATTCATGGTGGTTTGGATGCAAAATCTAAACCTGAATGTTTAAAAAGATATTTAAAATTGTACATCACAGGGTTATTTTATTATCTCTGACTAATAGTGCAAATAGTTTTAGTTGTTCTACAGTGGATAATTTGACTGTCTGTGTTTTATTTACAGGTTTAGATATTAGTCTGACCTTCTCTGGATCAGCTGATGGAGAATAAAGAGCAGCTACAGACACATCACATTGTAACGACAATGACTACGACATCCGGTCACATGCTGTTCAAATTAGTGGATCCTGATCTCGCAAACACATCCTTCATTGTCTGAGCAGACAAGAGATCTATTCACGTCCTGTACTGGCGTCCCGACGTCGGTTCGGACTGTCAAAATTGCAACTTTGTTGCTCCCCAGAGGGACATGAGTCACCGAAGGAACCCTGTTGTTTGAGATCCCCCCAGCTCAGTATGAACCCCTAGTGACTTTATAGCCGCGTGACATTCCAGAGCACACACACACACACACACACACACACACAAAACATCCTTTGGGTGCAACTCCATATAGAAATATGGCTCTCGAATGTATACCTTCCGATATGTATGTGTGATTAGTTTTGGCTTTATAATAGAGGTGTGGTTTGCCAGAGTATAGTTTTGAATTCTAAATGCTCACTGAAAGAAGGTTCCTCAATAGTGTCTTGTAAACCGACCTCGACATGGTCATAAACTTTATGACTCCAAAGCTGCATCTTATCCAGTTCCTAGGCAAGCCAACATTCCAACACATGGAACTTTTCAGAGAAAACTCTTCAAATGTTTGATACGTATTCCTTTGTTTCCCAGGTGTCTTCACTTGCCATAACGGAAACACTGACAATTTTATTGGGTGTTTAATCAAACTTTATTTGTGTGTAATTATGCATATAAATGTAACGTTATGTTTCCCTTATATTTACCTGTCATAATTGGTATCTGTCTGACCGTCCTGTTTTAATTCAACCAGTCACACATAGGAGATTACAGTAAAATGTATTGTTCTGTGTGTACAATCTTAAGAGGAAATATGAATTATTTCTCTCATAAGACATATGGTAAAGGTAGGCTTGTCTTCTCCACACAAAGAAACTCTTTCCTGCCTCAGATCAGAAGATCTGATTCGTCCTCCACGAAGAAGGGGACGGTACATGGGACACTGATAAAAGTCCAAACCTTCAGTTTCCTCTCTCTCTTCTCTCATCGATCGCTCTGACCTCCTCCTCTTCTCCCCGGCTTCAAGAAACATCTGAAAGGCTCAGGCCTTCTCCTCGGACGAACACATGTTCGAGTCGTAGCTGCCGTTCTTTGCAACTAAGCTATATTTGCCTCTTCCTTCACGGGAGATGAATCTTATTTATCGGTAAACGTTACATTCAGTGAGCCTTTCAAGCTTCCCGCGACACCGGAAGACGCAGCAGAAACAGGACACCGTCCGCGCTTCCTTCCTGTCTCAGCCTCACCCGAACAGAGAACAGACTTGCAAGTATCTTTTGATCTCTCTAACAGCTGATTCCTGGTGTCTAGCTTTTAGGTCTGTGAATTAAGTTACCCTCTATCTCTTATCTCTTTCTTTCTTTCTTTCTTTCTTTCTTTCTTTCTTTCTTTCTTTCTTTTCATGTCATTCATTCCGATCACGTCATGTTCTTGTTTGTTTAAAATGTCTGTTTGTTTATTGTTTGCATTTTTACGTACGTTTGTATTTGTAGCTCATATAATCTCTAGTTTTGCATTTATTAAAATCCATATATACTTTTCACTGTGTTTGAAAACCACCTTATAAAGTCAATGGCCCTCATTTATCATTCTTGCGTAGAAACGGGCGCATATATTGGCGTAAGATTATGCTTACACTCCTCTCATCGCCTGATTTATGAAGCTGTGCGTACCTTTGAAATCCAGGTGTACGCAATACCTGCCCTTGATAAATGCCGCGGCTGAATACGAGCGTCATTAGAATAACACGCCCCTATATATTCAAGTCTCCGCTCCCCCCACGCCCTCATTTTACGCCATGGACACACGGAAGACGGCAAAGAAGAGAAACTTCTTTGAGAAAGAGAAAGCGAAACCAGGGAAGTGGAAAGAAACCAAATTGATTTCTAGATTTTTATTATTAATGACGCTTATTGTTATTTAGAAGAAGAATGTCGTTATTATTATTATTATTATTATTTAAAAGAAGAATAATGTCATTTTTATTATTTTGTCAGTCTGAATTATTTTATTTTTTTTGGTCATTGAAAGCCTTTCATTACTAAACCCCGTGCACACCTGCCGGGCCTAACCCTGGCCTAACCATCGTTTCAAAGAATAGTACAACGGCGAGCGCGTCGAATATAAACGCCTCGTCCGTTTGGGGAGGTGCGCGCGCAGTCTGCGGAGACTAGCGCTGCGGAGCCAGGCGAAAGTATAAACAAGGCTTGAAACGTCAGGTAAAGCGCACAGGCTCGCAACTTAAGGAATACATATGCCTACAATTCAAATGCTTTGGTAAAGTCACACAAATTAAACATTGAAGTCCATGTTGCACAAAAATAAACACTTAAGTTTATAATTACTATGTTGTTGTTGTTTTTTACAGTGGGTCATAATATATCATATCTTTTAGTTTGTCAGTGCGTTGTGTGGTTTTAGAAATTGTTTTTCTGCGCATTCCCTCACTCGAAACGTGCGTACACCACCTCCTGAGCTGGCGTAGGATTTGAGCGTGCCGTACGCCAACGTCCATATTGATAAATCTCAAAGTCACCGTGGTTTTGGGTGTACGCCAGGTGTACGCTGGAAATTTGGTGTACGCACTTTTGATAAATGAGGGCCAATGAAACTAAAAGATCTAAGCTACAAAGCTCGATATTATAGACTACTTTGAGTAGGCCTAGTTTTAATTTATAAACCCAAAAAGGCTTTATGTTCGTGGCCAGAAGATAAAGTTTCTTAGAGTTTTGTAAACAGGAATACTTCTTAACTGTGATTGTCTTACATTTATTCGCTGGACGCATAACGGATGACGAGACCAGTTACAGAACGAGGCATTTCCTATAATTGATAAAGTAAATGCATATGCGATTTATGAATTATGACCATGAGTTATGATTATTAATATTTCTAAAATTCCCTATATCCTTGAGCTAATTCGCATTAACCCAGAGGCATTTACGTTACATTACAACATTCAACAGAATCAACACACACAAACCCATAGTGATCATCACACACACACACACACACACACACACACACACACACACACACACACACACACACACACACACACACACACACACACACACACACACACACACACACGTGTTTGTGTAACTTTCCACAATGATCCAATCCTTCATCCAGAGTCAAACATGGAAAACATTTGTTTCTTCTTCAGAACTGACATGTGTACTTTGCACTTTTCTGTCTATTATGTTTTTCTATATAACTCTACATACTTTTAAGAAATGGATATGGGCAGGTTTAGAGGTTTGAGTGGGATTAACAGCTCAAAATATCGCTTTACTGCTATTTTGTGACTAAAATTGTCATTTTTCGATACATTTCTGTCCATTATGTTGTATATATTCCTTTTATATTCTCTATAAAATGGTTATGTTTAGGTTTGAGGTTGGTTTAAGGATATAACATTTATCTATAAAATGGTAAAAGTGAAATTATACAGATGTCTTCACGATATAAAAGATTTGTAAATATTTTACGTCTTTTTAGCTGTAAATACTTAATAATGTTTACGTTTAAATGTTGCCAATACATCCATATTGGATGTTTCAGCATCTATCCGACAAACAAAAGTAAAGTTATGTAAATAAATAAAAATACAAAGTTACGTATAAATAATTACATAACTATGAGACCACTCAATAAGTGCCATAATTAATGAGGATATAACTTTCACTTTAGAACAGGGGGTCAAATTGTGTTTATTACATTATTTTAGCAATTTATAACTGTAAAACCAGCACTAATTATTAACCATAGTTACTAACTTCATATTGTTCAGTTTACTTAATAGATGGTGAATCACTGAAATATAAATAAGAATATTACAACACACACACACATATATATATATATATATATATATATGGCTAAAAGGCATTTACTGTACATTCAGTTGCTTAATTACTAGCTTATTTTTGCTAATTCATTGCATGAATGTGAATCCTTCAATGACTAATATGCCCTTACTATATGTTAAGTTAATCAATAATTACTAGTGTTTATGCTTAATTAATGCATAATTCTGGACCCTTGAAATAAAGTGTTACCAAATTGAGGTGTTACCAAGTTTTCAAAGTGAAACAGACATTCAGATGTTTGTATTTGTAATGGTGTTCATTGCAGTATAAAGACTTAAGAAGCTATTTATTTTCAAACCTTTTTTTCTTTTTCTTTTTTTTACATTTTAATCTTGACTACAACATGCCCGAGAAATTGTTAGATTTTTTTAAAATTCTTTATTGTTTGGTTGCACTTTATAAATTAAAGCTCCATTAGTTAACAGTTCATTCATTAAAATAAACTGACAATGAAAAATAAAAGCATTTCTAAAGCATTTAGTACTCTTATTAATTTCAACATTTAATAACTCTTGTCACAGTGTGAAAAGGACCCAACAGCGAATGCTGGTTGCAGAGGTTTATTGAGGATCAGATAAATTACTAAAATAGGCTATCTGCGGTGGACAGACCAGGAGAATGAAACTGAAAAGGACCAGGCTGCATCCAGGCAGGGGTAAAGACACAGGTAGTTGCTGTCAGGAAGAGCACACAGGACATGATGAGCACTCCACTTGGTCAACTTGGTGGACACAGACTAGCAGGCTTGCACAGGATAACAGGTGATATCTCTTGTCACACACACACACACACACACACACACACACACACACACACACACACACACACACACACACACAGGATGGAACAGGACAAGAATAGGCAAAGGTAACTCACAATGATGAGGCGTCTGTAATGGGCATGAATGAACAAACAAAGAGGGGAGAAGAACACGAGGTCTAAATAGCATAAAGATTAGGGCAAATGGGAAACAGGTGTGGGAAGATCAGCGAGGGCTGGAACTGTTCAGTCCAGGTGGCCAAACACCGTCCGCTCTCGGGTCCAAGAGACACATCCAAGGAATCCTGCTGTAAACGCCAAATTGTGTGGCAAACAAAATTATATCACTGAATAAGAGACAAACATATACCGATTATTGATTCCCTTGCAAGGAAAGGCCAGCAATCATCCAGTCACACAGAGCGGCTGCAGAGTGTGGCAGTGAAGGGAGAGCATCCTTCCTCCTTTATAGCTCTTGACTCCCCAAATGTCTCTCTAAGCCAATCAAAGCATTCTCAACCATACATGGATCATTGTTTAGACTTTGTCCATTATATTCTACTCTCAAAGGCAGAGGCCTTCTTGTCATGCACACATATAATGGTCATATACATCCACACATAAGATCAATAACTGTTCTTTGTTCTATTACATCAGCAGAGAAGCCTGTGTTCACATGCAGTCCTCGTTATTATAAATAAAAAATATTAATTTGCTTGTTCCTGTCAACAGCACACAAAGAAACCTTTGTAAATTGTATTGCATCTTCTAGTAAAAATATAAAGATCGACATTTTGTTAATTAAAAAATAAGCACTTTATTGTTGTAAAAAAAACAACAATTTATGTTCCACCGGCGGCCATCTTACCACAGGGCTCTGTGAATTAAGGTGAGTGATCAGCACGCACATAAATCCTCTTATCTCGCTGAAATCTTGACGGATTTACAAACGGTTTGGTTTCTTACAAACGTCATTAACGTGGCTATAATTCTTTCATATGGAAGTCCATTTGTATAATTATTCATATGTATGCAGTGTCATAGCTAGATCTCTGACGTTTATAACAAACCAAACCATTTGAAAATCGGTAGAAAATTGAGCAAGTTATGGTTATTTAAAAGTACATGCACCATGTTACAAGTAAGCGAGCACCCTGTGGTAAGATGGCCGCCGTGTGCGGACGTCGACCTCCATTGGCCAGCAGAGCGCACGAGACATCTAGCCTTTATATGATATCTATGCGTGGAACACTCAGCATACATACATTACAACCTCTCTCTTCCTTAGCAAATGCACTTCATCTTATACAACACATCACTGCCACCTGCTGGAGTAACTCAGTACTCATCACATAATAGATCTACTCATTACAGTTTTGACAGTTCACCATGTGCTTCACTGTCATTGCGGTGTCTCATCCAGCCCCCTTGTTATCCCATTCATTACCTCGTTATTGTTTCACTCACCTCACCTGATCCAGTATCAATTAATTCCCTTTAATTAATTAAATCTCCTATTTAGTCCCCTCGTGTGTGTTGTCTTGTGCCAGATCGTTGTTTGAGCTATGTGTGAGTGATAGTTTCAGTCGCTTTGTCTTGTGTTCTACCATGTCGTGTTGGATCTTTGCCAGTTTTTGGTTTCATTTTTTAGTGTTATTTTCTCTACCTCCTGATTTTCCCAGGCAATTCTGCTGCATTCAGCCCTGGTCTCGCTCTCGGTCTCCGATCGTGGATCGCCTCTTTCTCTGCCTGAGAGCCACCAGCTCCCCGCCTCTTCAGCCCTTCCCTCTGCAATACACAGCCTTGTTCTGGCTCTTCAGACGTTGTCGATCTACAGAGGACGCTACCCTGGGAGTTCCTCAGAATTTGTTCCTATTGTATTGAGTTCCTGTCTGAATTATTGATCGGCTTTTGTGTTTCCTATTTTGAAGAAAAATAAAACAGCAGTTTGAGTCCGCGTCCTGACCTGACACTGTCGAGTTTGTCTCAAAGTCGGACCAACAAGATCTAGAAGCTGCTGAAGTGCACATACGCTAAATGGCTCCGCGGACAACGCCGTCTTTTAGCACAACTACTCGCTGTATTGCTGCCATAGTTTGACTAAACTCCCCACCACAATCATTCCTGTTAATAGACTCCTAAGCCTTACTGATGGGTTTGCCAGCTGATGTGCCTTTGGATTATATAATTAAAAAGCTAACAGCCATCAGTGTAATGATAATTTTATTCTTTGCATGAAAACACGTCAATTGGCCTTATTGAACGCTGGGTGTATTACAACTTCAGAATTATATTCGTATAGACATTCAACAGTGATAAGGTAAAGCTAAGAGTGATCCAGACCAACCTTACGAACATATGACTACAGAAGTTATACTTAAACAAGAACGTTTCAAGAAACACGTATTATTGATAAGGTACAGCTTAAGGTAGCCTATAACTTGAGAATGACTTAGCATTAAGAAGGTTTCAGGAAATCCAGCCCAGATCATAATTATAAGATAAAAAGAGTGACTTCAGAAGACATCACAATCACAGGAGATCTCGTCACTTTAGACTGGGCAGTTTGTAGTTGTCTATTCTCCACATGAGGCAATGCATGCATGATTTTGTGTCTGTTCTGTTTGTTTCAGCTTGACTGTCCCGTCTGCTCAAAGGTCGTCAGTTCTGATGAAACAGATGTTCATTTGCTTGTGTGTTTCTCCAAACCACGACTCCATTATAACAATAAGAATAACCTTCACTATCACACACTGATCTCAGGTCACTCTCTTTCTGTCCAGTTAGATCAATCGCCTGTTCCTGCAATCTTGAGCTCTCAAACAGAGTTGAAGATGATGAAAATTATCAGGAAAAAAACAACAAAAAAACCTGGATGAAACATTTAATTTATTTCATGCTGGACCAGCTATCAGCTCCACTGACAGACTAGTTTCTGTCTCTTTTAAAGCTCATGTGTTTTGCTGTAGAACAGCACCCCCATGTGACATCAGCTGACTACTGCTGCTCTGAGCTTCTTGTTGTGAGTTTGATCTTTCTGTAGGTGATGTTTTGTCCCGGGACTCTGGTGAGTGCTCTATATGTCTGGATGACATTGTTCAGGGGACTCCATCGCTCGACGGCCCTGTCCCAAAAACCTGCCAAGTCTAAATGAAAGCATGCATATACTTTGCACAGTTCTGATCACAGACTTGAAGGCTGTTTAACAGTAATCTAGGTGCCATCTTTACCCATGAAGCTCTTTAGAGATCAGATGCTGGTCTACAGTATTACTGCTTCATGTCCAGAAACAGAGTGACTTCATGAATTACATACATTTTAAAAAACAGGACTTGCGGTGAAACGTCACTTGCTGGCATAGCAGTTTCTTCAATTTTCTGAGATAGACTTAGAAGTATCAATAGTGTAATATAGTTTATAATCAGAATATAGTCGGTTAAATAGTCATGCCTAGCATTAATTTAGTTGTTTAAATCTAAAACGAGATGAAAAAGACGTTTAAATGTCAGCGTCGTTAGGGGACAACAGCTGAGCACTGTTGCGTTCCTCAGTGTTCCTCAGCAAAATTCAATGCGACCATCAGTTTACACACTTTTCTCTCAGATGACCAACAACGAAAGAAATGGATCATAAATATAAGAAGAGACAACCTAATAACATATCTCACCATGCCCGTGTGTGTAGTCGACACTGTCAGAAGATGTGACCGAGCCGACTGAAGTAGGAGGTAGTTGGATGTTGAAGCCTGGTGCTGTACTTGTGTTTTCCCCTGGAACAATTACTCTCTTGGAGTGAGAAGGCTTGAGGTGTGGGAACGGAGAGCGAGGCCAGAGAGTCTGGAGACTGAGAAAGATGTTAGTCTTATATGTGCCAGCGACCACGACTACTGCACATCGCCGAACCCCATGTTTGTTGACTCGGTTCTCAGAGAAAACTAAAGTCTTCACGATGAAATTGCCCAGCTGAGGCAGAAGCCTTAACAGCTGTCACTCAAACTGCATTTTGGGCTTCAGAGATTTGCAGGCTCTGACAGGGACATCCGTTTCTACACAAGGTATGTTGGTTTTTTTGTTTAAAAGTTGTGATGCCACACTCATACTTGTATTGTTATTTGACGTTGGTTCACTTATAAAATGAGATTGCCTATCTTCCCAGTATCTCTTCTTTTCTTATTGCTAGTTATCTTGCCCAACTTGACGCAGAAGTAAAGTTCAGCCTTTTTTTTTCTTTTTTTTTCTTTTTTTTTTAAATCCAGTGAATGTTTTATAAAACTTAAAATAAGCATACAAATCAAGTTATTTGCAAAAGTGAAAAGCCTTTAAGCTGTGCATTCACAATTTTTTTCCAGTATCTTAGATATAAAAGGCAATTTCGAAATGGGATGAAAATTACTCATGTCAAAGGGGTCTAAGCCGTTTTTTTTGTTTTTTTTTGAGAAGGGGCTGAATAACCGCATGCTTATAACTAACCGGAACAACACCAGATGACAAACTAATATTCATAATAGACAGAATGTTTGGGCCAATGTAGTCAAGTACCTGCTTAAACAGAGAAGAAGGAAACACATCACCAGGAGACCTGGTAGGCTTCATCTGAGCAATTATATCATTAACACCGTGTCCTAACTACACGCGACGCAATAAGATTCCAGCGACAGGCAGTGTGTCTATCCACACTAGATGCGACGCCACAACGTCAATCAGAAATCACAGTCAATCAGAACAGCGTGTGGGCGGAGTCTCGCGGCAAGTGAGAGTGATCACACACTAGAGAGTGATCCTGACGGCACTCGCAAGAAAATGGATAAGTAGCTACATAATCAAATTCACAAATATTACACCATTTAAAAAATACATAGGCTACTGAGTTACTAAAACAATCTTTGCCAAATAATACACTTGTTTGTTCAGAGTTTTAAAGTTTTCCATTCGTTTAACTTCAAGATCTGAGGTGAATTATATCCATTGTTGCTTTTACAGCCACAAAGCTGGAGCACTAAATGATATTCAAAGTCACATTACACGCTTTTAACATTAAATAAAGCACATAAACAGTACCTGAGATTATCATCGCCACACTTTGTGTTTGTTGTTCCAGCGTGACGTCGCAGAAAAATAGAAACCGTTTCTAAAATAGAATTGTTGCGTGTTGCCGTCGCGGCCGGTTAGGACAAACACTCTGATTAACATGGAAAAGATACCTTTTATCGCGTGTCACGGCGTTGCGTCGCATGTTGTTAGGACACGGTGTAAGCTGTTGCAGAGAAACAGGTGTAAAACTGGTCAATTGATTAGGAGGGTCAACAGAAGCAATAAAGTCATTGCTAACAGATGAAATCTGAGATCTAATTCCATCAATCTTACCAATGAAAAAGTTTAAGAACTCTTCACACATGTCAGCAGAAGGAGTGAGTGATGGAGTAGCAGTAGGATGAAGAACAGCATTTACAGTAGAGAAAGGTACTCTAGAATTATGACAGTTTTTGGAGATGATGACAGAAAAATAATTTGATCTAGCCAATTGAACAGCTCTTTGATACTCGTTCAAACGGCTCTTAAAAATCTCATAAGAGACCTGTAGTTTATCTTTGCGATTTGACCTTTTTTTTCCTGACTTTGACAGGAGCCACAACATCTAAAATATCTAAACAAGAAGAGTTAAACTGGTCGAACAACTCTTCTAAACCCATACAGGGAGAGGGGGACTCGATCAATGAAAATAAAGGAGAGACTTCAAAAGAGAGACCTGGGTGGGTGGGTGTGTGCGAGAGCTGGATGACTGTAGAGGTCAGTGTGTTAGACGTGATGAAGGATTGAATGTGACGGGGATCAAAACTGACAGTAAAAATCAGCAGTGTCTTTAACAGTTTCTTTTTCTATATATTGATGCTGTTTGTCCTCTAATGATGTTTATGTGGATGTTTTACTGTCTCTATAAATCACATTTGTAGTTTACACTTTTTATTCTATGTTTGCAGCTGCTATCAGTTCACCGTGTATCTTTAATCTCTACAGGTTGTGTGATTGTGGTGTTACAGATGAAGGTTGTGCTGCTCTGGCTTCAGCTCTGAGATCAAACCCCTCACACCTGAGAAAACTGGATCTGTATGGAAATAAACTAGGAGACAAAGGAGTGAAGCTGCTCTCTGGTGGACTGAAAGATCACTGTAAACTGGAGAAATTGTGGTAAGATTGTATAAATGTGTCAACATCCTAAATTTTCTTCATGCGGTCAATAATGAACAAAAGAAACAAAAACAAGACTACAAATTGTCTGATAGATAATTTTGTTGTTTAATCTTCATTAGATTGTTTCCAAAGTTTTAAGAGTTTTTATTACTAATACTTATATGTAATGGATAAACCGTGGCTAGCTGTGCATTCAGGGCGATACAAGACCCTTCTGTTTCAGTCCTGATCACCCTGTCAGGTTCATTCTGTGATGAGAACCGTTTGAATATATATTATCCTGCGTATTATACATCTATATTATCAGGAAACACAATGCTTCCTTAAAGTAAAAATGTTCCTAGGAAGCAGATTTGAACCAAGACGAACAAACAAGCTCAAACAAGACGACCATTTAAGGGATAATATACAGTCATGGCACTTATTACACGGCTTTTCACTAACTGAATAATTTTGTGGACATTAAATATTTATTTGAGTTGAAACTTTCAAAATTTCAAAATCTTCCATGTGTTTTATAATCCATTACAGCAGAAGTGTTCAATCCTGCTCCTGGAGGGCGATGTCCTGCAGAGTTTAGCTCCAACCAGGGCTGCGATACACTTCACTTTTAGACACACACTCATGAACTTACCTAAGCACTTTCCTTCGGGGGAATCCCTGCTGCCAGTGTGTTACACTTCATGAAGTTTATATGGACAGACCCTTGCCGGCGCACACTGTGCGATTTTGGGCACGATTTGGCCGTTTGAGACAAATTTGGTAAAACCTAAAAGATTCCTCTGATCGTAGGCTAAAATCTGAAGTTCTAAGGCTAAAGGCTAAAATCTAATTGTCAGTTTGACATGTTCACCGACAGCCAATTAATGACCGTTGCGACAGTCATTTTTACATTTACATTTTTACAGCCAATTTTACCTCAGACGAAATTCTGGCAGTGTTAGAAGAGTTGACTCTCAGTCCTGCAGTGATTCTCCTACGATGACCGTCAAATTGTCTTCGTTTATCAAGACTAGCCATGACCAAAATTAACGTTAGAGATTTCTTTGAAGCCATCAGTTCATTCCTGCGTGTAATGCAGCTCACATACACTGAACGTGTCAATTAATGATGATGTAAATCTCAGGATGAGTTTTCTTGAGTGGGTCTGTTTTTAACGCGTCTTGACTGCCGTACAGTCTAACATCAATGACAACTGAGATCTTACAGTCTGACATCAATGACAACTGAAATCTTACAGTGTGACATCAATGATAACTGAGATCTTACAGTGTGACATCAATGATAACTGAGATCTTACAGTCTGACATCAATGACAACTGAGATCTTACAGTCTGACATCAATGACAACTGAGATCTTACAGTCTGACATTAATGACAACTGAGATCTTACAGTCTGACATTAATGACAACTGAGATCTTACAATCTGACATCAATGACAACTGAGATCTTACAGTCTGACATTAATAATAATAATAATTAATAATTTGTTACATGTATATAGTGCTTTTCTAGGTACTCAAAGCGCTTTACATGAAAGGGGGAATCTCCTCGACCACCACCAATGTGCAGCATCCACTTGGATGATGCGACGGCAGCCATATTGCGCCAGAACGCACACCACACACCAGCTTACTGGTGGAGAGGAGAGTGATGAAGCCAATCAGTATATGGGGATGATTAGGAGGCTGTGGTGTTGTTGCTATGGTGTTCTAGGTTGACGCAATGTTGATGATGTCACGAGAGTGGCGACTAGGAAGCGCCAGTGAGTTATGTATGTTTAACATTGCCTAAAGAAAGTAAAGTAAACACGTTCATACAGTTCGAATCCAGAGTAATTATTTAAAAGACACGACATGGTGTCAGAAGTGCTGTAGTTTGATGTGTTACCTGATTTAGTTTTGTTCGCGAGGCCCGGATACGTGGGAAGAACGTGCAAGCTGAAATGGATGGCGGAGATAATGCGGTCGCTGCACCGAGAGCAGCGGGACCGAGCGCTACTTTCAGCATACGGCCGCCTGAGCCGTTTGACTTCTCTAAACCACAAGAATGGGCAAAATGGATCCGGAGGTTTCGATTTACGGTTCCGATTGGCGAGCAACTTGCAAGAAAACTCGGATGAAAATCAGGTGAATACTTTCATTTACTGCATGGTAGATGAGGCGGATGATATTCTCCGTGGGTTACCACTGGCAGACGCTGACAAAAAGTATGATGCAGTAAAAGCAGTTTTTGAGGCACATTTCGTTGGGAGAAGAAATGTAATTTACGAGCGGGCACGTTTCAATATGCGTAAACAGGATGAAAATTAGACTGTTGATTCATTTGTGACAGCTAGGCCTGTCGCGATAGTCGATAAGTCAATTAATCGCACGATAAAAAAAAATGAGCTCGATAATTTTTCCGGCCGCGATAATTCCATTTGCATGCTTGTTTGTTTTCCTCGTCTCTCTCTCTCTCTATCAGAGAGACTGGATGACGACTCTCGGTTCTTTAGCGTATAGGAGGAGTGAACTCTCTTGTCAGTGGCATGGTCTTTGTATGGGGAGGCGGCGCGCGGCGCTTGTCAGTCACATGGTCTTTGTGTGGGAAAGCGCCGGCGGGACTGTTTGCGGCGACTGCCGGGAGAGAGAGAAGACGCTAGTTGTGAGTTGCGACAGCGAGCCCGATCACATGAAAATGCGTATCTATACCACGAATGTTATTTCTCATGCCATTTATACGCCAAAAATAGTTTTTGCGTGCATATGATACGCTCTTTATGGCGTGTAATACGCACGCACTCCTCACCCCTAATCCTAACCAAGTATTTTCAGTGCGTAGCATACACGCAATAAAGTGCGTCTCCGTCTACCCGACAGTACACAATCACTTGACAAAGCAGGAGGACAAAGTAACAGGAGTAACAGTGCAAAATTGTGCGATATGGCTTGTTGAGGCTTTTTTTGTTTTGTTTACAAAGGTCCTAACTGTCAGTTTTGCCTGTTATGGAATGTATCACTATTTATGCCTAATGTCTAAAGCCTAAAGGCCCGTTCACACCAAGCACGATAACTATAAAGATAACGATAAAGATATAATTCTAAAAATCGTTCTCCATATTAAAGAATAACAGAGTTCACACCACAACTATAACGATATAACTATAACGATCCTATATCGTTGGGATCACTTTCAGAACGATTTTTTTCCAGCTGTCAAACGATAAAACACTGACAGGCAATCAGAATCCATTCTAATTTAAAGGTCTCGCGCATTTAAAATGGGGCGGGCGCGCGCGTGCTTAGAATAAAAAGACCGTTATCGGTCGTTGGTGTGGACGCATATGTAGTTATCTTTATCGTTATCTTTATAGTTATCGTGCTTGGTGTGAACGGGCCTTAATGTTTAGGCTAATATTTTTTGAAGTGCAATTTTGTTTACATCCATTTTATTTATTAACAGACATTTATTTTGTTAACAGACACTAAGAGTCCATTGCTTTAATTGTTTTTGGTTGTTTTGTTCATTTTTTTGGATATTTAAAATGTTTTCCGTTTTCAATGTTTAATTTTCTTTAGAAATAAAAGTTTATAGATCGTTGAAAAGGTGTACCTGCATTATTATGCCATTATAATTATATTAAATGAAAATGGTCTCAGAACGACAATATTATCGTTTATCGCGATAATTTCTTGGACAATTTATCGCCCAGCAAAATTTGTTATCGTGACAGGCCTAGTGACAGCTTTGTATGCTCTGGCTGAACATTGCAATTATTTAGCATTACATGACGAGCTAATTCGGGACAGACTCGTCGTGGGGTTGGCGGACAAACGGCTTTCTGAGCGTATGCAGCTGGATCATGAGCTGACCTTGGAAAAAGCAATTGCAATGGCGCGGCAAAGTGAGGAGGTGAAACGACAGCAAGCTGCGCTGAGAAGTGTGACAGACACTGTGGCTGCAGATGCGGGCTCTGTTGACAGAGTGTACAAAGGAAAGTATAACGTGGGGAGACCCCAAAAAGGTAATGGTCCTAAACAAAAATCACATATAGCACTCTCCAGTAGGATGAATAGCAACCAGTGCCATAAGTGTGGCAGCTCCCCAGCACACGCAAAGCGTGACTGTCCAGCAAATGACGTAAAATGTCACTCCTGTGGAAAAAAAGGCCACTACAAGCGGGTGTGCACATCATCAAAAACTGTGCGTGAAGTGACCTGTGCTGTGTGTGAAGTATAGGGGGACCCTATATTTCTTGGCAGCATCACAGGTACTGGCGAACCATGGATGGTGGACTTAGACATTAGACACAAACGTGTGCTGTTTAAGATTGATACTGGCGCGGATGTCACTGTCATTCCAGTAGAGGTGTTTGAGGAGATTTTTAATAAAGACCTACCTACCCTCAAGGATGCAACAAGGCCATTGCTTGGTCCAGGGCAAGTTCCCTTAGATGTTGTTGGAGTTACTAGTCTGCTGTTGAAGAGAGGTGAAAAACAGTCTGAGGAAGATGTGTACATAATCAGAAATCTGCACACTGCACTTCTGGGCAGACCGGCTATTGCAAAGCTCGAGCTTGTGGCACGATTAGATAACATTGATATGGAAATATTAAAGACAAGTTATCCAAAATTGTGCAGCGGTCTGGGAGAAGTACGACAGCCATATGTTATCAGGCTCAAACCGGGGGCTTCTCCATTCTCTCTTAAAACCCCAAGACGTATCCCGTTACCTTTAATGAATAAAGTTAAAGAAGAGCTGGGCCGTATGGAGACATTGGGGGTAATCAGCAGGGTGGAGGAACCAACAGACTGGTGTGCTGGCATGGTGGTGGTCCCAAAGAAGTCAGGTGCTGTTAGGATATGTGTAGACCTCTACAAGTTAAATGAGTCAGTTCGCCGGGAAAAATACATCCTGCCATCAGTTGAACAGACGTTAGGAATGCTTGCTGGAGCACAGGGGCCGTATTCACAAAGCATTTTATCTTACCACTAGGAGTACTCCTAAATCGCACTAAAAGATTTTAGCTAGGAGTTTTCTCTTAAAAGTTATTCACAACGCCTTTCAGACCTACTCTTAGTAAAGAAAAATGACAACTCCTAAACTAAGAGTGAGTCTTCGTTGCTATGGATGACGTCATTACTCATGCACGAGCTTGACTGAAGTGACCACCTTGATTGGCTGATGATTGTAACGCGGGAATGATTCCAAACACCTCCCCTACGATGATGAGTGACAGGTACAGGTCTGAGAATGCGTGCGCTACACAAGTAGTGCGAAGGACGGAAGATGATGAATAACTGAATAAATAGCCTAAATGAATAAAGAGTAAGGCTAAACAAATAGCCTAGTAGCTTAATGAAACATATGGATTTATGCAATATCTTTGCAACATTATTGAATTAATCTGTCACTATATGCCTCTGCCTACGTTTGCAAAGAGAAGAACATTTTAATTTGATTCACAATGAAACGTTACAATTAGTTTACATGCAATGAGTAGCCTAGTTTTGGTTGTTGTTGGTGGTGTTATCGCATCCCTAGTTATGCCTACAATGCAAAATTGTTCCCTCGCGATTGGAAGCTCCTGTAGCCGCCGCATACGCATTTCAAAACATCGCAACGTGAAATGCCACAAAAAGCGGTTTGTGAATAGGTCTTAGTGAGTTAGGAGTCCTCTCGACTTCTTTTAAGCTGTCCCAGGCTTAGGTGCTACTTTTAGGGCTAAAATGCTTCGTGAATTACTCTTAGTCAAAAAATTAGGAGTCCTAAAGTTACGAGTGACACGCCCATTATTTTTAGGAGTTGCTCCTAAATTCGCCAGTTAGGAGCTACTTTTAGCCTTAAAATTCTTTGTGAATACGGCCCCTGATCTTCAGTAAGCTAGATGCTAATATGGGATTCTGGCAGATACCATTGTCAGAGGATTCTGCGCGCTACACAACGTTCATAACCCCATTTGGCTGTTACTTCTTCAAACGGCTTCCTTTTGGAATATCATCTGCGCCAGAACACTTCCAGAATAGAATGGCTACAGAGGTCACTGAAGGACTGGAAGGCACGGTGTGTCATATTGATGATGTTCTGGTGTGGGGGAGAACAAGGGAGGAACATGACACCCGTCTGCATGCAGTACTGAGGAAAATGCAAAAGGCAGGCATGACCTTCAATGTCGAGAAGTGTGAGTTGTCAAAGCGGACAGTACACTTTTTAGGGCACATTATTTCTGCCGATGGCATTAGCCCCGACCCAATGAAAACAGCAGCTATCAGGGACATGACGGAGCCCTCAAACATGAGTGAATTGCGGAGCTTCCTGGGGATGGTAAATCAGCTTGGGAAGTTTATTCCACAACTGGCGGATAAAGACAAAGCTCTCCGTGACCTGCTGTCGAAAAAGAACTGTTGGATTTGGGACATTGAACAAGCCAATGCGTTCCAGGCTCTGAAAGACGTACTGTCGTCCCCCCCTGTTCTTGCCATCTATGACGCGAATAGAGACTGTAAAGTGTCAGCGGATGCTTCGTCCTACGGACTGGGAGCCATCCTACTGCAGAGGTGGCCAGAAGGTTGGAGGCCAATAGCTTATGCGTCAAGATCTCTTACTCAGACTGAGCAGAGATACGCGCAAGTGGAGAAAGAAGCCTTGGGGCTCACGTGGGCATGCGAAAGATTCAAGGACTTTCTCATTGGCAAACATTTCGCATTGGAAACTGACCACAAGCCATTACTGAGTCTCTTAGGATCGCAAGCTCTGGATGCTCTCCCTCCTCGTATCCAGAGGTTCAAAATGCGACTGATGCGTTACTCCTACTCCATTGTTCACGTGCCAGGAAAGGATTTGTGGGTAGCTGACACTCTGTCACGTGCTCCGGTAAAGCAGTGTGAGCTTCATGAAGAGAGAGAGTTTTGGGAGGACACTAACATTTACGTTGACTCTATTATGGGGAATTTGCCAGCAAGCACAACCTACCTGGGACAGCTGAGAGAAGACTTAAAGAATGACAATGTGTGTTCCAGTGTGATGAAACTGTGTGTTGAAGGGTGGACAGAGCACAGCTGGAGAGATCCAATACTGAAGCGTTACTGGGCAGAACGGGCTCTCTTAATTGTGCAGGATGACCTGTTGCTGAGAGGCACGAGGCTGGTCATTCCAGCTGCCATGAGAAATGGCGTCCTTAGCAAGTTGCATGAGGGACACTTAGGACTTGTAAAATGCAGAGAGCGGGCAAGACAATCAGTGTGGTGGCCAGGGTTAAGTAATCAGCTGAAGGAAATGGTGCTCAACTGCAGGACATGCCTCAAGGAGAGAATAAACCCAAAAGAACCACTCATGCCCACTCAGTTTCCAGACAGTCCCTGGCAAAGGTTAGGGGCTGATTTATTCATGCTGGGAACTAAAACATACCTGCTTGTGGTGGATTACTATTCCAGGTATGTGGAGATTGCTCAGTTATCACCCAGCAGGTCTACTGACGTCATTGTCCACATGAAGTCCATATTCGCACGGCATGGAGTTCCAGAGACGCTAATTACAGACAACGGGCCACAATTCTCTGGGCACTCATTTGCATCCTTTGCTGCTTCGTATGGATTTGTCCACGTTACTAGCAGCCCAAAGTTTCCCCAGAGCAATGGAGAGGCTGAACGTGCAGTCAAGACAATAAAAGCTCTTTTCAAGAAAGCTAATGACCCTTACCTTGCTCTCCTAGCGTATCGTGCTACTCCCTTGCAGAATGGGTACAGCCCAGCTAAGCTTCTTATGGGAAGAAGGCTGCGAACAACTGTGCCCACACTCTCATCATTGCTAGATCCAGCACTCCCTGACACTGATGCAATTTTCAGAAAAGAGAAGGGAAGAAAGAGTGCAGATGCAGAGCGCTTCAATAAACATCACAGAGCTAGAAAACTCAGCACACTACAGCCAGGAGAAGAAGTCTGGGTGTCTGATGCTAAAGAATCAGGAATGATTGTTGCCAGTCACTTTGCTCCACGGTCTTACCTTGTGAATACTCAGCATGGGACTGTGAGACGTAATCGCCACCATCTGGTATCTATGCAAGCGTCAGCTAAGGATGATAAAAGTGATACACAAGATCAGTCCTCGGATACATTCACTGAGTCGCACCCTGTCACTCCGGAATCAGAGGAGTAGGACATTCCTGATTTGGTGTCTACACCTAGAACTAGGTGTGGGAGACGGGTCGTGAAACCTGCAAGGTTGAACCTGTAAATAAGTGTGTGGTTTACTGTTGCATTATAGTTACAAATGCATTGCCACTTAATGTACATACTGAAAAAAAAGATTGTTCGAAATATGAAGACAAATGTTATAATTATTTGGTTTGTTTAAGCATTAGATAGGAGCAGACCTTCCAGCAAAAGAGGCAGAATAATCCTCTAAGGTCTGTTGAGACAAAGGTAGTCTACCCTTTGATCTCTAGAAAGGGGAGATGTGGTGTTGTTGCTATGGTGTTCTAGGTTGACACAATGTTGATTATGTCACGAGAGTGGCGACTAGGAAGCGCCAGTGAGTTATGTATGTTTAACATTGCCTAAAGAAAGTAAAGTAAACACGTTCATACAGTTCAAATCCAGAGTCATTATTTAAAAGACACGACAGAGGCCATGATGGACAGAGGCCAAGGGGCAAATTTGGCCAGGCTGCCGGGATTACACCCCTACTCTTTTTCGAAGGACATCCTGGGATTTTTAATGACCACAGAGATTCAGGACCTCGGTTTAACGTCTCATCCGAAGGACGGTGCTCTTTGACAGTATATTGTCCCCATCACTACACTGGGGCGTTAGGTCCCACACAGACCACAGGATGAGCACCCCCTGCTGGCCTCACTAACACCTCTTCCAGCAGCAACCTGGTTTTCTCAGGAGGTCTCCCATCCAGGTACTGACCAGACTCAGCCCTGCTTAGCTTCAGTGAACAATCAGTCTTGGACTACAGGGTGATGTGGCTGCTGGCATATCACCACCATTAATGACAACTGAGATCTTACAGTCTGACATCAATGACAACTGAGATCTTACAGTTTGACATTAATGACAACTGAGATCTTACAGTCTGACATCAATGACAACTGAGATCTTACAGTCTGACATCAATGACAACTGAGATCTTACAGTGTGACATGGCTTATAGCGAGGATCATGTTCGTACAGTCTGACAAGCAACAATCGTAAAGGATGATAATAAATCGCACAGTGTGCACCCGACTTTAATAAAACTAATGACTGAGATGCAAAATGGCACCTGTTGTGTTTGTGAGAAACAAGACAGAACGAGTCCATGGTGTGATTCAAGAGACATGAAAGAAGCGCTGGCTTCAGATACTGGGATGAGCAGTGTAAAGCCCTGGTCACACTGCACTTTTCCTTCCATTGACTTACATTTATTCCATTCAGACCAGAAAAGTTTCGCATTTCGCTGCGTTCCAAATTTCAAGTTTGGTGAACTCTGACCTGCAAATTTGCATCACGTGAAGACACGTGACCAGTAGAAGATGGAAGTGTAAGGGCCACACAGTTGACCCAATGAAAGTATCCAGTGTGTGTCTGAAGGTTTCCTGCCCGTTCTGTCTTTTCCATCTCAATTGTGCCTAACACTGGTGTTATTGCAGTTTAAGGTCTTTAATTACAGCTAAATTTCTATTTGACTCAAATTTAGGTTGAAATGGCAATTCATTATTGTTCTTTGTTCTAATACTATGAAATATGCTGTACCACGCCTGCTAATATTTCATATGGTATTTTATCTGTAGCCCCTATATACTGTAACTGCATAAATATGAAACTGCTTAAAGAGAAAATCTAGAATCTTGCCTAATGTGGCTCATGCTCCATCTAACCCGGATTCTAGTATATACTTATACTTAACCCTGGACACAGATTTGCAGTTTGTAATGTCTTATGGTAGATCTTATGGTAGATCTTATGGTAATGTATTTAGATCTCTTAACAGATCTCAGCCTCTACTTTACTCTAGTTAACTACTTGCGCACTTTAGCAAGAATAACACTTTGGAGGTCTAACCACTCTACCAGAACGTGTCACCTTCACAGTTTATTCAGCAACACCTTCAGGCACCGAAGACATCTTTGCAGGTGTTGGTACAGGCAGCAATGCCTGTTTTGTATCAACCACATCAGGAACACAGTCATTTATAACTGGATTGAATGAGTCCTGTATGTGTGAATTCTGGAAACTCAACTCTTTTGTCTTTAGCAGGTGTTTTCGATTTCTTCTGTAGATTTCTCCACCCTGTGTTTGAACCAGGTATGACCTTGGTTTGTCAAGACTTTTCACCACTACTGCTGGCTGCCAACGATTCTCAGCTCTCAGCCTCACCCTTTCTCCTTCACTCAGAGTAGGCAGGTTTCTAGCCCCACGATCATAGTAGAACTTTTGCTTCAGCTACCTGTCTTTTAGGCTTTGCTGAACACCTTTGCGCAGCTGCGGCTGTAGCAGTTTACTCGCTGTTGGTAGTCTGGTTTTCAATCTACAGCCCATAAGAAATTGCGCAGGAGATAACTTCACTCCACCTAGCGGCGTATTCTTGTACTCAAGAAGAGCAATGTATGGATCTCCTTGACTTTCTTGCACCTTCTTGAGTAGGTTTTTGATGTACAGCTCTTTCACTTTGACCATTAGACTGAGGATATCTTGGACTTGAAGTCGAGTGTTTGAACTCCCAGTTATCTCTGAAGTTGCTGAATTGAGCACTGACAAACTGTGGTCCGTTATCCGAAACAACTTCATCTAGAATCCCGTGTCTTGCAAATATTGACTTCAGTGTTGTTATTACATGCTGGCTTGTTGTCTGTGTCAACTTTGTAATTTCAGGAAATTTTGAGAAGTAATCCACACATACCAAGTAAACTGCTTTGTTGAAGTGAAAGAGGTCAACTCCTACCTTTGCCCACGCCCTGTCTGGTAATTCATGACTGACAAGAGGTTCTTTGGTATTGTTCCTTTTGAAAGTGTTGCACACAGCATACTTTGACACCACACCTTCAATTTGTTTTCCCATGCCGTGCCAAAATAATACATCTCTTGTTCTCTCTTTATACTTAACAACTCCCATATGAGCTTCATGAATCCTCTCCAGCATTTCTGCTTGAAGACTTTGTGGAACCACGAGTCTTGTGTTTTTGAACAGCAGTCCTTCTGAAATGGTCAGCTCTTCTCTTAATGTCCATTACTTTTTCACAGCATTTGGCACATGTCTGATTTGTTTAGGCCATCCTGTCTTGACTACTGCCATCACCATCTGCAGTTCTCCAGCTGCTTCTGTAGCTTTCTTGCCTGCTTCAAGTTTTTCTTCTGAAATTGGTAGACATTCTGACAAGTGATGGACTTCCAAGTCACTGTCAAGTAATTGCTCTGCTTCTTCTTCCAGGTAGGCTCTGCTAAGCGTATCAGTGATTTTCAACTCTTTTCCTGGTTTGTGGGTTACCTGCAGATCATACGGCTGAAGTTTCATCAACATCCTCTGCAGTCGGGTTGGCGCTTTTTCTAGAGGCTTTTTGAACACTGTCTCTAGTGGCTTGTGATCTAACTGCACTCTTACTGGTTTACCATAGATGTATTGGCTGAATTTTTCACAACCGTACACAATGGCTAAAAGCTCTTTTTCAATCTGACAGTCAGTGATCTTGAACCATATGCTACAGGATGTACTTCCTGCAAAATGACAGCACCTAAACCCTCTGAACTTGTATCCACAGAAAGAGTCACATCCTTGTTGACATCAAAGAATTTGAGAACTTGCTCAGTTGTGACTTCAGCATCTCAAAACTCTTTTGCTGTGAAGTTTCCCAGTGCCACGCTACACCATTTTCCAGGAGTTTCCTCAGCGGCACACTGATCTACGACAGATTTGGAACAAATTTTGCAAGTGTTGAACCATGCCAAGAAACCTCATCAAGGCAGCTTTGTCTTGTGGCTTAGGCATCTCCACAATTGCTTTGACTTTGTCTTGGTCTGGCTTCAAATCTTCTCCACTCAGTACATGCCCTATGTACTTTATTTCAGACATTCTGATCTTGCATTTTTCCCGATTTAGTTTCAGATTTATACTCCTGATTCTCTCTAAAAGCCTCCTGAGCCTTTCATCATGCTGTTCCGCATTTTCTCCCCACACGAGTAAGTCATCCATGATATTCACGACTCCCTCCAGGTCTTCGAGCCTTTGTGCTATGTACTTCTGGAAGACTTCTGGGGCTGATGATACACCGAAAGGTAGCCTCTTGAAACAGAATCTGCCAAAAGGTGTATTAAATGTACAAAGCTTGGAACTTTCTTCATCCAGTTGAATTTGCCAACACAGAAAAAAACTTTTGCATTTGGCATTTCACTCACCACTTCTTCAACTGTCTTGAGTGGAAAGTGTTCTCTTTTTATAGCTTTGTTCAAATCTTTGGGATCAATGCAGATTCGAAGTCTGTTCGGCTTCACAACAGTCACCATACTATTGACCCAATCTGTTGGTTCTGTCTGTTTGTTGATCACTCCAAGACTTTCCATTCTACTAAGTTCAGTTTTTATTTTGTCTTTTAGTGCGATCGGCACTTTTCTGGGTGGATGTATCACCGGAGACACTGTCGTATCAATCTTGATATGATGAAAGAATTTGATGATGTGTTCAATAGGATGGGGTGCATTCCTGGCACCCCATCCTATTGAACACATCATCAAATTATTTCAGAATGTCAGTGTTTTCTTCACAGTCCACCTTGTAGATTCTTTTGACTAGTCCTAACCCTGTGCATGCTGACCTTCCCAGGATAGCAGGTGAGTCTTTCTCTATAATCTGGAACTCAATTTCATCTTCATTCTCTTTGAACTGGCAGATGAGCTTTACTTTGCCATTTGGCTCCATCTTGTGGCCTGAGTACGCTACTAAAACACGCAGTTAGACTTGCACATTGACATGGATTTTCCTGCAACTGCTCTGAAGTCTTTATATGAAATCATGTTGCACTCCGCTCCAGTATCCAGTTTAAAAGAAAGCGCTCTTTTGTTTACTTTAAGTGTTTCTGTCCACTTGTCTTTTTCTCCAACTGTGGCATCAGTTGCTTTGTTAACTTATGTCTCTGTTTTCTTTCCAGTCTGCTTCTCTTCAAGGGCATCCACAAACAGTTCTGTGTGATCCTCTTGTTCAATCTCATGAACTTTTCTCACTGTGAACCTTGTTTTGTCGTTTTTAGTCGGACCCTGCATTTGCATTTTGCACATCCTTCTAAAGTGATTTTTTCGACGACACACTTTACATATTTGTCCATATGCAGGACACTTCCTCGGTTCATGCCTGTAACCGCATCTGGTACATTCCTCTTCTTTCTTTGACCATGCGTTCGGAGCAAGCGGCAACCTCCCTGTCTCTCTCTTAAAACCAACACGGAAGTGAATTAAATGGCAATTCATCAACTGGCCGCTTGAGGCTGGCTGCAAAAGTGAGTCAAATCTGCATCCTCCCCCATGTTGAAATGCTCTACTTTACAGCAGAAAAAAACATGTTTACAGCCTGGAGCAAAAAGTGGCTTTGGTCTATACAGCTAATTTTGCCCTTCAGGACAACTGTGAGGAGGGTGAATTTTTTTTATAACTCATCCGTTTAAATTATATTAAGTCTTAAATTTCTGCATAATTAAGGGTGTGTCCACTTTTGAGTGACAGGTGTATTCCCGCTGCTGTGGTCATTAGTCATCATTAGCTGTTTGTCTGCTGTCTGTTAGCCGTCATGTTAGGGTTTTTCACCCATTTTCGTTTATCCGGGCGTGACGAACTGCCAAGATGGCAACGGTCGGCTACGCCCACTTTAGGCTACAAAAACGGTCTTCAGAAACCTACAGGTGACGTCACGGACACTACATCCATTTTTTTTTTTACAGTCTATGGTTCGGAGCAGAACTATTCCCAGGTGACTTCTTAGTTAGCTTTAGTTTGCTAATTTTGTTCACAGTCACTTCAGTTTCCTCGTGGAGTGCTTTGATTTGGCTTTTTGTGACTTCACTCGCTCTGCAGATATCCACAGCTTTGTTCAGATCCAGATCCGGTTCCCTTAAGAGTCGAGCTCTAATTTGATAATTGTTAACGCCACACACTATGCGGTCTCTGATCAGTGAATCAGTCAGCTGTGTAAATTCACATTCTTTGGCTTTGTTTTTTAACTCAGTCACATAAGCATCAATCAATTCAGTAGGACCCTGAGCTCGAGTGAAAAACGTGTCTTAGATATGTTAAGTTCTTCCTTTTTTCACAGTAACGCCTGAATTTGCTCTTTCAGTGCTTCATAATCATTTGCTTCCTCCTCTTCAAAATCCATGGCATTAAATACCTTTATTGCTTCATCTCCAGCAACATGAAGAAAAGTAGCACATTTTATCTTGCCTGATTTCTCAGATGTTCCGCTTGCAATGAGATACGACTCAAACTTCTGTATCCAGGTTCGCCAGTTATCAACGCTGTCCCGCAATGTTAAGTAATAAAATAGCTTTCTTACCGAATCGTTACATTATATTTCTCAGCAACGAAGGGGTTACATCACTATTCTTAATTAATTAATAATAAATAATAATAATAATGTTTATTAAAAATAACCATCAATTTTATCCTTCTGGTCAAATATTGTTCTGCAAACATCAATAACAGCTTTAACCCTTGTGCATCAATTTAAAAAAGTTACTCATAGGTCCAAAGAGGACAAAAATGTCCATGTCAAAAAACTGTCATAAAAAGTTGAAGCTTGGGAGCACAGACTTAACTTCAGCAATAATCTGCCAAGGGTATTCTTTAAAATGATACCAAAGTTATTTTTTTTTATAAGTAAATCAAAAAAAAAAGTTATATAGGTTTAAGTTTATGAAAATTATTTATGAATGTTATTTTATATAAAATATATATTTTATTAAACAAGTTGAACTCTAAAACGGCTAGAAAATCAAAGCCATAAATCTAAATAAGTTGTGTTCCAAATTTGAGGTTGATATCTCAAAAAATGAGCTTTCAGTGAGATTTTGTTTGGGCAATATTTTATATAAAATATAAATAAGTATTTTGTGTAACTAGTGCAAAAAAAAAAATTTCAAATGAAATGGGGGTGAAATAGTAAAATTACAATAAAAATAGACACCTGTGCCAAAATTCATTAAGTTAACATAAAAAAACAAAAAAACTTACACATAGGTCCAAAAGGGACAAAAATGTCCAAGTCAAAAAACTATCATAAAAATGTTATGCTTGGGAGCAAATACTTAAGTTTGGTCTCATTTTGAATAAGACCCTTGGCAGATTGTTGTTGAAGTGAAAAAATTGAAAAAGTGCAACCAAAAAAAAAGTTATAGAAGTTTAAGTTTATGAAAAATATTTATGAACATTATAATCAATATTTTATATAAAATATATATTTTATGAAACATTTGGAACTCTAAAACTGAAATAAATTCAAAGCCATAAATCTAAACAGGTCGTGTTCCGAATTTGAGGATGATATCTCAAAAAATGAGCTTTCAGTAAGATTTTGTTAAGGCGCAGTACCAGACTTTCCCCATTGGATGCCAGCAAAACTCCACTGGTGAACACAGTGATTGGATTTTCGATTTGCAGTTGAGTTTTTCTCTCTCAAATATTACAAGCACACAAACACACTTTTTATTTTATTGCACATATACAACCCACATTGGACATCCATACCAACAAACTGTCAGGTTGAGTAAGGGAGCGAGGGCTCAATTGCGAGAAAAAGGTCTTTTATTCAATATATCACAAAATAAAACAAAACACAAACAAAAACTACCCCAAGGGGGAAAACAAGACAGACTTAGACTTGGACTTGAACTTCGACTTGGACTTGACTTGACTGAGGCACACAGCAGGGAAACACACAGTGTACGACGACGAACCAGCACAGGACTGAAGACACAAGGAGAATAAATAGGGAGAGCAAACAAAGCAGGTAACGAGGGAGGACAGGTGGGGAAAATGAATCAATAATCAGGTAACAAGGTGGGCGGGGTTAGACAATCGACAGGAGAGCACATGGCACAAGGAAACACATGACAAGCCATGTGCTCACAACAAACAGGACTAGAACACAAAACGAGACATGAACACGCAGCTAGTGAAAACTCATAAGCCACGTGTTCACACGAAACATGAC
Source organism: Rutilus rutilus (assembly GCA_021464565.1). Classification (NCBI taxonomy): domain Eukaryota; kingdom Metazoa; phylum Chordata; class Actinopteri; order Cypriniformes; family Leuciscidae; genus Rutilus; species Rutilus rutilus. Next base: position 1,198,253 of record JAJAQA010000017.1, on the reverse strand, counting down.
AACATGAAAGCACACAGCCAGTGAAAAACAAGCTGTGTGCTACACAGCACAAGACAAGAAAAAACACACGCAGACAGAAGAGCGCGCGGCTCGAGCAAACTCGAAACCGCGCGCGCTCACGTGACAAGACAGAGCGCACGAGAACGAGCGAAAGCTCATTCCGTGCGCTCACAAAAGAAAACAAACACGCGGGGCATTGATGTCCGAATCCCGACACAGAATCGAAACCTAACTAGACAGACGTGTCGGGATCCAAACACCATGCCCCGCACATTTAACAAGGCACGTAGACAAGTGAGTGCACGGCCCGAGCGCGCTCGGAACCGTGCGCTCACACAGAGACGAGACAAAACAGGGAGTGTCAGAGCTCTGTCACAAAACCAAGAAATTAACTAGACCGAAGTGACAGAACCCTGACACTACCCCTCCTCAAAGGGACGCCACCTGGCGTCCCAAAGCGGGACATCAAAAACAAGACAGGAACATGACAACTCACCAACAGACAACACAAGACAAGAAGATCAAAACACAGAGACAAAGTGGGGAGGGAGGGAGGGGAGCCAAGTCAGAGCCAGCAGGAACATCCACAAAGTCAAAAAGAGGGACCAGGGAGGGACGGGCGGGTTGAGCCAGGGAGGCTCAGACAGATCTGGGGTCATGGCAGAAGACCAGGGTGGAACCGGAGGGACAGACCAGGGAGACTCCGGTGGGTCTGGAATCCTGGCTGAGGGCCAGGGTGGTACTGGAGGAACTGACCAGGGAGACTCCAACGGATCTGGAATCCTGGCTGAGGGCCAGGGCGGTGCTGGAGGAACTGACCAGGGAGAAACCGGCGTCGACAGGACAGGTTGCAAGGGCAGAGCCATCAGGGCAGGCGGAGCAGGCTGGCCAGGCTTGGGAAAGACAGGAACTATAGTGAGGAAGGCCATATAAGGAGGAGCAGGCTGCTTGGCGATGGCTTCCGGGCTGGCAACGGGCTCTGGGACCACTTCCGGGGGCTTGGCCGAACCCGGCATGACTGGGAGCATGGGTGGCGCCGGCAGGGCCAGGAGCTTGGGTGGCGCCGGCAGGGCCAGGAGCTTGGGCGGCGCCGGCAGGGCCAGGAGCTTGAGCGGGGCCGGCAGGGCGAGCAGCTTGAGCGGGGCCGGCAGGGCGAGCAGCTTGAGCGGGGCCGGCAGGGCGAGCAGCTTGAGCGGGGCCGGCAGGGCGAGCAGCTTGAGCGGGGCCGGCAGGGCGAGCAGCTTGAGCGGGGCCGGCAGGGCGAGCAGCTTGAGCGGGGCCGGCAGGGCGAGCAGCTTGAGCGGGGCCGGCAGGGCAGGACGCCTGGACGGCGAGTCAGGGATAGCAGTCACCTCTGGGACGGTCCCCGGGCCCGGAGCCACCGGACAAGTCGTTGAGGAGGCCTTTCTTTTCCTCTTCCGTCTCCGGACCACAGGGACCACTGACACAGGGACCACCGACACAGGGACCACCGGAACAGGAACTGGGACCACCGGTACAGGAACCGCCGGAACTGGGACCACCGGACTTGAGTGAGCAACAGGAGCCCTCCTTCTCTTCCTCCGTTTCCGTGAGCAAGGTGGTGCTGCTGCAGTCTCTAGAAACGCCACAGGGGGCGCTGAAGTCTCTTTAGCCGCCAGTGGGGGCGCTGCAGCCTCTTCAGCCGCCAGTGGGGGCGCTGCAGCCTCTTCAGCCGCCAGTGGGGGCGCTGCAGCCTCTTCAGCCGCCAGTGGGGGCGCTGCAGCCTCTTCAGCCGCCAGTGGGGGCGCTGCAGCCTCTTCAGCCGCCAGTGGATAGGAGGCAGATGAGGCGGAACTGTTCTTCCTCCTCCCTCTCCCCGAAGGGGTCATCGGAGGACTGGGGACCTGGCAGCTTGTGAGATGAATAGGAGGTGGGCCAAGAGGTGGAAGGCCTCCCTCCTCACCACGGTTGTATACATACCCCACAAACTGCCAGAATGAAAGAATCCCCAGCATTCCCATCTCCCAGGCAGGGACAGGCTCATTAAGGCCGTTGTTGAAAATGTCCTTGAGCGCAGTGTTGTTAATGTCAAGCCCCTCCGCAGTGATGACAAACTGGTGGGCAAACTCTTTCACTGTAGACACCCCTTGGCGAAGAGAAAAGAGCTTGCCATAGTGCTTCATCGTCTGACAAGTGGAGGGGCAAGCACTGGGAGATGGAAACAGGAAGATGACCATCTTTCTGCTGAGTCCTCTGATGGCTGGTTCGTTCTGTCAGGTTGAGTAAGGGAGCGAGGGCTCAATTGCGAGAAAAAGGTCTTTTATTCAATATATCACAAAATAAAACAAAACACAAACAAAAACTACCCCAAGGGGGAAAACAAGACAGACTTAGACTTGGACTTGAACTTCGACTTGGACTTGACTTGACTGAGGCACACAGCAGGGAAACACACAGTGTACGACGACGAACCAGCACAGGACTGAAGACACAAGGAGAATAAATAGGGAGAGCAAACAAAGCAGGTAACGAGGGAGGACAGGTGGGGAAAATGAATCAATAATCAGGTAACAAGGTGGGCGGGGTTAGACAATCGACAGGAGAGCACATGGCACAAGGAAACACATGACAAGCCATGTGCTCACAACAAACAGGACTAGAACACAAAACGAGACATGAACACGCAGCTAGTGAAAACTCATAAGCCACGTGTTCACACGAAACATGACAACATGAAACAGCCAGTGAAAAACAAGCTGTGTGCTACACAGCACAAGACAAGAAAAAACACACGCAGACAGAAGAGCGCGCGGCTCGAGCAAACTCGAAACCGCGCGCGCTCACGTGACAAGACAGAGCGCACGAGAACGAGCGAAAGCTCATTCCGTGCGCTCACAAAAGAAAACAAACACGCGGGGCATTGATGTCCGAATCCCGACACAGAATCGAAACCTAACTAGACAGACGTGTCGGGATCCAAACACCATGCCCCGCACATTTAACAAGGCACGTAGACAAGTGAGTGCACGGCCCGAGCGCGCTCGGAACCGTGCGCTCACACAGAGACGAGACAAAACAGGGAGTGTCAGAGCTCTGTCACAAAACCAAGAAATTAACTAGACCGAAGTGACAGAACCCTGACACAAACCCACACAATTATCGTTGCATAATTTATCCAATTGGCTCTATAATATGCCGAAGCAGAAAACAGGAATAAAGCGAGTATTTGCTTTATAGGCCTAACCTGAAAAAATGGCACCATCTGATAATTTTTTTTAAAAATGTCAATTTTGAAGCCTTGCCAACAGAATGAAAGCCTATTAAAAAAGATTGCATCATTTTATAGTTAAACGGCACAGGGATTAAAAAATGCAGTTTTAATGGGGCCATTTTTATCCAAAAGGCGCTGAGAGGAAGTTTTTTGTGTAACTAGCGCAAAATAGATTTTTTAAAGGAAATGGTGATGAAATAGTAAAATTCCAATAAAAATACACACCCCTGCCAAATTTTATGCAGTTAGCATTAACACAGGCAAAGTGATCAAAAAAACAAAACTGAAAAGGACAAAAATGTCCTTAAGAATAAATTTCATATGTAAAATAACACAATCACCAACATTAATCAGCATATAAATCAAACTGCCTAAAGTTACTGAATGAAATGTCGACCCAGGATGAGCTTCAGGACTGTGAAGCTTTGAGGTGTTGATGGACTTGATCTACTCCATCTGTGTTTTGATCATCGTTCTGAATCACATCTGGATGTAGTCTTTTACAAAAGCTTGATTTTCTCAAGTTTATGCTCAAAGTGTTGCTTTTTTATGAAACTTGCCCACATTCAAGTGTTGATAAAAAAGAGTGCATTTAATCTTTATTAAAAGATAAGACAATAAATTATTTATTTTTTAATTTGACTGCATTCTTGTCCATTTCTAAATGTTTACTTTTTGATTTATGAATTATAACAGACTGATGGTGAAAAAAAAACATTATTTTGCTGTTACTTTTTTAAAATTGGTTTTATTATTAAAATTGAACAATTTCTTGCTTTTTGTTAGTTTTTATTCGTTGTACTTTTTAGATAAAAATGTAACTTTTAATAAAGGTATTAAAAGTTATAAAGGCTTTACAACAACATCACCAATCTTCTGTTACATGTGGGCCTTCATGCTCATCTATTGTACAGTATATGATATTGGTGGAGGGTGGTGGGGGCCCACATCAATATTTTTTCAGGGGGCCCCGAATCCTCTAGCTACGGCCCTGACTGGACCTGTCAATCATTTCATGGTTTAAAGGGATACTCCACTTTTTTTGGAAATAGGCTCATTTTACAACTCCCCGAGAGTTAAACAGTTGAGTTTTACCATTTTCGAATCCATTCAGCCAATCTCCGGGTCTGGCAGTACCACTTTTAGCATAGTTAAGCATAGATCATTGAATCGGACAAGACCATTAGCATCTCTCTCAAAAAAATGACCAAAGAGTTTCGATATTTTTTCTATTTAAAACTTTACTCTTCTGTAGTTCCCTTTCGTTGTCACTCCGAGTTACGTCGGATGACGACGAATGGGGTTTCGCTTAGAAATCCTATCATCTTCGAGTATTAAAACACGAGCCAATGGCAAGGAAATGCCATGGGTCTGCGGAATTTGCATAGCGTAACTCCGCCCCACCCTGGGGGTATAAAGGAAGTCGCGAGCAACATGCAGATATGTTTTCGCTTCGGAGCCAAGTTCAGTACTTCACTCCACAAGCCTTTTGAGTGTCATCTCAAATCTCTTCGAGACGAGCGGCTCTTCAGTGTGTTGGTGTGACGGCGCTTCCAGCGAGATCGCATTTCCTGCTGCTGGTTTGTGCAGTAATCTGCCGACAGTGAGTGTGTTTCTCCCTGGGTGCTTCAGCACTCTGCTGAGCTTTTCCACTCTCTAAAAAGAGCTGCACGCGGCACGTCTTTTTCAAGACGGTTTGCCCGTGTATTTTCTGGATGTGTGTGCGTCAGTCATCTGCCTAACGGTCGCGAGCGCTGTTTTGCGTGTTGGGCTTTATCACGCTTGGCAGCGCTCGTTGATGAGTCATGTTTTCATTGCGGGAACATGACCATCGCGATGTTTATAGATCAAGACTCAATGATCTCCATGTGAGTAGAGTCCCCTCTGCCACACCCCAATTTATCTCTTCCTCGAGAAGGGATACTTTGGCTGGTGGCCAGGGTGATCTGAGGGTTTGGTGTGGCACAACAACCGACGATTCAATTCCTCGGGCCACACCCCCCTCCACATCGCAGACCATGCACTCACAGCATCACAAGGCGGGCTTGATTCCTCTGGAAATGAAGTTTCGACTGCGTTGCCTCCCACGGGAGTGCCATCGTTGCCGGGACCGATCCAGAGCTGTCAGCCATGCTTTCCCGGGCAGCTGAAAGCATCGGCTGGAGTGGCCCCGCCCTCCCCCCGAGCGCTGTAAGCTTCTCCCGGACGTGCATCAGGACGCCTGCGCTGCGCGAGACTCCACGTGACTTTCGCGGCCCGCGGGTGTCCTCCGCCTTCGCTGCTTTCGATCGCACGGCGATCATGGTCTGTATGTTCCCTGTCACTACAGTGGCACGGTCATGCAGTGCTGTGTGTCGCCTGCGCCTTCGATGCAGTGCTGTCCCGGGAGTTCTGTCGAACCGGCCGCAGTGGAACGCTAGTCCTTCCCTGGCCAACCCTGGCAGAACGCGGAAATTCTAACCACGCCCCTACGCTGGGACGCTATGCCTCCCATGCCCGGCCTGGTTGTTCCGCCACGCACACTACTGACCTCGCTCTCGGGCGACATCGGTACCTGCGTGATCCTGGGTCAGGTGATGTCCACTATGTGGTCCAGACATGGGCTTAGCCAGGTTGATGTGGCAGGGTCTGAGAATTCATTTTCTCAGCTCCCCCATGTCCCAGGCTGAGCTCTTTGGCGGTGTGGCTTCGACCACCTGAAGCAGACTCGGGTCCGGCACCGATGGTCATCCATCCGTGCGGCCTCCTCAGTCTGCTTCCCGCCAAGCCCCCCTCCATGCGGCTGCTCCCCTCTGGCCTGCAAACGGACCTGAGCAGGAGGAAGCCGCAGGAGGGCGGCGCTGCCCGTCTCCGCCCCTTAGACTGCCACACCAGCCTAAGCAGCACCTTGAGGCGGGCAGCCTGGTCGGCGGGGTGGTTGAGGACTGCGCCCAACAGTCTTCGATCAATCCACAAGCAGACTGAGGCTTCTGCACTGACGGTCATCCGTCGGTGTGGTCTGCTTAGTCTGCTTCCCACCGACGCCGCCTCCTTGCGGCTCCTCCCCTCGAGCCTTCACTGGCCTGAGCACAAGGGGGTCGCTGGAGGCTGGCACCGCCTGTCTCTGCCCCTTAGCCGGCTAACACCTGGCTGAGCAGCACAAACCTGAGACAGGCAGCTTGGAGTTAGGGCTCAGTTCTTCAGGAGCTGGTAGCAGGACCACTCCTTCCCCCGCTTGAGGGCTGGGTGAAGATCTCTACAAAAGAACTAATGCTCTTTCTCTGAGCCCCAAGAGGCTGTGGATGACAGCACGCGCCGCCCACGGGCCACGCTCCTCTCATCCACCTCTGTCGCCAGACCCCTGCCAGAGCACGCCCCCGTGGGACGCTGGTCCTCCCCTGGCCTCCTCTGGCAGGACGCGGTTTATGGCCGTGCCCCCGCACCGGGCCGCTATGCCACCCACGCCTGGGCCGGTCATTCCGCCTCGCTGCACCCCCGACAGTACGTCTGTGGTTCGAATAACCCCGCTGGCGCAGTTTCTGGAGGCCTGGCTAGAGCTTTCCGGACTGTCCCGCCGGGTCGGAGAACCATCAGGCTCGGCTACGTGATTCAATTCGCGTGGTCTCCTCCCCGCCTCAGGGGAATCCGCTCACTATGGCCGGTGGCAATGCCCCTGTCATGAGAGCGGAGGTCGCTACCCTACTGGCGAAGGGTGCGATCGAGACTGTCCCTCCAGCCGAAATGAAGTCTGGGTTTTACAGCCCCTACTTTATTGTACCGAAGAATCCGGTGGGTTACGACCAATCCTGGACCTGCGCGTCTTGAACCGCTCCCTTCAAAAAAGAGGACGCCATTCAAGATGCTCACGGCCAAACGCATTTTCGAATGCGTGCGGCCGCAGGATTGGTTTGCAGCGATCGACCTGAAGGACGCCTACCCCCATGTCTCCATTTTTCCTCGACACAGGCCGTTTCTACGGTTTGCTTTCGAGGGACAGGCATACAGTACGCGGTTCTCCCTTTCGGGTTAGCCCTGTCTCCTCGCGTCTTCACGAAGGTTGTCGAGGCAGCCCTTGTTCCCCTACGCGAACACGGGGTTCGCATCCTGAACTATCTCGACGACTGGCTGATCCTAGCTCACTCTCGAGACCAGGTTTGCGAACACAGGGACCTTGTGCTCCGGCACCTAGCTCGTCTGGGCCTTCGGGTCAACTGGGAGAAGAGCAAACTCTGCCCCGTGCAGAGGATCTCTTTTCTCGGTATGGAGATCGACTCGGTCGCCATGTGCGCGCAGCTTACGAGCGAGCGCGCATAGTCACTGCTGACTTGTCTTCGCCAATTCAAGGGCAAGAATGCGGTTCCACTGAAACTATTTCAGAGGCTCCTGGGGCATATGGCATCCGCAGCCGCAGTAACGCCGCTCGGATTGCTTCATATGAGACCGCTTCAGCTTTGGCTTCACGATCGAGTCCCGAGGTGGGCATGGCAACACGGCACGCTCCGAGTCCCAGTGACTCCGACCTGCCGTCAGACCTTCACCCCGTGGTCGAACCTCAATTTTCTACGGGCTAGAGTGCCCTTAGAACGAGCTTCCAGTAGTGTTGTTTTTGGCGGCCTGTTTTAATTTTAGTTTTAGTCTAGTCTTTGTGTCAAGCTGTCGTTTTAGTTTTTATTAGTTTTAGTCACGTTCATACTCTTTTTAGTCTAGTCAAGTTTTAGTCGACGAAAACTGATGACATTTTAGTCTAGTTTTAGTCAACGAAAACTGATGACATTTTAGTCTAGTTTTAGTCAACGAAAACTGATGACATTTTAGTCTAGTTTTAGTCAATGAAAATTGTATTTTAGTCTCTTTTTAATAATGCAATTCTATTTAACCCAGTCAATATAGAATTTCAAACAAGGTTATCTTATTAGTATATTTAGGGCTGTGACGGTGGCAGTTTTTTTTTTACCACCGTGGTAATGGACCAACTACCGGCGGTGGTTGGGGGTTATTTAAAAAAAAAAAAAAAAAAAAAAAAACTCGTTTTATATTTCCACACAAAGACGCGTGATATAGCACTCTGCGCTCTGAGAGGGATGTGGGACACGTGCAGGAAAGAGACCATCGATCTCTTTATGATATCTTCGTGTTTTCTACTTGATGTAAATTGGTCTGAAGAGCGAATTTTATCCTGAACAAGGGCGAAATATTAGGCTGTTTGAGATTGCGCTGCCAGGGAAAGTGAAACTAAAAATCACCCGCGCGTGTGAAACTATGGGTTCACGCACAACTCTCTCATTCGTCGTGACGTTATAACATTTCGTCTCGTCTCGTTTTGGTCAACGAAAATGAAGAGACATTTTAGCATAATTTTTATTTTGTAAACCACATTTAGTCTCGTTTTTATTCGTCAACGATATTGCATTATACATGTATTTTAGTCATCGTCACATGACCAGCATTTGCGTCTCGTCTCGTCTCGTTTTCGTCAGGTGATAACGGTTCGTTGACGACAATATTTCGTCATAATTTTCGTTGACGAAAGCAACACTAGCTTCCAGGCATGTTGTTGTCTCCACAGATGCCTCCACCACGGGCTGGGGTGCCATGTGCAATGGACATGCTGCTGCAGGTTCCTGGACAGGTCCTCAGCGCCTTTTGCATGTCAATTGCCTCGAGTTGCTGGCCGTACGCCTTGCCCTGCACCGCTTCCGAGCGTTGCTCAAGGGTCAACACGTACTAGTCCGATCAGACAATACCGCCACAGTAGCGTACATCAACCATCAAGGTGGTCTACGCTCCCGCCGTATGTCGCAACTCGCCCGCCACCTCCTTATATGGAGTCAGAAGCATCTGAGGTCGCTTCGAGCCATTTATATCCCGGGACACCTGAACCAGGCGGCCGACGAGCTGTCTCGAGTTCGGCCTCTCGCTGGAGAATGGCGACTCCATCCCCAGTCGGTCCAGCTGATTTGGGATCAGTTCGGAGACGCACAGGTAGATCTGTTTGCCTCCCACGACTCGTCCCACTGCGACCTGTTTTATTCCCTGTCCGAGGGCACGCTCGGCACGGATGCACTGGCGCACAGCTGGCCGCGGGGCCTACGCAAGTATGCGTTTCCCCCAGTGAGCCTCCTTGCGCAGACTTTGCGCAAGATCAGGGAGGACGAGGAGCAGGTAATATTGGTTGCCCCGTATTGGCACAACCGCACCTGGTTCCCAGAACTAGTTCTCCTCGCGACAGCACCTCCCTGGCCAATTCCTCTGAGGAAGGACCTGCTTTCTCAGGGACGGGGCACCCTTTGGCACCCTCGTCCCGATCTTTGGAACCTCCACGTTTGGCTCCTGGACGGGAGGAGGTAGGTTTGAGTACCCTACCACCAGCGGTGGTGGCTACCATCACTTCCGCTAGAGCATCGTCCACGAGACATGCCTATGCGTTGAAGTGGAACCTCTTCGTCAACTGGTGTTCTTCTAAACAGCAAGAACCCACGAAATGCCCGATCAGTGTCGTGCTTTCCTTCCTGCAAGAAGGGTTGGAGCGAAGGCTGTCTCCCTCCACCCTGAAAGTGTATGTTGCCGCTATTGCCGCACATCACGATGCAGTTGAAGGTAAGTCTCTGGGGAAGCACGACCTGATCATCAGGTTCCTGAGAGGAGCGAGGAGACTAAATCCTCCTCGCTCTCCTCTCGTTCCCTCTTGGGACCTCTCAGTGGTTCTAACTGCCCTGCAGAGTGCTCCCTTTGAGCCTCTGCAATCAGTGGAGCTTGAGTTCCTGTCTATGAAGACAGCGCTCCTGGTTGCATTGGCCTCCATCAAGAGGGTAGGGGACCTGCAGGCATTCTCGGTTGACGAAGCGTGCCTGGAATTCGGGCCGGCTATCTCTCACGTGATCCTGAGACCCCGGCCTGGATATGTGCCCAAGGTTCCCACCACACCCTTTCGAGACCAGGTGGTGAACCTGCAAGCGCTGCCCTTGGAGGAGGCAGACCCAGCCTTGGCACTGCTCTGTCCAGTACGCGCCCTCCGTGCTTACGTAGACAGAACGCAGTGTTTCAGGACCTCAGACCAGCTCTTTGTCTGTCATGGTGGGAAGCTGAAGGGAAAGGCTCTCTCGAAGCAAAGGTTGTCTCACTGGATAGTGGACGCCATTGCTTTGGCTTACCAGCAGCAAGGTCGACCGTGCCCCCTTGGTGTGACGGCCCACTCCACCCGGAGTGTGGCATCCTCTTGGGTTCTAGCGCATGGCGCCTCGCTAACAGACATCTGCAGAGCTGCAGGCTGGGCGACACCTAATACTTTCGCGAGATTCTACAATCTCCGAGTTGAGCCAGTTTCTTCTCATGTACTCGCTTCAACTAGCCGGTGCTAGATTCTGCTCAGGTGTCTTCGCTTGCTCGCCATTCCTCTCCACGGACGGGATACGTGCGTTATTTCCTCAGGTGAGCCTCATAAGCCCTGAGTCTCCTCCAGCACTGTTGACGTCAACGCCAGAGTTATGCCACCGGCAGCTTTCGCGCTTGGCTAGGTGCCTCCATGTGCATGGTTCCCCCTCCGGGCGACCCCCACATGTGTATTCCACTGTAAGCCTCTTTGAGCATGTGTCTTTCCCTTGGCAAGCCACCTTGCCACCCCTGGGGTTGAAATATTCCACCTGCGGCTGGACACCCCAGTGACTCCGTATGCAGCCCTTCGGGGTCATATGTGTTTTCCAAGTCCCCCCCTTCGGGTTGGGCATGATTGCATATTTCCACTGAGATATGCTTCCCAGTGTACCTTGGTATTCCTGTGTTAAGTAGGAGTCCTTCGTCCGTGCCAGTCTCACGACAGGGAGCTCAGACTTACGCAGGGCACTGGAAGACAGTCGAGAGGTGGCGTGATTATACGGGAACCCCATTCGTCGTCATCCGACGTAACTCGGAGTGACAACGAAAGGGAACGTCTCGGTTACGTATGTAACCCTCGTTCCCTGAGTAGGGAACGGAGACGTTACGTCTCCCTGCCACTTCCGCTGTACCGCTGGAACGCCTGAGTTCAGTCTCGGCTCCTCAGCGAAGACATATCTGCATGTTGCTCGCGACTTCCTTTATACCCCCAGGGTGGGGCGGAGTTACGCTATGCAAATTCCGCAGACCCATGGCATTTCCTTGCCATTGGCTCGTGTTTTAATACTCGAAGATGATAGGATTTCTAAGCGAAACCCCATTCGTCGTCATCCGACGTAACGTCTCCGTTCCCTACTCAGGGAACGAGGGTTACATACGTAACCGAGACGTTACATTGTGTACTAAGACCGACGGAAAATGAAAAGTTGCGATTTTCTAGGCTGATATGGCTAGGAACTATACTCTCATTCCTGTGTAATAATTAAGAAACTTTGCTGCTGTACCATGGCTCCAGCAGGCGTAATGATATGACGCAGCGCCTGAAAATAGTCCCCAGCTCGGTAGACTATTATGGGTCGACTATTTTCAGGTGCTGCGTCATATCATTACGCCTGCTGGACCCATGGTACGGCAGCAAAGTTTCTTGATTATTACGGTAAATTATTATTATCAGATAGTGTTCCGACGGGTCGCCCGCGGGACATAGGGTGATTTGAAGGGTTAACTTTATGAAAGACAAAAAAAAAAAAAAAAAATTTTTTACAAGTCGCATATCTATGGAAAGCTGAGATTCTTGTGATTCTAACGATATAAGCCATTTTAGGATACAATAAACACAGCGGGTACAATCTGTGTCTTTGTCAGACCACCAACAGCCAAATAAACAAACAGGAAGTGGAAGACACTTGCCTAAAAAGCCTTCTGTTCGTCCACTGATCCATTACATTGCAACAACAATGGTTTAGTTACACTGTAAAGGCTCCATACAATCAATTTAGCGAAGTATTTAGTCCATAACACATTTATATATCAATAAACATCCACTTACTGTGAATAGTAGCATTCCAAGTTAGCCGACAGAGCTCTCAAAACTATCGAACATACTATGGTAATCTTCAAATTACATGTCAATAATACAGCTATTTTGACTTCAAAATGGCCGCTGACCCCTGAACTTTTGAGTGACAGCGGATTTCAGCGAATCACGGAGTTTAAGGGGGGTTTTTCCTCCAGCTTGAGCCAGTCACAGCGCATTAGGGACACGGTCCACCTTTCGCTTTGACGGACATTTGGCTACTCCAATTGGAGCAATGTTAGAAATGATTGACGTTTTGAATAGCCAATGATCTCCTGAAGACATTGATATGCAATTTTTATGGGAAGGATTCAAACAGGGTCAGCAATGACGGTGCGCAATGTTTGTTGTCGATCGTGCGCTCGTGCGCATAGCTGCGCTCGCTATAGCAAATGACTTTGGAAGGCTATTTTGATGGGAAATCGCCTCTTTCGACAAGTAAGTGTGTTATTATACAATATAACATATTTTACGTGTTTTTCTGAGTATCTTATGTTTGTGTTTCACTGTTTTGAGATGGCCAATGCTAACTGGTGATGGCTAAGCTTGTCCTCAAGCGTAACGTTATGTGTGCATTGAGCGCTCATGTTACTGTTGTGTTGGACATTTATCAGTTTGTTTATGTCCCTGTGTGTCTTTATCCACGGATTTGTGTTTGTCCGTGTTTGTTTGTGTGTGTTTGGTGCTTTTAGCGCTCTTGTTATTGTTATGAGGTGTGCGCATATCGTTGTTTATGTCCCTGTTTGTCTTTATGCACGGGTGTGTGTGTGTGTGTGTGTGTACTTGTTTTCATGACAACTGAGGACATTTTTATGATAACACACCTGCAAATGAGGACACTCGGGAAAATAGGTGATTTATGAGGACATTTTGGGTGTCCTCATTTTTCAAATGGCTTTAAAAACATACTAAGCAGTGTTTTTTATTAAATGTAAAAATGCAGAATGTTTCCTGTGATGGGTAGGTTTAGGGATAGGGGCAGTGTAAGGGGATAGAATATACAGTTTGTACAGTATAAAAACCATTATGCCTATGGAATGTCCTCACAAATCACATAAACATGGCTGTGTGTGTGTGTGTGTGTGTGTGTGTGTGTGTGTGTGTGTGTGTGTGTGTGTGTGTGTGTGTGTGTGTATATATAAAATAGTACACAATACATAAAAGATATAAATTATTTGTTTTGTTTTTTTTGCTTTTTTTATATCACAGAAAAACATCTGACATTGAACTGGATGACGAATGGGAGTCAGCAGAAAGCCATATGATGGACATCAAAGAGGAACCCTATCCTTCACCTTCCTAGAGAGGTTCAATAACCAAAGAAAAACCTAATCATAAATTTGTTAATAGTTTGATATATATGTAGTGTATAAAATACTAATATTAAATAATATTTTAATACCATAACACTTGTTTTGTATTGTTATTTGCACAAATTTCAGTTTCAAGAATGGCAAAAAAACAATATAATGTGTTTATGCTTCAGTTACTATGTGTCAACAATTATTTACAGTGAATCTGAATAAGGAATAGAATAGCTCTAAGTGTAACCTTTCATTAGAGCCCAAAATTTTGCCTGTACAGTAAAGCATTCAAGAATAGCAGCATGTTATGTGTCTGTGGTTACAAAGTGTCATTTGGAGTCTCCAAGTGGCCTTTTTTGGGGAGCGCCTAGACATAAACTTAGATAAACCTGTGTAAAACACTCATTAGCTTAGGTTTTGTTATCAACATTTAAATTGGGCTTGGTAAGGCTTCATGCTGTGATCCCACTGTGTTTTCCAGCTAATACCTCCCAGCTATAGTTATCTGCAGGCATCTTTTTACAAAAAAAAAGTTAGGCGGAATTTTTTTCCCTCTTTTTTAGTGTGTTCAAAGTTCTATTACTCAATACCAGTGAGACTTACAGTGATTCTGACTGTTTGGGAACAAACCTCAAAGTGTCCCCTTTCAAAAGAGACCAATACCATGCATATACTCCAAATGGTTCAAGAACAGCATGCAATTTAATTTGAGTAGGCCTTTTTTAGGTGTTTTTGGCAGAATTTGCAGGAACGCTAACAGGTTAAAACGGTAAAACTCAACTGTTTGACTCTGGGGGAGTTGTAAAATGAGCCTATTTCCAAAAAAAGTGGAGTATCCCTTTAAGTCTCTATTTCTGATTGTGAAGTTCCTGATTATCTGAGCTGTAGATCCTGAAATGAGGGACTGAAGAGTGTCATTGTTCTCTACAGGTTGAGGGATTGTGGTGTTACAGATGAAGGTTGTGTTGCTCTGGCTTCAGCTCTGAGATCAAACCCCTCACACCTGAGACAACTGGATCTGTCTGAGAATAAACTAGGAGACAGAGGAGTGAAGCTGCTCTCTGATGGACTGAAGGATCACTGTAAACTGGAGATATTGTGGTTAGATTGTATAAATATGTCAACATTAGGGGTGTAACGGTACACGAGCATGGCAGTTCGGTACGTACCTCAGTATTGAAGTCACGTTTCGGTACAGCAGGGGGGGAATAAAATAAACACGAAATTGCTTCCTCTTTTTTTTTAAATAAAACTGTTTATTTTTTTAAACAAATGTGTATATGTGTTTAAATAAATTCTGTTGTAATTAATTTCCTTAAGGATAAAAAACGATCTTAGCTAATGCTGTAAACTATATAAGGAGCTAGGGGTGGGAATCACAGGGTAACTCACGGAAAGGAAAACTCAAATGAATTGTATGTGCCTTGTACAAATAATGCATTTTCATGAAAGGAATAAAAGATAAATGAAAAATGAAATAATATCACGATACAGCAATTCTGCGATAATTGATATATATATAGCCAATCCTATAATGATACATCACGAAATCTGTCTAACTATGAAAACAAAATGCCTGTGTAAAGGTTAAGTGCAGGTTTTCTCTCTTGATTAAAGCCCAAACTGTTAGAAAACAGCACAAAAAGTTTTTCAGTCTGTAAATTAAATTAAACATTTTAAGTAAATTATATAGACGAATCCACTTATAGACGCATGCTCTGAAACGCTCCCGTGTGTATCTGTGTAAGCGCTCTGTGAAGAGCTTCAAAGATATCTATTTACAACAAGTTTTGTAACCTACTAGTCTAAAAGTAAAAACCCTCTAAAGACTTGTGTATTTATGATCCATTTAAGCACTTAATATATGAATCAGACAGTCAAATCCCATAATAAATGCTGCTAAACAGCACACTCTGCGAATAAATCTGATTCTGAAGCACAGTTATTTTTTCATGTTGAAGTGAATATGCGATGGGTATTTGCCTGCTTCGGCTATCTCACCTACATGCATGTCCTGAATATGGTTACGCATTGCTCTAGTGGAATTATGCCAGTTTGAAATGGCACAGCTTACATAAAACCTTTCTGTTTTATTTCTACTTCAAAATACTCCCGCGCCTCATTTGTTTTTTGAGCGGTCATTTCTGTGCTCTCCGTGACTGACATGAGAGGCTCTACCTCTTAAGGTATTATTTTTCCAAGTTAAATTTTTAAGTTAAAATGCTTTTAAATATAAATATAACAAAGGAAGGGAAGAAGGAGGAACTGGTGAACGGTAAACGGATGTTTTAAGCAGGGCTTGTCAATCATTTCATGGTTTAAGTCTCAATTTCTGATTGTGAAGTTCCTGATTATCTGAGCTGTAGATCCTGATCTGAGGGACTGAAGAGTGTCATTGTTCTCTACAGGTTGATTGATTGTGGTGTTACAGATGAAGGTTGTGCTGCCCTGGCTTAAGCTCTGAGATCAAACCCCTCACACCTGAGAGAACTGGGTCTGTCTAGAAATAAACTAGGAGACTCAGGAGTGAAGCTGCTCTCTGATTCATGTTATCAACTGGAGACGCTTCGGTGAGTAGTGATGACTAAAAATATTAGAATTTTAATTGTAAATTAATATAGTTTCTTCTTCTGAGGTTATTTTCTTGTTAATATTTACGGACTGTAAACATGTTTAATAAGAGTTTGATTCCATTTATAGTTAGAATAAAGTATATTAATGTTTCTTTTTATGTCAAAACAATACAATATATCAGTAGTGTCATTTGATGCATTTACATGGACCCTAATAATCCGATTGTAATCGGACCAGTAGCACAATCAGAATAAAAAAGTAATGTAACCACGTCAATCGGAATGAATTGGCCAGATCTGATTACAATTTTATTCGGATTGTAAGGGGTGGTTTATTCCTTTTGTAATCTGATCGAGAGAACATTTAAACACTTGATTGGATTGAGAACCAAAACTGGAGAGTACTGCGCAAGTGCAATGCCGTAGAAACAGGGCCAGAGTGGGGCCCATTTTCAGCCTGGGATTTTAATGCCCAAGTGCAGCCCCCAAAAGACTATATCACCCCACCCTCCACACCCTTTTATGTCATATGTTTCAACAGGAATATACAGATAAACAACAAATAACATAATACATTTTTAAACAAACATTAAAAAATCTAATAAATTAAAATGAATATCAGACAGGAATATATGGAATATATGAAAAGAAAAGGATATATATAAACCTAGCACCTAAACTTTTATTTTACAATTATTATCTGTTCTGATAGGCCTATGCAGATTCACCCTTTCTCCCTGGATATGAGCGTGTGTGTGTGTGTTTGTGGGAGAGAGAGTATGCGCCAGTGGGGATTTCTTTAAGACTGCAAGGGAAGCTCGGCTTCCCCTATAATGTAAAAAAATGAATGGTCAGATATGTTGTGTTAACATTTTATTGACTAAAAATGTGTTAGAACGCGTTCATCTCGAAGACGAGTTCGTTCAGAATCAGCTACAGAGAGCAGGTAGGCTGACTTCGATTTCCTTCTCATACATTCCCGTAGCGTGGATAAATGCTGCGATTATGTCCCGCCCACGGATGCTCAGCGTCTCTGGGGTGAATGAAGGAGTGGGCTGGCCTGGACTCCAGGCTTCTGCGTCTCCTTTTGATTGACAGCGATTTTGTACTATTAAAAAGTTGCTGAAGCTATTTGAGCTCAGTCCCATCGCGGATTTTGCAATTGTTGTCGAAAGACTACTGCAACCTATTTCTTGGTATTTGCTTGCCGAAATTGTTAGCCAATTTTCATCATACATTTCACACAAATATACACCATATTCCTTGTTTCAGTTTAAAGGAGAACTCCGGTCAATTTTAACATTGAGCTAATTTTTTTGTAAATTTGTAGTGCTGTCAGTACAGAGAACAACGACAAAAATCGGTGTTGCCTACAACGTGTTATCCTCTTTTTAAAATTTGCACCCTGTTGACTTCAGTGGGGCAAGTTTTAAACCTGCTTTTAGCCTCTTAACATCCTTGATGTGTCATTACAAGTGCACAGGTCATGTGAGTGATTCCTTCTGAGTGAACGCGGGTGAATCTGACTGCAGTAGATGTTAAAGATATTAATAAAAATTATGTTTATTCAGCCAGCGCACATTCCTGTATTTATATCCTGTTTTCGGTCGAAGTCCACAGTAATCGATTGTCGAGTTCACGCGCATGATCATAGGTACTAATCTTTTTTTTAGATTGTTTGATCATTCATTCATTCATTCATACAGTAGGCTAGGCTAGCGTCGTAGGGGTGAACTAGCCAGCTAGCAAACTGCACACGATGGCTGACAGTGCTAATATTGTCGACCTGATTTCTGTTTATTTATTAGCAACCAAAAAAAAAAAAATCTATAATAAAATATATTATTTATAAATGAATTAATAAATCTGTTTATCGATGCATATATATATATATATATATATATATATATATATATATATATATATATATATAAAATAAATAATGATGTATATTATTTATAAATTAAATAATGAAAATGAGCTTCCCCTCTTTGAAAGACCAGCAGCCGCCACTGGTATGCGCATTATCTGCCAATTTGAGAAGACAACACTTTTTAATGCACTGGTAAACTGGTGCTACTGGTGTAAGTAAAATAAACTGGTGAATAAACTGGTGTGTGATTAGCTACTTCAATTACCAGTTACAGAAATGTAGCGCGTGCATTTTCCGCATATGTGTGAAGTATAGACAGAAAGAAGTTATGAGGCTCGCCTTACAGTGTGTAATATTTACATATAATAATATTTATAACCTCTACGAAGAGCTGTGCTCATGCAAGTGACGGGATTTCGGGTGTACGAGCACTGCTTGCACACCTTCTTCGCCACTACTACAACCAACGATTTTCTGCTTTCAGTGTGTCTCTCATTATAAATGAACTAGAGACTTGTGCACGCATCCCATGTGAAAACTGCCTGTGTGTCGAAATGGTACCACCGGCCCAAACTATGTGCAGCCCACCGGGAATTGTTCCGATTCTCCTGATGGCCACACCGGGCCTGCATAGAAATAGCGTAATGACGTAGAAATGGTATAATGATGTAGAAATGGTATAATGATGTAGAAATAGCGTAATGATGTAGAAATAGCATAATGACATAGAAATAGCGTAATGACATATGACGCGTGGTTCGAGCTGTTCTTCCTGTTGAATAAAGTGTCATAAATGACTGTCCTGTCATTCTGAAATTCTCTTAGCACTCATCGTCTGTGAAGTGGAGCAGGACAGTCCTTGTTTCAGACTCTCCTCCAGAGTTTTGGGCATGGTAAGGGGCTTTACTGCTGGATAAATACAAGCAGCACGGCTAAACGGTTCATGTCCTCGTCATTGTATAATTAGGATTCGAAATAGATAAATATTAAGTATGCATTTTAAAACAAAAGGAGGATTGTTAATATGCAACAAAAGCGGGAAACTCTGTATATTCGTGCAGTGTGCGCATGTCAAAAGATGAAATCCGATCAGAAGCTTGTGACATATAAATGCACATCAACCCGATCACTTTTTTAGCGTTCATGTAAACACCACGTTCGGATTCATCAATCGTAATAAATTAATTATGATTAAAGCAAAAAGTGTCCATGTAAACGTAGCTTTTGACTACGTTTACATGAATGTCTCAGTTATGTATATAACCCTCGTTCCCTGAAGGAGTGAACGGAGATGTAGTCGACATACCGACTGATTGGGATCACGCTTAGGGAGCCTGTCATCTTCGAGTACTGTTAAAACAAGCCAATGCAGATTGGCGTGCGAGATTTGCATATTACGCTCCGCCCCGCAGCGCGGGTATAAATATGGAAGTGGATGCACACACCAGTTGTTTTTCGCTGAAGAGCCGAGCGGAGCTAGACTCTTTGAAACTCTTTGGTCATTTTTTTGAGAGAGATGCTAATGGTCTTGTCCGATTCAATGATCTATGCTAAGCTATGCTTCAGGGAACGAGGGTTACATACATAACCGAGACGTTCCCTGAAGGAGGAAACGGAGACGTAGTCGACGTACCGACTGATTGGGATCCCTTTTTAAAACGCCACTGGTGCAGCCACCTTCCAGTGTCTAGACAAAAGCCTCCTGCTCCCTGCATTATTGAGGCGGAGATAGGACAGGGCTTAGGCTAGGGAAGTCACTGCTTTACCTAACCCTAACAGGGGGGAGACGCACCAGTAAGAGACGGCAGAGCGGGCTCTGCCAAGGGAAAGACACGGGCTCGCCGCAGGAAGCCGTACTGTGGAAGAATACACATATGGGATCGCTGTAGGGATCACAACATATGGACCCAGCCCAGCACAGGTTCCACCAGTGCATACAAGTTTTAGGCCTGGCATCAGACGCTCCGCCACGTCCATTGCCGAAGGGTGTGGAGGAACTCAACAGGGTTTGGCAAAAGAGGAACTCTACTGGAGCAAGAATGACGCACGTATTCAGTCCATAGGAGGCGAATGGTGTGGCAAGCTGATACTTCGAACAGGGCTTGCAGTGTAACTGGCTTCTATGCAAAGGGAGCACACGGGAAGCAACCGGCTCGACACGTAGGCTACAGAATCTTGCGAACGTGTTTGGTGTCTCCCTCAGCTCTACAAACATCTGTTAGCGAGGCACACTGTGCCAACGCCCAGAAAGCAGCTACACTCTAAGTGGAGTGGGCTTGCAACCCAGGGGGCATGGTACATCTTGGGAATGACATGCCAAGATGATGGCATCCACTATCCAGTTGGCCAACCTCTGCTTGGAGACAGCCTTTCCCTTTTGCTGGTCTCTGTAACAGACAAAGAGCTGGTCTGAGGTCTAGAGGCTTTGCATTCATGGGCACATATCCAGGCAGGGGTCTCAGGATAACATGAGAGTTAGCCAGCCCGAAACCCAGGCACAATTCGTCAACCGAAAATGCATGCAGCTCTTAATAGAGGCCAAGCAAGCAGGATAACTGTTTTTAAAGACAGTACTTTTAACTCAGCTGCCTGCAGGGCTCAAAGGGAGGTCTCTGCAGTGCGGTCAGCACCAGATATAAGTCCCAAGAGGGTATAGAGTGGGCGCAAGGTGGATTCAGTCTCCTTGCTTGCCTCAGGAACCTGACGATCAAGTCGTGCTTTCCCATGGATTTCCGATCCACTGCATCATGATGTGCGTCAAATAGAGGCAACATACAGTTTGAGGGTGGAGGGAGACAGCCCTCGCTCCAACCCATCTTGCAGGAAAGAAAGCACGGAAGTGACCGAACACCTTTGGGGGGTCTTTTCGGAGAGAAGAACACCACTCAAAAAACAGGTTCCACTTCAGGGAGTAAGCATGCCTTGCAGAGGGGGCTCTCGCAGAAGTCATAGTGTCTACAACTTTTTTGTGGTAGATCACCTAGAACCTTCGCATCCCGTCCATTCGGGACCAGACATGGAGTTTTCCAGAGGTCTGGACGCAGGTGCCATACGGTGCCCCATCCCTGAGAAAGGGTGTCCTCCCTCAGAGGAATGGGCCAGGGAGGGGCTGTCGAGAAGAGCATTAGTTCGGGGAATTAGGTCCGGTTGGGCCAATAAGGGACGACTAACAAGACCTGCTCCTCTTGCTCCCTGACTTTGCACAGTGTCTGTGCAAGAAGGCTCACTAGGGGAAATGCATACTTGCAAAGGCCCGGGGCCAGCTGTGTGCCAACGCCTCCATGCAAGGGTCTCCTCGGTCAGGGAGTAAAACAACAGGCAATGGGACGAGTCCAGAAAGCCAAACAGATCTATCTGTGCAGCCCTGAAGTGGTCCCAGACCAGCTGGACCGCCTGGGGATGGAGTCTCCACTCTCCCTGGGCCACAGTATGTCGTAAGGGCTCGTTGGCGGCACGATTGAGCAAGCCGGGAATATAAGTGGCATGAAGCGACCTCAGAAGCTTCTGACTCATAGGAGGAGGTGGCGGGCGAGTTGCGACAGACGAGAGAAGCATAGCGCAATGGTCGCAGTGTCGTAGCGCACCAGTACATGCTTGCCGAGCAATATTTTGTGACATCTCAAAGCAAGGTGTACTGCTAGCAACTTGAGGCAGTTAATGTGCCAATGCAGTTGGGGGCCCGTCCAGATCCCCGTTACTGCATGCCCGTTATACGTGGCCCCCCAGCCGGTGTTGGTGGACACTTGTTCTAGGGGCACTCTGGCCCAGAGAAATGAAGGTCTGATCACGGACTGAGGGTTTGGGGGCAGGCCGGGGTGATGGTCACACGGGGGGTGATGGTCAAACGGAGTGTGCCGCTCTGCCACAGCCACCTCGGGACTCGGCCCTAAAGCCGAGCACAAACACAAACAAAACAAAGATTCTCCACCCGGCCCTTCTCTGGGAGGAGGGAGTGTTTCGGTGACCATCTCCCGAAGAGCTCCTTCCTAACTGACCCAATGACAGAAAGAGTACAGTCATACAGGATTATGGATAAGGGTAAAGGGTCATCATTCATGGTGGTTTGGATGCAAAATCAAAATCTGAATGGTTAAAAAGATATTTAAAATTGTACATCACAGGGTTATTTTATTATCTCTGACTAATAGTGCAAATAGTTTTAGTTGTTCTACAGTGGATAATTTGACTGTCTGTGTTTTACTGACAGGTTTTAATGGTGAATGATTCTGACCTTCTCTGGATCAGCTGATGGAGAATAAAGAGCCGCTACAGACACATCACATTCAACAGAATCAACACACACAAGCCCATAGTGATCATCACACACACACATGTGTTTGTGTAACTTTCTAGAATGATCCAATGCTTCATCCAGAGTCAAACATGGAAAACTTTTGTTTCTTCTTCAAAACTGACATTTATACTGGTGCCCCATTTTACATAATATTTCTAGTTGTTTGTGAATGTGAAATATACAAATAAATATATAAATGTGCTTTACATTGTAACAGTCAAACCTGTAAACATGTTTTGTTGGTTGTTGTAATTATGCTACACACCTTGAGGGGGCAACAAGGAGTAATACTCTCAGGTATAAAATGGGTGTAGAGAGTAGAAGTAGTAGATTTGTAATCGAGAAGTAAAGCACAAGGGGGTAATCCATCAGCCGCAAACCGAAGCTTCCCCGGGGGCCGCCATTGATTAGTAGACCATCACCTGCTGTTAGCATTCCATTGACTCCAATTCATTTTGGCGTCACTTTGACAGTGAAAAACTTTACATCTGAGGCATTTAAAAACTCCATTTGTCCATTATTTATTTCTAAAGAAACACAAAAATGTATAAAAGGCTCCATTACCTTGTATCTTACATTATGGCCCTGTAGAAGCAGTTTTTGTAAAAATAGGCTAACAATTGCGTCATAACCACACGACTCTCTGTCTCACAGTAGAGAGATTACCGTATAGACAGGAGGAGAAGCTCGCGGGCAATCGGGGGGACGTGGAGGCAAAATGACAAAATAATTAATCAGAATACTTAGCAAAAGTTTTTCCTGCTCCTAGCTCATGGACACCTCCTACTCACACTCTTCATCTCTGCAAGTTTCGGAAGGGAATGATTCAGATTTCTCTTGGCACAGCTACTAGAAGACAGATAGGTTGCTCACGTCACATCTACGTCGTTAAGCTCAGTTTGAGTCTATCCAGTACGCTCAGCCATCAGGAAGTGAGTGCTTCTAACTGACTTCACTTTTCTCCATTGAAGTCTATGGGGTCGCTGTGTCCATTTCTTTTACTGTCTATCTATAGTAAAGCATGGCTTGATTCCAAACAATTAATAGTCCTGACTGGGAAACTTTGAGTTTGATGCTCAATCGGAAGTTAGCATTGTTTATTTTCCCTGTTGACTAAATGTTTACTGGTTGATGTATGAATAGTTATTTTCCTAATGTGATTATTTTTTGTAGAAGGACTCCACATTCTGTGGGATTTATCTTTCTGTTTCACACGCCTGTCTGGACTCTTGTCTGAAAGATGTCTATGAAGTGAGTTTAGGCCAAGCTGGATTATACCACATATGTGATTTGGTAAAGACTTTCTGGTTTGCTGTGATTTGGTATCAACACTAAGGTTTGCACTGGGAAGATTTGGGATTTGCATTCTTGGACCTGAGCTTTCATGGACAGTGATTCCTATAGTGTGGTCAATGAACTTTCAACGTCATTATCCTTGTCATCGTCATCTTCGTTATCATTATCAAAAACAGATAAGACTTTCATTTCTATGTTACTGGTTCTTGAGTGGTTCTATCTATCTATAGGCCTTTATCTCATTTCCTGGTTTCGGAACGTTCGAAATCGGCAAGCAGTGTACTCGCACTTCCAGTGGTTTCTTAGTTAACTTTAGATGACAAGTATGTCAGTAAACTTAAATAAAATTGCAATATAGACCAGTGTCTGTCAATATTAAATCGCATGAAGACTATTTAAATAGGAATCATGCATGTTCTACGTGTCTCTGTGAATGAATGGCACAGACGCGCTGTTTCATTTACCACACACACACTGAGGCACACATGACGCTCGCAATGTTTTCAGCCTATATGAGGACATTAATACACTTCATCAACACAGCCGCTCTGAGAGTCACTTCAGCAGCATTTTAGCTTCATTTGAGAAAAACTATCGTCAATCATAAAACACAGAGAGACTCAAAGGTCTACACGGCAACCTGTCAAAATAAAAGTTTGGTTTAACCTTTGAAGAAAGTTAGATTTGCTTAAATCATTACATTTTAAATAACTGGTTATAACAATTTAATTAAACCATTAAAATGGAATCAAGAAAACAAAAAAATAACGCAATAACCGGAAGACGCAGTACACTGCTTCAGCAATTTTCCGCGGCTACTTCTGGCTTTCTGTTGTGATGCGATAAAGGCCTATTGAGTAAAGTCATGTTTAAAGGTTCATAAAAAAAGAATTCCACAGTAAAAACTGCACTCATGTCCACTTTAACTCTGTGGTGGCCGAGAAACTGCACAACTAAAAGGACTGATGGCCCAATAGGTGGCTCTGAATGCATTGTCCCATTTAAAACTTTAACGGTCAATTAAAAAATATCTGTACAGTAAATTGTGCCAATATTTCGTTTTCCACTAGATCAATTATGCTCTATTAATCCTTTTAGATTAGATTAGATTAGATTAGATTAGATTCAACTTTATTGTCATTACACAAGTACAGGTACAAGGCAACGAAATGCAGTTTAGGTCTAACCAGAAGTGCAATAGCAGCAAGTGCAGGATATACAGTGGTTCATAAGTGCAGAACATGGATATGTACTGAATAAATATAGAGTTGAATACTATTATAAACAAAAATTTACAGATAGATTGTCCTATGAATATAATATACAGATAACTATTACTGTGAACAGAATTTACAGCTAGATATGTACTGAATATAATAATATACAGATGGCTATTACTATAAACAGAATGTTTACAGATAGATATGTACTGAATATAATATACAGATGGCTGTTACTATAAACATAATTTTACAGATAGATATGTACTATGAATATATATACAGATGGCTGTTACTATAAACAGAATGTGAGCATAATATACAGATGGATATTACTATAAACAGAATTTTACAAATAGATATATGTATAAGTTAGGCTAATGAGCAGTATAACAATGGATTTAAAGTAGTGCAAATAAAGTTTGGACAGAAGCTATCCGAGTGAGTGCAGTGGAAAGTAATTGCATATTACAGTTAAGGTACGATATTGCAATGTATATATAAACAGTCGGTACTGTAAATAAACAGTCGGCAGTGCAAATTGAGCATATTCCAGTCAAGGTAGTAGTGCAAGATGCATATGTAAACAGTTGTTACTGTAATAACAGTCAGCAGTGCAAATGAACATTATAGTATTGCAAATAACAAAATGGAGGCAGGTGTGAGGAGGGAGAGGAGAGTCAATCAGTATATAAGGGGAGTGGGATCAATGAGGGTTAGAGTTTAATAAAGAGACAGCTCTGGGGAAAAAACTGTTCTTTAGTCTGCTGGTCCTGGTCCGGAGGCACCTGAAACGCCTGCCGGAAGGCAGGAGAGAAAACAGTCTGTGGGCTGGGTGAGAGGAGTCCTTAAGGATGCTGCGAGCTCGATGCAGACAGCGTTTCCTCTGGATGTGCTCGATGGCAGGTAGTGGAGTCCCAGTGATGCGCTGGGCGGTTTTCACCACCCGCTGCAGTGCCTTGCGCTCTGCAACAGAACAGCTCCCATACCACACTGTAGCACAGTTGGTCAGGATGCTTTCTATTGCACAGCGATAGAAGTTCACCAGGATAGTGGAGGAAAGCTGATTCTTCCTCAGTGTCCTCAGGAAGAAAAGGCGCTGGTGAGCCTTCTTGACCAGGCTGGAGGTGTTGGTTGTCCAGGTCATGTCCGCCGAGATGTGGGTCCCCAGGAACTTGAAACTGGAGACACGCTCAACAGCCATTCCATTGATGTGGATGGTGTCGTGTGTGCCTCTTGACACTTTCCTGAAGTCCACGATGAGCTCCTTCGTTTTGGTGGTGTTGAGGAGCTGGTTATTTTCGGTGCACCATGTGGCCAGGTGCTTGATCTCCTCCCTATAGGCAGTCTCATCGTTGTTGCTGATGAGACCAATCACCGTAGTGTCGTCCGCAAACTTGACGATGGAATTAGATCCGTACACAGGCTTGCAGTCGGAGGTGAAGAGGGAGTAGAGGAACGGGCTTAGCACACAGCCCTGTGGTACACCAGTGTTGAGTGTGATGGATGTGGAGCAGTTGGAGCCTGATCGAACATTCTGGGGTCTGTTGGTCAAGAAGTCCAAAATCCAGTTGCACATGGAGGTGTTGAAGCCCAGGTCTCCAAGTTTGGCTATTAACTTATTTGGGATGACAGTGTTGAATGCTGAGCTGAAGTCAACAAACAGCATGCGTGCATAAGTGTTCTTATTGTCCAGATGTGTGAGCACAGAGTGCAGTGCCATGGAGACTGCATCCTCTGTGCTCCTATTGCTACGGTAGGCAAACTGGTGTGAGTCCAATGTGGATGGTAGAGAGTCTTTTAGGTGTGCCAGGACCAGCCGCTCAAAGCACTTCATTACGATGGGTGTGAGTGCTACAGGGCGGTAGTCATTAAGGCACTTCGGGCTGGAGTGTTTTGGCACTGGCACAATGGAAGTGCATTTAAAGCATGTTGGTACAGTTGCTTGGGCAAGAGACAGGTTGAAAATGTCTGTAAAAACCCCAGCGAGCTGCTCCGCACATGCCCTGAGTACGCGTCCAGGGATGTTGTCTGGTCCAGCAGCCTTGTGCGCGCTGATCCTGCTCAGTGCATTGCAGACATCTGTGGAGGAGAGTGTGATCGGTGGGTGGTCAGCTGAGGATTTGAGCTTGGTGGCAGTTTCTCTGTTGTCTCTTTCAAAGCGAGCATAAAAGTCATTTAGCTCGTTCAGGAAGTTGACATCAGTGGCTGCGGGGGTGGAGTGAGAGGGTTTGTAGTCACTGATGGCCTGAATGCCCTGCCACATGCGCCGAGGGTCAGCGTTGGAAAAGTGTCCCTCTATCTTAAGCTTGTAGCAGTGCTTGGCCTCTTTGATGCCCCTTTTCAGATTTGCTCTGGATGTGCTATAGGCTTGTGCATCTCCTGATCTGAAGGCAGTATTGCGTGTCTTCAATAGGAGTCGCACTTCCCTGTTCATCCATGGCTTCTGATTTGGGTATGTGGTGATCTGCTTCTGGGTTGTAACACTGTCAATGGTGGTATTAATATAATCCAGTACAGAGGAGGTGTAGCAGTCAATGTCCGTGTGAGAGCCACTGGTGGCTTGAGAAGCAAACATACTCCAGTCTGTGTGTAGAAACCTTTCCTGGAGTGAGAAATCTGCCCCCGCAGGCCACACCTTGATGGTCTTCACTGATGGCTTCACGCGATTGATCAGAGGTGCATATTTGGGGGTGAGGAACAAAGAAAGGTGATCTGACTGTCCCAAGTGGGGGAGGGGTGTCGCGACGTAAGCTTCAGCCATGTTTGTGTAAACATGGTCTAAGGTTTTGTTTCCTCTGGTGTGACAGGAAACATGCTGGTGAAATTTCGGTAGCACTGACTTTAAGTTTGAATGATTAAAATCACCCGCAACAATAAACGCAGCTTCCGGGTGAACGGTCTGTTGTTTACTGATGGCTGCGTGAAGTTCTTTCATAGCAAACTTGGCATCAGCATCCGGGGGAATATAGGCTGCAGTTATAATAGTGGAACTGAACTCCCGCGGTAGATAAAACGGTCTACATTTAACCATGAGAAACTCAAGGTTAGCTGAACAATGTCTCCCAACAATAGCAGAGTTTGTGCACCAAGCTTTGTTAATGTAAATGCACAATCCACCACCTCTGGTCTTACCGGAGCCATGTAATGTTCTATCCGCCCGGAATGTATGGCGTCCCGCTAGCTCAATAGCGTTGTCCGGTATTCCGCTGTTTAACCATGTTTCCGTGAAAATTAGAACATTACAGTTCAAAAGTCTCTTGCTGTATGTGATGTTGAGTCGAATCTCCTCCATTTTGTTCAACAGCGACCGTACATTGGCAAGGAAAATGCTGGGTAAAGAGAGCCGGTGTGGTGTTAGCTTTAGCTTAGCTCTTAGTCCTCCGCGCTTCCCCCGCCTTTGTTTACGATCTCGCCGGCGCCTGCGAGCACTTCCGCCCGGCCGGGCAGAGTGCATAGCCTCGGGTGATCTGGCGATCTCAGGAAGGAGTCGAAGGTTGTCCATAAAACTGTCGGAAATTCGCAAACCAATATCCAAAAGCTCACCTTGGGTGTACGATGTTAAGGCACAACTGTTCTGGACGAACAGACCCGAAATGAGCAAGAAAAATACTGCTAAATTACAGAATCTGGAGAGACCGCGAGCCTCGCGATGTACTCGCGCCGCCATCTTGGATCTATTTAGTCAGATTTAACGCTGTCACATTCACCGTCTGTCATCGTCCTGTCTGCACTACACTTCCCAGAATTCCCAGTCATCATCACCTGCACCTGGTCATCATCATCTCTGTCACCTGTTTAGTTATTAGCCATTGTTCTTCATCACCGTCACCTGTCTTCACTCGTTGTCATCTGTGTATTTAAGTTCCTGTCTTTCAGTACTCACTTGTCGGTCAATGCTTATGTTAGGTTTGTTGAATGTTAGGTTTTCACTGTTCTGAGCACACGCTCCCTTTTGTTTATATTTGTTTAATATTGAGAATTAAAACCTTGGAATTCATATCTTCGTGTTCGTCTCCTACTTCACCCACCCAAGAAGCCTGACAGATTGACCGACCTTAAAAAGAAAAGAAGATGGAGAGCTGGAAGCAGGCCTTTGTGGGAACCCGCCAAGCTGTGTTCCGGGGTATCCGTGGAGGTCACAGGGGAGGATATGGGCGATATATCTGCACAATCAAACCTATCTCCAGGGATGACTTCTCTGATCTCCCTCCTCTCATCAGCCCAACCAAGCCTGCACTTCACGTCTGTCCAGCCGAGCCTGCACTTCACGCCAGTCCAGCCGAGCCTGCACTTCACGCCAGTCCAGCCGAACCTGCACTTCACGCCAGTCCAGCCGAGCCTGCACTTCACGCCAGTCCAGCCGAGCCTGCACTTCACGCCAGATCTGCCGAAGCCAAGGCAGTATGCGTCATGCCCGCCGCCCCTGAGACTTTGAGCGTTATGCCCGCTGCACCTGTGACTGACAGCGTCGTGCCCGTCAAGCCAGAGACTTTCCGCCCAGTATCTCCTGTTCCTGTCCTCAGCCAGAGTCCGGACGAGAAGGACTTAATTGACCTTTTTTCAGAGCTTCCTTCGCCGCTGGTCCCATCCAGCTCAGAGCCCTCTTCATCGCTGGTTCCGTCCAGTTCAGAGCCCTCTTCGCCGCTGGTTCCGCCCAGCTCCGAGCCTTCCTCGCCGCTGGTCCTGCCCAGCTCAGAGCCCCCTTCGCCGCTGGTCCCGCCCAGCTCAGAGCCCCCTTCGCCGCTGGTCCCGCCCAGCTCAGAGCCCCCTTCGCCGCTGGTCCCGCCCAGCTCAGAGCCCCCTTCGCCGCTGGTCCCGCCCAGCTCAGAGCCCCCTTCGCCGCTGGTCCCGCCCAGCTCAGAGCCCCCTTCGCCGCTGGTCCCGCCCAGCTCAGAGCCCTCTTCGCCGCTGGTTCCGCCCAGCTCAGAGCCCTCTTCGCCGCTGGTCCCGCCCAGCTCAGAGCCCTCTTCGCCGCTGGTCCCGCCCAGCTCAGAGCCCTCTTCGCCGCTGGTTCCGCCCAGCTCAGAGCCCTCTTCGCCGCTGGTTCCGCCCAGCTCAGAGCCCTCTTTGCCGCTGGTCCCGCCCAGCTCAGAGCCCTCTTCGCCACTGGTCCCGCCCAGCTCAGAGCCCTCTTCGTCGCTGGATCTGCCCAGCACCGAGCCCTCTTTGCTGGATCTGCCCAGCACCGAGCCCTCTTCGCTGGATCTGCCCAGCACCGAGCCCTCGTCCCTGGATCTGCCCAGCACCGAGCCCGCGTCGCTGCCCTGCATCGAGCCCTCTCTGGTACCCGGGACTTTTCCCAAGTATTTTTTGGGGGGGGGCCATAGGGCTCCGTCCTGGCCACTCGAGGGGCCATGGCCACCGGAGGGGTCCTCACCACCATGGCCACCTGATGGGTCTTCACCACCATGGCCACCTGATGGGTCTTCACCGCCCTGGCCACCCGAAGGGTCTTCTCCGCCATGGCCACCCGAAGGGTCTTCTCCGCCGTGGCCACCCGAAGGGTCTTCTCCGCCGTGGCCACCCGAAGGGTCTTCTCCGCCGTGGCCACCCGAAGGGTCTTCTCCGCCGTGGCCACCCGAAGGGTCTTCTCCGCCGTGGCCACCCGAGGGGTCTTCTCCGCCATGGCCACCCGAAGGGTCTTCTCCGCCATGGCCACCCGAAGGGTCTTCTCCGCCATGGCCACCCGAAGGGTCTTCTCCGCCATGGCCACCCGAAGGGTCTTCTCCGCCATGGCCACCCGAAGGGTCTTCTCCGCCGTGGTCTTCACCGCCGTCTTCACCGCCACCTGAGGGGTCGTCTCCGCCATGGCCACCCGAAGGGTCCGCACCGCCATGGCCGCCCGAAGGGGCTTCTCCGCCATGGCCACCCGAAGGGGCTTCACCGCCATGGCCACCCGAAGGGGCTTCACCGCCATGGCCGCCCGAAGGGTCCGCACCGCCATGGCCGCCCAAGGGGTTGTCTCCGTCCTGACCACACCCACAGTCTGCTTCGCCCTGGAGGCTTCCTGCCTTGTCTCCCTTGCCTTGTCTTCCCCGTCAGCCTCCAGGGCGCCCACCCTCCCACCCCCTTGGTCTTTCTACGGCGCGAGGTCGCGCCTACCAGGAGGGGGGAGTAATGTCACATTCACCGTCTGTCATCGTCCTGTCTGCACTACACTTCCCAGAATTCCCAGTCATCATCACCTGCACCTGGTCATCATCATCTCTGTCACCTGTTTAGTTATTAGCCATTGTTCTTCATCACCGTCACCTGTCTTCACTCGTTGTCATCTGTGTATTTAAGTTCCTGTCTTTCAGTACTCACTTGTCGGTCAATGCTTATGTTAGGTTTGTTGAATGTTAGGTTTTCACTGTTCTGAGCACACGCTCCCTTTTGTTTATATTTGTTTAATATTGAGAATTAAAACCTTGGAATTCATATCTTCGTGTTCGTCTCCTACTTCACCCACCCAAGAAGCCTGACAAACGCACCCTTACATGTGGCTGAGAAATGCAGAATTTCTTCATTTAATTCTAACAGCTTGCCATACACACAGTGTGCTTAAGGAAGTATTGAGTCATTTAAGGGGAGGTTCACGCATCAATAAGTAACAAACGTTAATAAGTAACTGGATTCAGCATCGTGCCATTTTAGTAGATGTTCAGTGTTACATGCGCCATTTTACACCTGGACGGAAGATTTGGATCGGGAAAAAGGTATCTAATGCTAATACATTTAGTATTGTTTGTCCTTGTTTATTTTCCTTTGTTTAAAGGGATACTCCGCCGAAAAATGAAAATTCTGTCATCATATACTCACCCTCATGTTGTTTCAAACCTGTATGAATTTCTTTCTTCTGCTGAACAGAAAGGAAGATATTTAGAAGACTGTCAGTAACCAGACAATTTTAGATACCATTGACTTCCATAGTAGGAAAAAAATATACTATGGAAGTCAATGGTATCTAAAATTGTCTGGTTACTGACAGTCTTCTAAATATCTTCCTTTCTGTTCAGCAGAAGAAAGAAATTCATACAGGTTTGAAACAACATGAGGGTGAGTATATGATGACAGAATTTTCATTTTTCGGTGGAGTATCCCTTTAACGTAAGTTACCACATATGAACTTAATGATTATCCAGATCTTATTATTGTGTTTTAATTGTATTTTTGTTGGACATAGAGGCCCTATTTGTTAAGAAATTACACTTTTTATATGTAGGCCTAATTTTTTATAACATCTAAATGTGTAACATTCTAGAAACCATTATAACCCTTTTCGCTTTAATGTTTGTAGTGTTTTTGTGTGTGTGTGCTGTGTCTCAAACCTTGAATCAATTTTCTGTGTAAATTAATGGCAAGTACAAAGAGTGCTGTTGTTACAACCCACCTATAAAAGGAAAACATTTTATTTAACAGCAAAGAAGTTGGAATAAATATTGAACACATATTTGTGCATGTTAGTCACTTTCACAGATGTACTAAATGTTGGCTCATACAATGACCACAGAGTGTTTGTGGGTCCAGTCGAAGCACATTGTTACAATCATCCCCATCAGCTCAGCTATAATAGTAGTTTATATGAGGGAACTTGTGTCAAAAATGATTTATGACCCTGATTTATGGTTTTATGGGATATGTTTATGACAGGATGTCCATATATGGTGGTTTTATGACACCATGGCATGTGACATTTGACCCTGTGTGGTTCCAGTGTGTTTATGGATGTGTGTTTATGACTGCAATCTGCTTGGTGTGACAATGAGGTGAATGTTTTTTCAGGGGGTGTTTTTATTATAGCAGGATAATGCCCACAGAATGATGAAATTATGAACATGAATAGATCTGTCATGGATTTGGTTTTCAGATGGAGTTGCAGAGTCCATAATGTCTGTGGGAGAGAATAAAAACAGGGGTATGAGTTTAAGAAATAAAACTCATTGTTGGTAATAAAAAAAAAAAAAATATATATATATATGTATATATATATATATATATATATATATATATATATATATTCTGGAATTTTTCTGAGCAGAAGAAATATGTCAGAGTGAATTGTTTTCAGATTACACAGTCACGTCCATAAATAAACAATAGAAATTATATGAAACAAGATGTTAAATTATCAAGTATAAGTATTTTAATCTAATACACAACGAAATACTGCCTTACGTAGATAAATAAAACATAAAATAGTGAAATATAGTTCATATTATTTGAAATAAGATGTTAAATTATCAAGTATAAGCATTTTAATCTAATTACATCATGCTGGTGGAATGATCTCCCCACCCTTATCCGGAATGCAGAATCCCTGACAACATTCAAAAGACAGCTGAAAACCCATCTCTTCCGTGAGCACTTAACCTCATAAAAAATAAATAAAAAAAAACTTTCCTTTTCCTTTAAATCCTTGCTTATTGGGCTTATGCTACTCTGAATAATGCCTGAACTTCATATTTTGAGCATTTCTTGGGTTGTTTTTGCCTCTTCACGATGACTCGCTTAATTTAGTCCTAATTTGTAAGTCGCTTTGGACAAAAGCGTCTGCTAAATGACTAAATGTAAATGTAAATGTACATCAGTGATATAGGGTCATCATGTGGACGCCACAATATTTATCATATTTTTACTTTGAACCTTTGTAGACATAAGAAATGTAAATTTTATAAAAGAAAAAGTACCAATGAATGACATTGTGTCAGAACACAGCAAATATGAAGAAATGCTTTTAAAATTTTGTTCAAACTTTAAAGCAAGATTATCCTTTGAGAAAAAGTGTAATACAAATTGTATAAAGTATTTTATTTTGGTAGGGAACACCGGAAACTAGTGTCTTTTAGCTTAATTTTTGGTTTTAAGGGAAATTAAATATTCTCAGGAGCCCCATTGACCCCTAAAGTAATGACTTCTGAAGACCTGAAGACGAGTACAATTAAATATTCACTTAAGACAAACTTTACTTATGCTGCGTCATGGACTACAGAGCAGAGGTGTAAAGTCCAGGTTCAGAAAGTAAAAGTCCTGCTCAGTATTTTGTTCCAATCACCTGGATTTGCTAATTCAGACAGGAGAGAGAACTAATTAGTGAAATTAGCTGACTGAGTTCATGGGTGGAATAAACATATGGCAGGACTTCTACTTTCTGACCCCTGGACTATACAACTCTGCTACAGAGGCACATCTCGTCTCTGAAAATGTGTGCTAATTTTTTTACTGTAAAATTCTAAAACAATGTGCGATCTTCAATTGTAAGGTGTCATCTTTTCAGAAAAAGATGGCTTTCAATAAATTACAGTTATTGACCATTCGGGTGTGTGGTGAGTTTGTAAATAGAATTTAAATGGCTCCGATAATACCATTGTCATTTGATTCCAAATCAAATTATTAAACTTAAGTGAACTGTTCACTTATTCTTTTGTCTTGTATATACTTATATTCTTATACTAATACAACATGTCTGTCACGGTTCACAAATCCTTGCGTTCATTTTGTGGATCTGTTGGTGTGTTGTAGGTGTTGAGTCTATGTATGTGTCACTTGTTTGTTGCCTAGCGACCAGCTCATCACTCCAATCAGTCACTTCAGCTGCAGCTAGTTTACTGCCTATATTTGTTACGAACACACACAGGAACAGGTAAGATCCAATCGCAGTATGTTTATTTGGGAAATCCGTACTCACAAACTAGTCCAGGCAAGGGTCAAAACCATAAGAGCAATCCAAAACAAGAAAAGCAGCAAGACAGAACTTGGGAAGTGACATGACATATAACAAGGACTCCGTAACAAACACTAAACAGGCAGGGTATTTATACACACAGAAACTAACAATCATGATGGGGAACAGCTGGATGCAATGAACAGTGATGAGTGCAGACAAGGATTGTGGGGAATGCAGTTCCTAATGTGAATGACACCGTGGGGGAAGAGGACCTCTACTGGTTACCCAGGGAACACAAACCAGACACTGTGACATAACCCCCCCTCTACGGAGCGGCTACCAGACGCTCCAAGACCCACATAAAACAACCAAAACAAGAGTCCAGGAGGGAGGTGGAACGGTGGAGGATCAAGGGGAGGGATGGAGGGCCAGGTCCATGAAAGGGAACAGGAACAGGAGATGACAGCTTAGCCGGCGGCCAGGGCGAAGCATATAGTCCATCGGGTGGCCAGGGCGAAGCAGACGACCCATCGGGCGGCCACGGCGGAGATGACCCTTCAGGCGGCCAGGGCGGAGCAGACAGTCCATCGGGTGGCCAGGGTGGAGACGACCCTTCAGGCGGCCATGGCACAGGAACAGACAACGGAACAGGAACGGACACGGGCTCAGGAACAGACACCAGCTCAGGAACTGGAACAGACACCGGCTCAGGAACTGGAACAGACACCGGCTCAGGAACTGGACCAGACACCGGCTCAGGAACAGAAACAGACACCGGCTCGGTGGCCATCTTGTCCGGAGACACAGGCTCGGCGACGGCCATCTTGTCCGGAGACACAGGCTCGGCTGCGGCCATCTTGTCCGGAGACACAGGCTCGGCGGCTACCATCTTGTCCGGAGACACTGGATCGGCAGACGTGACGTGAACAGTCTCTGGATCGGCAGACGTGACGTGAACAGTCTCTGGATCGGCAGACGTGACGTGAACAGTCTCTGGATCGGCAGACGTGACGTGAACAGTATCTGGATCGGCTGACGTGAACAGTCTCTGGATCGGCAGACGTGACGTGAACAGTCTCTGGATCGGCAGACGTGACGTGAACAGTCTCTGGATCGGCAGACGTGACGTGGACAGTATCTGGATCGGCTGACGTGAACAGTCTCTGGATCGGCAGACGTGACGTGAACAGTCTCTGGATCGGCAGACGTGACGTGAACAGTATCTGGATCGGCAGACGTGACGTGAACAGTATCTGGATCGGCAGACGTGACGTGAACAGTATCTGGATCAGCAGACAGGACGTGAACAGTCTCTGGATCGGCAGACGTGCCAGGTCGCTGGGGTGGCGCCGGCAGGGCGAGCAACTTGGGCGGGGCCGGCAGGGCAAGCAGCTGGAACGGGGCCGGCAGGGCGAGCTGCTCGGGGACGGCCTCCGGTATGACAGCGGGCTGTTCGGGGACGACCTCCGAGACGACAGCGGGCTGCTCGAGGACGACCTCCGGGTCTTTGGGGAGACTGGAGGTCTTCCTCCTCCGCCGTTTCTGATGGCGATGTGCCGGCTCTGGGCTGGACAGAAACCGCGGCGAACAGAACTCTGGGCTGGGCAGAATCAGCGGCGGATGGAGCTCTGGGTTGGACATCAGCAGCCCAGGGTCGAAGAGGGGCCAGAGTGAAGAATGGTGTCGGAATTCCTCTCGACCACCTCCTCCACTGCGGCCTCCAAGGGTCCCGCGAAATCTGACCAACCGGGTCCCCTCAAAAAATTGTCTTCTCTCCCGCTTGGTGGCTGGGGAAGAGACATTTAAAAACATACCGCTGGATCTAGTGATGACGGAGTCCTTCTGTTACAAACACACACAGGAACAGGTAAGATCCAATCGCAGTATGTTTATTTGGGAAATCCATACTCACAAACTAGTCCAGACAAGGGTCAAAACCATAAGAGCAATCCAAAACAAGAAAAGCAGCAAGACAGAACTTGGGAAGTGACATGACATATAACAAGGACTCCGTAACAAACACTAAACAGGCAGGGTATTTATACACACATAAACTAACAATCATGATGGGGAACAGCTGGGTGCAATGAACAGTGATGAGTGCAAACAAGGATTGTGGGGAATGCAGTTCCTAATGTGAATGAAACTGGTTATAACAATTTAATTAAACCATTAAAATGGAATCAAGAAAACAAAAAAATAACGCAATAATCGGAAGACGCAGTACACTGCTTCAGCAATTTTCCGCGGCTACTTCTGGCTTTCTGTTGTGATGCGATAAAGGCCTATTGAGTAATGTCATGTTTAAAGGTTCATAAAAAAAGAATTCCACAGTAAAAACTGCACTCATGTCCACTTTAATTCTGTGGTGGCCGAGAAACTGCACAACTAAAAGGACTGATGGCCCAATAGGTGGCTCTGAATGCATTGTCCCATTTAAAACTTTAACGGTCAATTAAAAAATATCTGTACAGTAAATTGTGCCAATATTTCGTTTTCCACTAGATCAATTATGCTCTATTAATCCTTTTAGTCAGATTTAACGCACCCTTACATGTGGCTGAGAAATGCAGAATTTCTTCATTTAATTCTAACAGCTTGCCATACACACAGTGTGCTTAAGGAAGTATTGAGTCATTTAAGGGGAGGTTCACGCATCAATAAGTAACAAACGTTAATAAGTAACTGGATTCAGCATCGTGCCATTTTAGTAGATGTTCAGTGTTACATGCGCCATTTTACACCTGGACGGAAGATTTGGATCGGGAAAAAGGTATCTAATGCTAATACATTTAGTATTGTTTGTCCTTGTTTATTTTCCTTTGTTTAAAGGGATACTCCGCCGAAAAATGAAAATTCTGTCATCATATACTCACCCTCATGTTGTTTCAAACCTGTATGAATTTCTTTCTTCTGCTGAACAGAAAGGAAGATATTTAGAAGACTGTCAGTAACCAGACAATTTTAGATACCATTGACTTCCATAGTAGGAAAAAAATATACTATGGAAGTCAATGGTATCTAAAATTGTCTGGTTACTGACAGTCTTCTAAATATCTTCCTTTCTGTTCAGCAGAAGAAAGAAATTCATACAGGTTTGAAACAACATGAGGGTGAGTATATGATGACAGAATTTTCATTTTTCGGTGGAGTATCCCTTTAACGTAAGTTACCACATATGAACTTAATGATTATCCAGATCTTATTATTGTGTTTTAATTGTCTTTTTGTTGGACATAGAGGCCCTATTTGTTAAGAAATTACACTTTTTATATGTAGGCCTAATTTTTTATTACATCTAAATGTGTAACGTTCTAGAAACCATTATAACCCTTTTCGCTTTAATGTTTGTAGTGTTTTTGTGTGTGTGTGTGCTGTATCTCAAACCTTGAATCAATTTTCTGTGTAAGTTAATGGCAAGTACAAAGAGTGCTGTTGTTACAACCCACCTATAAAAGGAAAATATTTTATTTTCAAACAGCAAACAAGTTGGAATAAATATTAAACACATATTTGTGTATGTTAGTCACTTTCACAGATGTACTAAATGTTGGCTCATACAATGACCACAGAGTGTTTGTGGGTCCAGTCGAAGCACATTGTTACAATCATCCCCATCAGCTCAGCTATAATAGTAGTTTATATGAGGGAACTTGTGTCAAAAATGATTTATGACCCTGATTTATGGTTTTATGGGATATGTTTATGACAGGATGTCCATATATGGTGGTTTTATGACACCATGGCATGTGACATTTGACCCTGTGTGGTTCCAGTGTGTTTATGGATGTGTGTTTATGACTGCAATCTGCTTGGTGTGACAATGAGGTGAATGTTTTTTCAGGGGGTGTTTTTATTATAGCAGGATAATGCCCACAGAATGATGAAATTATGAACATGAATAGATCTGTCATGGATTTGGTTTTCAGATGGCGTTGCAGAGTCCATAATGTCTGTGGGAGAGAATAAAAACAGGGGAATGAGTTTAAGAAATAAAACTCATTGTTGGTAATAAAAAAAATATATATATATATATGTATATATATACTGTATATATATATATATATATATATATATATATATATATATATATATATATATATTCTGGAATTTTTCTGAGCAGAAGAAATATGTCAGAGTGAATTGTTTTCAGATTACACAGTCACGTCCATAAATAAACAATAGAAATTATATGAAACAAGATGTTAAATTATCAAGTATAAGTATTTTAATCTAATACACAACGAAATACTGCCTTACGTAGATAAATAAAACATAAAATAGTGAAATATAGTTCATATTATTTGAAATAAGATGTTAAATTATCAAGTATAAGCATTTTAATCTAATACCATCATGCTGGTGGAATGATCTCCCCACCCTTATCCGGAATGCAGAATCCCTGACAACATTCAAAAGACAGCTGAAAACCCATCTCTTCCGTGAGCACTTAACCTCATAAAAAAAAATAAAAAAAAACGTCTCGGGTTATGACTATAACCCTTGTTCCCTGAGAAGGGAACGAGACACTGCGTCGTTGAAAACGACTCTTTGGGGACGCTCCCTTAGCGTGCGCCTCTGAAGTATGAATGAAACTATTCCAATCCTGATTGGTGTTGCGTCATGACGTAACATGTGACGGCATAACCGGATGCATAAAAGTGACGCTGGCACAAACACACATTAGCCTAGCGATGAAGCAAGCCGCTCTCAGGCATTGAGGGGCGTGGCAGGACGACACAGTGTCTCGTTCCCTTCTCAGGGAACAAGGGTTATAGTCATAACCCGAGACGTTCCCTTTCGAGGGAACTCGCACTGCGTCGTTGAAAACGACTCTTTGGGGAACGAATGCCCACTAGGCCACGCACCGAGAAAAGGCCTGCCCTAGAGTGAAACTGATCTCAGGCACCCAACTAGGACGAGAGCACATGTGCGCCAGGCGTACTAGGAAGGTGCAGACTAAAAAACCTGATAAAAGTGTGTGGGGTAGCCCAACCGGCTGCCTCACAGATCTCCTGGAGGGGCACTCCCGAGAGGAGGGCTCTAGAGGACACCCTGCCTCTAGTAGAATGAGCCCTTACGGCCAAAGGTGAAGGCAAATAGCGCACCTTGTAGGCCTACTTATGGTTTGTTTAGCCGGGAGCCCCTCATTAGGTGACCCGAAACACACTACAGTAAGTCCGACCTCCTCCAAGAAGAGGACCTCTCAAGGTAATACTCGGAACTCTGACTGGCAGAGCAAGGAACCTCTTCTCTTCTGCCGACACATGTGGTGGAGGATGAAATGCTTGCAGGACCATGGACCTAGCCATGTTAAATTGCACTTAAGGCACATAGCTGGGTCTCGGATGCAGGATGGCCTTAACTCCGCCGGGGCAAACCCCAAGCAAGCTGGCGTTAATGCCAGGGCTTGGAGGTCTCCCAGTCTCTTTATAAGAAGTAGCTAAGAGAAAGGCTATCTAGAACGTGAGGTCCTAGGCAAAGCCGACTGAAGGGATTCGAAGGGAGCCAGGGATAGCCCTTCGAGAACCACCGCCAGGTACCAGGAAGGAACCCTGGACCTGACTGTCAGTCTCATCCTCTATGTACCATGGAGAAATAGTATGACCAGTTGGTGCCTCCCCAAAGGCCCAACACTCAGTGGTGCATGGAACGCCGCAATGGCAGCCACATACACCTTACGTGTGGACGGGGAGAAATTCGTAGAGAAACGATCTTGAAGAAACTCCAGAACTGAAGCCACTGGGCAGTTAGCTGGACCTAACTCATGTTCTCTACACCAAGTGGAAAAAACATTCCACTTGAGGCCATATAATCTCCTAGTAGACAGAGCCCTAGAGATAAGTATGGTTTCGACCACCCCAGATGATGGACAGCATCTAGGTACTGAGCCCCCTCAAAGGCCAGACCCACAATTTTCACAGCTCTGGGCGAGGATGGAATATAGTGCCCTCCGCCTGAGACAACAGATCCCTCCTCAGAGGAATCTGCCCTGGCGGAGCTATCAGGAGTGAAATTAAGTCCGAAAACCATACTCGGGCCGGCCAAAACAGGGCTACCAGAAGAAGACTGATGCCCTTCTGACGGACCCTCTCCAGGACTCCCGGGAGCAGAGCGATCGGGGGAAAAGCGTACAGGCGAAGCCTCTGCCAGGCCTGTACCATGGCATCCAACCCCAGCGAGGCTGGATGAGTGAGGGAGAACCAAAGTGGACAGTGGGACGTCCCTCGAGACGCAAAAGATCCACTTCCATTGGTCCAAACCTCTGCCATATCAGCTCCACCACCTCTGGATGGAGTCTCCATTCCCCGGGCCTCAGCCCCTGCCTCGACAGGATGTCTGCTCCCTGATTCTGAACCCCCGGGACATATATTGCTCTTATAGATAATATTTTCCCTTGGGACCCTAAAATAATCTGATGCGCCAATCTGGATAGAGGGCGCGATCTGAGTCCCCCTTGTCGGTTCAGATACGCTACCACTGATGTATTGTCCGAACGTATCAAGACGTGGTAACCTTTGATGTCTGGGAGGAAACTCCTCAGAGCCCTGAACACAGCCAACATTTCTAGGCAATTTATATGCCAAGAATGATGATGGTCCTACCACAGACCCTGGCAAAGCGGCCGATAACCGCGCCCCAGCCAGTGAGGGAAGCGTCTGTTGAAATGGTTTTCCGGCGACATGACGCCCCTAATACTGGCCCTTGGGACAAGAACCAAGATTTCTTCCATATTAATAAGGAACGAAGGCATCTGCGCGTAACCTTTATTATACGGAACGGATTCCCCTTGGGGGAAAAACCCCTTGGCTTTGAGCCACCACTGAAGGGGCCTCATGTGAAGAAGGCCCAAAGGAATTATGTTGGATGCCGCTGCCATGAGGCCCAGCAGTCTTTGAAATTGCTTTACAGTGATGGCCTGGCCTAGCTTTATCCCTGACACCATGGTCAGGATGGATTTCGACACGTGCGGGAGACATACGTGCCTGCACCGTAACCGAATTCCATACTATGCCCAGAAAAGTAGTTTTCTGAGCTGGTTTTAACACACTTTTCCTAGTGTTGAGTCTCAACCCCAATTTCTGAATGTGGCCAAGAACGACATCTCGATGCCGAATTGCCATATCTCGAGACTGGGCCAATATGAGTCAGTCATCGATATAATTCAGAATACGGATGCCATGAAGCCTCAGTGGAGCCAGAGCTGAATCCATACACTTAGTGAACGTGCGGGGAGAGAGTGCTAGGCCTAATGGAAGAACCCGATATTGGTACGCTTCGCCCCCGAAAGCGAACCTCAGGAACCTCCTATGACATGGAAGGATGGAGACATGAAAATAGGCGTCTTTTAGATCTATCGTGACAAACCAATCCTCGGATCTGATTTGATTCACGATGATGGGAATAGTGAGCATCTTGAACCTGAATCTCCTCAGAGAACGATTCAACTGCCTCAAATCTAAAATCGGCCTCAGCTCGCCATCCTCCTTTGGAACTATAAAGTACTGGCTGTAAAACCCGGACTCTTTCTCTGGTAGGGGAACAATTTATATGGCCCCTTTGACCAGTAGAGTTCTGTACCTCTTGTTCCATAATCCGAGCCTGTTCTGGAACCACTGCAGTCGGTACCACCCCAGCAAACTTGGGAGGTCGGTGACCGAACTGCCGTCTTTACCCATATTTTATAATATTCAGGACCCATATAGATATATTCGGAAGGCGTTGCCATTCTTCTACAAAATCTACTAAGGGAACCAGCCCCTCGAGACTGACCTCGAGTGTTTTTCGAGCACTATTCTCGACCTCCTGAAGCGGAGGACCGGCAGGAAAAAGTCGAGAAAGATTTTGTGACCATAGACGGTGCCCTATTGCTAGCGTTTGGGGTGAACGCCACGGTGTGCGTTCGCTGGAAATCATTGTGGCCCGAAGCGCACTTTACGGCGGGATACAGATATCGATTTCCTGAGGGCTCCCCCAGAGGGGAGACTCTTTGGGTTTCGTTCTCGACACCCTGAAGCGGAGGACCGGCAGGGAATAAATCGAAAACAGTTCCGATGGGCGAACGCGAACACTGCCTGGCCGCAAGCCTTTTGGGCGCCTTTTACAGCGTGCATTCGCTGAAAACCGATGTGTCCCGAAGCACACTTGAAGCTGTACAAACATCGATTTCCTGAGGGCTCCGCGGAGGAGCGATTCTCGCTCATCCCTCCACTGGGGGGACAGCCATCTTCGTCTCGTTTTCGATACCCTGAAGCGGAGGACCAGCAGGGAAAAATCTTAAACGATTTTCGACGTTCGCTGCTCATCATTTTAATTCTTCATAATTAAATGCAGCCAAAAACACCCGATAAGTGAAACACGGTCTGGATGGTAGGTTGAATTAAAATATCTAACTTCTTAAAGTCAGATAATATATTCTATCATTTCAATTCCATCATTTTAATTAATAGAATTGAATGCAGCCATAATCACCAGACAATACTGTTTTAATATTTATTTATAGGGTCTCGTAATCAACACGCTGCCTCGGCAAACGCGAGATTCGAGCCGTTACAATATATTTGGCTTTCATCCCTCGAGAAGAAAGTCATCAGGTGCGAGGTTGAAACATTCGACAGCGCACGGATTGCACGCGAGCCGATATATTTCTCAGTGAACACTGCCAGCACCCTCAGGAGCTGATTGTGAATGCCTCGCACCCAAACAGTATTATTTCACAGATCGCGTGTGTCCCTTTTTTTGCAGACTCGTAATCTAAGCGCTGCCTCGACAAACGCGAGATTCGAGTCGTTCACAATATATTTGATTTCATATCTTTGAAAAGAAAGTCAACGGGCGCGAGGCTTAAACACCCGAAACGCACGGCTGTGTGCGTCGAGATATTTCTTAAAAACCACAGCCAGTACCCTCAGGAGCTGACAGTGCATGCCTCGCACCCACACAGAATCTTTATTGCAGAGTAGCCGTCATCTACGCGCTGCCTCGACTAACGCGAGTTTCGAGCTACTATAGATTCTGTATTGCAATGTAGTGGGACAACTTTTTATTTTTTGGTTACAACAACACCGGCGAGTGTGACTCATGTTCCTCGGCAGTATCGTTCTCATCCGCAAGATCCTTCTGCGATCCCCACGATCTAAGCCGCCGCGCCGCCTCAACGGACGCGGGACCCGAACCGCGGGGATCGCGAGCCAAGTGGGAGCGCAGCACTCTATTGTACTTTCACAGTGTTCACAGGCAGCCCCCTCTAGAACTGCCTGTGCGTGCTGCGCTCCTAACAGTGTACACACAACTGATGCGTGTCCCCACCCGTGACAAATATAGAGCAGGGGTGCACACACTTAGTGTATCTTTCACTCGCCATAATATAGAGGATTTCACTGACAAACAACATCAAATAAGACAGACAGTTTCACAGAGAGCGCTTGCTGAAGAGCGAAAGCTAATGTGTGTTTGTGCCAGCGTCACTTTTATGCATCCGGTTATGCCGTCACATGTTACGTCATGACGCAACACCAATCAGGATTGGAATAGTTTCATTCATACTTCAGAGGCGCACGCTAAGGGAGCGTCCCCAAAGAGTCGTTTTCAACGACGCAGTGCGAGTTCCCTCGAAAGGGAACTTTCCTTTTCCTTTAAATCCTTGCTTATTGGGCTTATGCTACTCTGAATAATGCCTGAACTTCATATTTTGAGCATTTCTTGCGTTGTTTTTGCCTCTTCACGATGACTCGCTTAATTTAGTCCTAATTTGTAAGTCGCTTTGGACAAAAGCGTCTGCTAAATGACTAAATGTAAATGTAAATGTACATCAGTGATATAGGGTCATCATGTGGACGCCACAATATTTATCATATTTTTACTTTGAACCTTTGTAGACATAAGAAATGTAAATTTTATAAAAGAAAAAGTACCAATGAATGACATTGTGTCAGAACACAGCAAATATGAATAAATGCTTTTAAAATTTTGTTCAAACTTTAAAGCAAGATTATCCTTTGAGAAAAAGTGTAATACAAATTGTATAAAGTATTTTATTTTGGTAGGGAACACTGGAAACTAGTGTCTTTTAGCTTAATTTTTGGTTTTAAGGGAAATTAAATATTCTCAGGAGCCCCATTGACCCCTAAAGTAATGACTTCTGAAGACCTGAAGATGAGTACAATTAAATATTCACTCAAGACAAACTTTACTTATGCTGCGTCATGGACTACAGAGGCACATCTCGTCTCTGAAAATGTGTGACAATCAGTCACTTCAGCTGCAGCTAGTTTACTGCCTATATTTGTTACGAACACACACAGGAATAGGTAAGATCCAATCGCAGT
Organism: Rutilus rutilus; assembly: GCA_021464565.1. NCBI lineage: Eukaryota > Metazoa > Chordata > Actinopteri > Cypriniformes > Leuciscidae > Rutilus > Rutilus rutilus. The sequence continues at coordinate 1,153,558 of JAJAQA010000017.1, read as the reverse complement.
ATGTTTATTTGGGAAATCCGTACTCACAAACTAGTCCAGGCAAGGGTCAAAACCATAAGAGCAATCCAAAACAAGAAAAGCAGCAAGACAGAACTTGGGAAGTGACATGACATATAACAAGGACTCCGTAACAAACACTTAACAGGCAGGGTATTTATACACACAGAAACTAACAATCATGATGGGGAACAGCTGGATGCAATGAACAGTGATGAGTGCAGACAAGGATTGTGGGGAATGCAGTTCCTAATGTGAATGACACCGTGGGGGAAGAGGACCTCTACTGGTTACCCAGGGAACACAAACCAGACACTGTGACATAACCCCCCCTCTACGGAGCGGCTACCAGACGCTCCAAGTCCCACATAAAACAACCAAAACAAGAGTCCAGGAGGGAGGTGGAACGGTGGAGGATCAAGGGGAGGGATGGAGGGCCATGTCCATGAAAGGGAACAGGAACAGGAGATGACAGCTTAGTCGGTGGCCAGGGCGAAGCATATAGTCCATCGGGTGGCCAGGGCGAAGCAGACGACCCATCGGGCGGCCAGGGCGGAGACTCTCCCTCAGGTGGCCAGGGCGGAGCAGACAGTTCATTCGGCAGCCAGGATGGAGCATATAGTCCATCGGGCGGCCACGGCGGAGACGACCCTTCAGGCGGCCAGGGCGGAGCAGACAGTCCATCGGGTGGCCAGGGTGGAAACGACCCTTCAGGCGGCCATGGCACAGGAACAGACAACGGAACAGGAACTGGAACAGACACCGGCTCAGGAACTGGAACAGACACCGGCTCAGGAACAGAAACAGACACCGGCTCAGGAACAGAAACAGACACCGGCTCGGTGGCCATCTTGTCCGGAGACACAGGCTCGGCAGCGGCCATCTTGTCCGGAGACACAGGCTCGGCGACGGCCATCTTGTCCGGAGACACAGGCTCGGCGGCGGCCATCTTGTCCGGAGACACAGGCTCGGCGGCTACCATCTTGTCCGGAGACACAGGCTCGGCAGCGGCCATCTTGTCCGGAGACACAGGCTCGGCGGCCATCTTGTCCGGAGACACTGGATCGGCAGACGTGACGTGAACAGTCTCTGGATCGGCAGACGTGACGTGAACAGTATCTGGATCAGCAGACAGGACGTGAACAGTCTCTGGATCGGCAGACGTGCCAGGTCGCTGGGGTGGCGCCGGCAGGGCGAGCAACTTGGGCGGGGCCGGCAGGGCAAGCAGCTGGAACGGGGCCGGCAGGGCGAGCTGCTCGGGGACGGCCTCTGGTATGACAGCGGGCTGTTCGGGGACGACCTCCGAGACGACTGCGGGCTCCTCGAGGACAACCTCCGGGTCTTTGGGGAGACTGGAGGTCTTCCTCCTCCTCCGCCGTTTCTGATGGCGATGTGCCGGCTCTGGGCTGGACAGAAACCGCGGCGAACAGAACTCTGGGCTGGGCAGAATCAGCGGCGGATGGAGCTCTGGGTTGGACATCACCAGCCCAGGGTCGAAGAGGGGCCAGAGTGAAGAATGGTGTCGGAATTCCTCTCGACCACCTCCTCCACTGCGGCCTCCACGGGTCCCGCGAAATCTGACCAACCGGGTCCCCTCAAAAAATTGTCTTCTCTCCCGCTTGGTGGCTGGGGAAGAGACATTTAAAAACATACCGCTGGATCTAGTGATGACGGAGTCCTTCTGTTACAAACACACACAGGAACAGGTAAGATCCAATCGCAGTATGTTTATTTGGGAAATCCATACTCACAAACTAGTCCAGACAAGGGTCAAAACCATAAGAGCAATCCAAAACAAGAAAAGCAGCAAGACAGAACTTGGGAAGTGACATGACATATAACAAGGACTCCGTAACAAACACTAAACAGGCAGGGTATTTATACACACATAAACTAACAATCATGATGGGGAACAGCTGGGTGCAATGAACAGTGATGAGTGCAAACAAGGATTGTGGGGAATGCAGTTCCTAATGTGAATGATACCGTGGGGGAAGAGGACCTCTAGTGGTTACCCAGGGAACACAAACCAGACACTGTGACAATATTTAGCTGGAGTGAGTTATGCTGGGTGTCGTTTCGTCACTCATGTCTTGTTCTCGTTGCCAGTTACCTCGTCAGAACTGCTTGCTGTGTTTGAACCCCGCATTCTCCTCTGAGTCCTGTGTGGCGCTGGATTATCAGTTCGGGAATTTACAACGACCAGTCTCTTGTAGTGCACCCTGAGTATTCCTATTATGGTATCGTCTGTCAAGTTTCATCAGCCTCCTGCATCTTGTCTGATCTGAGTACTTTCTCTGTCTAATAAACTTGAGTTACTTGCATTTGGATCTGGAACTCGTTCTTGTGACAATGTCATTATTTTATGTAATCTATTTTCACAGTGTTGCAGAAACATTATCACATTAACACACTTTAACAGCATTACTAGTTTATAGTACTTTAAGTAATAAGTGTTTACAAATGACATAATGGGAAAAAAGGGAGAGAAATATCGCGAATGTGAAACTTCTGTGTTTGTGTCAACTTCTCAAAGACACACAGGACATCTGTGTCATAAATCTGCTCCTCTGTCCTCATATATTACATATGGAGGTGAAATACTTTGTCAGTGTGTCTGAATCACTGTTTCTGACTCTTCAGACTTACCTGTGACGCTCCATGAAGACTGAATGAATCATGGAGGACAGAGAATCATTCAGAGATGGAGATGTTTCTCCAGCATTCAGGTACATCACAATCTTCATATGACCTTAATGTTATGGATAATACTGTGTATGTCACATAACAGGGTGTTCTGCATGTTTGCCATGATTGGGAAGGTGTTCTGAAAGCTAGTCTGGTGCCGTGAATGGAATAGATAGATGGCTGGATTTATCCTTGTGCAATGTCTTCATTCTTCAACTTTTGTGAAGCTTCTCTTGGATAGACTTGGATAGATTCCCTATATGAGGTTTATCTACATGTAAAATAAGCTAAATGAAAATGAATTGTCCTATTCTGATAAAGTCAATTCCATTTGGAGAGATCAAACTCACCGGAGTCCAGCTGTGTGTCCATGAAGAGTGACCAGTCTATGGGAAAACCAATAACATTTACTGGAAAACACACACCAACTGATCTGAGGTACAACATTTCTGTCTAGATAAATAGATAGATAGATGATGTTATCATTATACAATCATTGATGCAATCATTATATAATTTTTGTCTATTCTGTTGGCTCCATTATGTGAAAATACAATATAAAATTTTTGGATGTATGGATAACATTATAATCGTACAATTTAAAGTTGTCAAGTTAACTACATTAATTCTTCTTATCACTATTTCTTTTAAAGTCACTCACACAGTCAGAGATCAAACTCACCGGAGTCCAGCTGTGTGTCCATGAAGAGTGACTGGTCTATGGACACACCACTAGTTTTTAAGGGAAAACATACATCAACTGATCTGAGGTACAACCTTTTGGATGGATAGATATCATGGTGCAATGTACTATTGTCAAGTTAACCCTCTGGGGTCTAAGGTGTTTTTGGGGTCCTTGAGATGTTCTGACATGCCCTGACATTTGTGCTTTTTTCAGTTGCTTATAAACATATTAATGGCAAAAAAAAAAAAAATTACACTCTATTTAGCACAAACAGGGCTCATAATATGTGAGCAACAGGAATGTACTTGTTTGCATTTTTGAGAGAATAATGTTTATGCATGGTTATTGAAAAAAACTAAAAACTAAAGTTTCTGAAATAAGGCCACAAAACACATACTAAATATGTGTCAATAAGACTTTTGACTAATGGATGTTGTCGCCTAGAGTTTTTTCTTCAAAATGATGTGAAAATCATCCTCCCTAATCATTCACACAACACAATACATTGATTTAAATTTTGCAAAACACTTTCTGTTTGGAAAGGCAATATTCGAGTGGGCGTCAACGATCCAATGACACCATCATGCATATTTAGTGGTTCGCACCTGAGGAGACAATGGGGCCCGCATACTTAATGAGCCATTCATTCAGGTGTGTCACTGAGCCACAAGAAAGAATGCAAGAGCAACAGTTGGAAGCATCTCAATTTTATTAAATTTTTTTTTTTCACAAATTGTGCTTGCAAATTGGCCTATAATATCCAAGGAAAACATGTCTAGTAATTGTGCAGTTAATTCTCATACTGTATTTTCAGTTTTGGAATATTTATCCTCTCCCCAAATTTGTCACTAATAAAACACAATAAAAATGATTTAAAGAAAAGGCTTATATTTACCTTTTAATAGTTTGTTTACATCTACCTTGTAAATATATTTTTTTATTAAAAAGGTTACAATTACAACAACAATTCAAGTGTAATCTTTCTTTGTAAAAACTTTCTTTGTAAGTATACATTTTATCATACATATTTCAAAGTTAAGGATTTGATTATTTGATTATTTTTGACAAAACGTACTATATTTAACATATGAGCAAAAATTGGCAAACAAAAGCTTATTTGAGGTGGCAGATATTTTACAGTAAAAATGTATAATCTATCCTAAACTAATCAACGAAATGTTGTCTTTCATATGTCTGTAACATAGGTCTTTCGTTTTTATTATAAGAAATATAAATGTTAATTTGCAGTTTAATACGTTGCTTATACAAATACATTTTATTTCAACATATTTCAGTCGATTTTTACTCATCTCAGTATAGCAATACAGTTTGCTAAAAGCGAAACATTCATTCAAACACAGAAACGCGATTCAAATTTAAACCGTCTTTTTGCGAGTTGTGGTAAACAGCGCGCATCTCTGCCGTTCATTCATTCACACACTTGAGAATGAAAAAAAAAACGTACTACAGTATTCCATAGCTCAGGATCCGTTGTCCTCGAAATACCAGCACTCTGAGGTATATTTTCCATTATTATTATTCCTCACAGCGCCGCGAGACGGTGTAAACAAGTACAATGATCTGAATAAGCTTGATGTGTTTTCTCGAGCTGATATGTGGGCGTTTCACAGTTTGCATGGATCGCCTCACATTTGCGTTTGAATAGCGCGCGCTCTCCGTGGGCGGAGTCACATTAAAACATAATGAGCTGAGATGAGAACGACTGACATCTCTCTCTTTTCATACAGATTGCATAAACTGAGAATATTTGTTTTTTATAAATATTACTTCATTTAAAAGAAGAGAATCCAAGCTTCATGCCTGTGTGCCTGTTTGACTGAGTATTCGCTGAGTTATGGTTCATTTTCGGACGTGTTTCAGAATGGACTTAACTGACAGACAGAAGGCAGAACTCGCTTCGTGTTTATTTTTCTTTATTTGGCAAAAAGCACAACACTTTGTTTTTATTGTGAGTATACACAAAAAAAAATACACACTTAACAGGATCGATTGATGTATGAAACTCCTATGGAAAATCAAAGTCAACAGAGTTATTTATGAGTCTCTTTTACACTGATAAAAAAAAAAAGCGAGCTGGTATCGCCGGCGAAACCACAAAAAAACATGATTTACTCACCCTCAAGCCTTCCTAGGTGTATATGACTGTCTCCTTTCAGACAAATATAACCGATTTATATAAAAAAATATCATTGCTCTTCCAAGCTTTATAATGGCAGTGAATGGAGGACGAGATTTTGAAGCCCAAAAAAGTGCATCCATCATCATAAAAGTAAATCCATACGGGTTACCATGGGGTTAATAAAGGCCTTCTGAAGTGAAGCGCTGTGTTTGTGTGAGAAAAATATCCATATTTAAACCTTTATCAACTACAATAAGTAGCTTCCGACAGACGGCCGTACGCATTGATTTACATTGAAAGAGTAAACCTTGACCTGACACATGACATACTGACGAATGCGGAAGCGCTGAGGATTAGGGGTGTGACGAGATGCTTATCTCACGAGACAAGACAAGTGTTAAATGTTTTAAATAATAATTTTCTAATGAATGTCATTTCAGTTCTACTTTATTAGAGTTATCAAATGCATTGAAAGACAACAATGTACAAGCACTGTAAAAGGTTTTGCCACAAACTCAACGGACTGGCTTTTCTCCGGTATGATTTCACATGAGTCTCTTCAGACCTTACTGTACATGATTTATGAGCTTTATGAGCTACAAATTGAACCTGCGCACGTTCTCGTGAATGCCCGGCCAAAAGAAACGGGCCATGAGACGATTAAGTGTCGTACCTTGTCCTAAATGTCCTGCCATGGGATTAGAATGAGCCGCCTGGAAAAGCATTTCCCAACGGCTTTTTGGTACCAATAATTGGGTTGTATTCTGCTTTGACTGAGTGTCTTGTGTCACTCGATACAACCTATATTTAATAACTGCAAAATAAGGATAGGTGAGTGGACGGTCGGGTTGGAGAGACTGACCGTCGATGGTATGGACCTGTTCAAAAGCGTGTTTTAATGACTCATCTTGAGACTGCTCCAGGGGAAAATCATCACGCTCCAAGAGAATCTGTCGCTCGTTTGCGCTCGGTTCCCCTGGATCCAGTCTCGAAGATCCCGGTTCAGCCTCTCCCATCCACACCCGCGCGCTTCTATCCTGTGCTTTCTGTACACAAGAGACATCCGCACATAAACCCCTCAATAACTCACTAAAAGCTGGCCAATTTGTTCCCAGGATTGGGTTAACTGCCACCTCTATCCTATGCTTTTGACTCCTAAATTGAATCACAGCTGACATTAACGGATAATTCACCATGTCCCCGTGCACACACCTTACCCGAACCATGCGGCTCATATCCAATGCCTCAGGTTGAATCAGGCTTTGGTGGATTGAGGTTTGGTTACAGCCTGAGTCCACCAGAGCCTGATAGGTATCTCCCTTAATACTCACAGGTATTTGGTACCGGCCAGCCTGATCGTGGTCAGCCTGCTGGACGTCTGGGACCCGGATCATTGTCCCTATATCCATTACGGGACATCTATCAATGAAATGATCCGGGTCCCCACAACGCCAGCAGGCCGGCCCAGGCCTCCCCGCCGCCCTAGTGGCAGGAAGTGGGCCAAGGGATTGGCGTGGAGAGAGCGGGGAAACATGAGGAGAAGCTTCTGCTCTGACGGATGCAAACCCCCTGGGTTGTCCCCGTATGTCCCCTGCCTTGTCCGGCGACATCCCACTCTGGCCTGGGGTGGGCTTCTGAAAGGTCCTGGTGGACGGGACCTGGGGAGCGGGATAGGTCGAGGGGAGGGTGTAGAGGAGGGGGAAGCTGAAAAAGAGGAAGGGAGAGAAACATTAGGGAGGGTATTACCGACCCTGGAGCATGCCACCAGCTGATCCTCCGCCAGATAGATGGCCGAGTCCAGAGACATCGGTCGGTGGCACTGGACCCACTCTACCGTCTTCTTCGGTAGACGAGCGATAAACTACTCCAGCACCACACGGTCGATGATTTTCTCGACGTCACTTCCCTCGCCCAGTAACCACTGGTTATGTTGCTCTGGGCTCCGGAATTGCTGGCGATGTTGCTCTGGACTCCGGCCGACCCGCTGCAGGATGGCCCTCTTGAGGTCGTCGAAGACCAGAAGGTTCTGGACCGGCAGTTGTTGGGCGGCTGCCTGCGTCTCCCCGGACAGCAGTGGGATGAGGCGCACCGGCCAATGCTCCTTCGGCCACCCACCTGCCTTTTCTGCTTTCTCAAAGAGGTCCAGGAATACCTCCGGGTCATCCTGGGACCCCATCTTGTTCATGGACAGGTGGGGAGCTCGACCGGTGGCGGCGTGGCTTCGGTCCGAACCTCCCGGTCCATCCAGCTCCGAAACCTCGCGCGGTCCTCTCTGGCTGGCGGCAGCTTCCATCTTCCTCCCCGGGTTCAATATGTAGGGAAGGAAGAGGGAAGGAAGAGGACAGGGTCGGCTTGGGAGACTGTGGTGTTTATTCCAAAATAAAAATACAACGAAAAGGTGCGCACACAACACTGCAACAAAACAACTCAAATAATTCTCTCCCAGTCCATAAAGGGTTAACTCCCTCAAGCGGTCTCGCGGTCTCGTGCTCTCGCTCTTGCGCTCTCGCGCGCTCTCATCAGCAGTCCACAGTCAACGGTCCACACTCCGTGCTGCACGCTCATGTTGATGTGCTGCGCGCTCATGTTGATGTTTCCCTGTCTCTCCACGCCAATCACTGAAACAAGACACAGGTGTTTGTCATTTGCATTTAACCCACTTACACCGCACCTGTCTCCCGATCCTCTCTCCTGTCACAGACCTCGCTAGACCACGCCCCCCTTGCCACAGCGGGTTTTTTTTCTAAAACCGGCTGATTTATGTTGTTCTGTCGGAGCATAGTGTCGGTTTCAGTGAATATGATAAAAAAAAAAATTGGTCGACGGGAGCTTTAATTGTAAACAATAAGTTCAAGTGCAACCAAATCAAAGAACTATAGCACACTGACTCTTTATAATTGTTGTGAAATTGCTGTTTTATTTTGCACCGGCAGTTATAGGGTTAATGCGGTGAGGTCGGAAAAGGCAAGTAGAAAGAAACGAGCGAGTCAGTGAGTTAGGCTGGTGCGTTTGTGTACAGTTGTTCTTGCGTTCCGATTAAAAGTTCCATTGTCTGTCGTTCTTCAGACGTTGCAATACTCTCCCAATATTCAAAGTACAAACAGAGACCAAAACAGAGACAAGAGGCATAACTACACAGTCCAGAGATAGGTTTGATAATGGGAGACAGACTATTTTATGTAGCCTAATTTGTGCGCATCAGGGAGCTCGGTGGAGGCGGTGACGCGATGGACACCGTAATGTAATGTGAATGTAACGGTGGCATGTTCTATGCTAATTTCACCCTCAGGCTCCGTCATGGTGATATCGCGAGACAGCTTTTCAATCAACGACATTTTAGTCTCGCGAGATCTCGTCACACCAGATCTCATCACACCCCTACAGATGATAGAGCAAAACAAAACACCGGTCATGAATCAGAAGTCTAAACGAGAATTTTTAAAGAGAAATGTGGGAGGAGGTTGAGTTTGTTGGCCAGCCATATTTGTTTGAAACGTGAGAGGCGTCAAAGCTTGCGATACTCCTACATCCTTCGTCATACATCGTCAAGTGTTACTCTTTTGGTGTAAGTCGACTTGCGTAGGCTGTCTTCCAGAAGCTAGCCAGAAGGCCTTTATTGAGCCCATGGTAACCTGTATAATGAATGCGCTTTTTTGGCTTAAAAAAAAAGCCCCAACCCCCGCCCATTCACTGCCATTATAAAGCTTAATTATAAAGATCAATCTCACCGGAGATTTTCATATTCTCCATATTCTAATATTTCTATTCTATTGTCTCTCGTCTATTAAAGTGAATTCCGCACTGTTGTTGTTGGCTTTTTTTTTCATGTTAAGTCCTTTACCCTAGACGGGGCGTAACACATGTGAAGAGATCAAACTCACCAGAGTCCAGCTGTGTGTCCATGAAGAGTGACCAGTCTATGGACACATTAGTAACATTTAAGGAAAAACACACATCAACTGATCCGAGGTACAATATTTTAGTTTGGACAGATAATAATCATGAAAAATCAGTTTAACCATTTCCTTTATTTTGAAAAATAAAACGGCAACAATTCGCTCAAAAAGATCTTCGTCAGTTTTTTTTTAGTTTTTTTTTTTACTTTGCTGTTTTTTTTGTGTGCAAATATTTTGTATTGATCCTGCACCTTTTGGAGGGAATTTGGATGTGTCTTTTCTTCCTTTTTTTTTTTAGACAGACAGTTATAAATCAACCCTCAAAACCAGAGTATTTGTTTACATCCATGCTTTGGACCACTTATACCAACTCACTGTAGTCACACTAGCCAAATGAATAAATTACTTTTAAAATAATACAGTGTTTATTTATTGTCACATCTATAATTTATATTGTAATCTATTATTTTAATCTTTCAGTTGTGACTCTCAAATGGTCCAAACCAGATTCAAATCAAATCTGCTGAAGAAGTTTCAGTGTCTGTATGAAGGAACAGCAAAGCAGGGAAACCCAACACTCCTGAATGAGATCTACACAGAGCTCTACATCACAGAGAGTGAAAGTGGAGAGATCAATAATGAGCATGAGGTGAGACAGATTGAGACACAATCCAGGAGAGCAGGAACAGAGGACACACCGATCAAATGCAATGACATCTTTCGACCTTTACCTGGACAAGACAAACCCATCAGAACTGTGCTGACAAAAGGAGTCGCTGGCATTGGAAAAACAGTCTCTGTGCAGAAGTTCATTGTGGACTGGGCTGAAGGGACAGAGAATCAGGACGTCCACCTCATATTTCCACTACCTTTCAGAGAGCTCAACTTGATGAAGGACAAAACACTCAGTCTTTCAGATCTTCTTCATGTCTTCTTCCCTGAAGCATCAGGAATGGAAATATCCAGTGAAGAATATAAAGTGTTGTTCATCTTTGATGGTCTGGATGAGTGTCGTCTGTCTCTGAACTTTAAGAGCGAAGTGAAACTGTGTGATATATCTGAATCAGCCTCAGTGGACGAGCTGATGATGAACCTCATTGAGGGGAATCTGCTTCCCTCTGCTCTCATCTGGATCACCTCCAGACCAGCAGCAGCAGATCTCGTCCCCTCTGAGTGTGTCCATCGAGTGACAGAGGTACGAGGCTTCAGTGACACACAGAAGGAGGAATACTTCAGGAAGAGAATCAGTGATCAGAGTCTGGCCAATACAATCATCACACACCTGAAGTCCTCAAGGAGCCTCCACATCATGTGCCACATCCCAGTGTTCTGCTGGATCTCAGCCGCTGTTCTAGAGAAGGTTTTGAGTGAAGCAAAGAGAGGAGAGATTCCCAAGACTCTGACTCAAATGTACACACACTTCCTGATCATTCAGACCAACATCAAACATGAGAAGGACTATGAGAAGAGAGTGAAAGATGAACACATGATTCTCAATCTGGGGAAACTGGCTTTCCAGCAGCTTGTGAAAGGCAACCTGATCTTCTATGAGGAAGACCTGAGAGAGTGTGGCATTGATGTGACAGAAGCATCAGTGTACTCAGGATTGTGCACTCAGATCATCAGAAAGGAGTTGGGCTTGTATCAGGGGAAAGTCTTCTGCTTTGTTCATCTGAGCATCCAGGAACATCTAGCAGCTCTATATGCACACATTTACTTTACAAACAACTGTATAAATGCATATTGGAAGAGATTTAATCCATTGCCTGGCCTGCATCAGGGAGCTGTGGATGAGGCTTTACAGAGTAAGAATGGACATCTGGACCTTTTCCTGCGTTTCCTTCTGGGTCTCTCATTGGAGTCCAATCAGACTCTCTTACGAGACCTACTGACACAGACTGGAAGCTGCTCCTACAACAAAGAGGAAACAGTTCAGATCATCAAACAGAAGATCATTGAGAATCGCTCTCCAGAGAGATCCATCAATCTGTTCCACTGTCTGAATGAACTGGGTGATGATTCACTGATGCAGGAGATCCAACGTTATCTGACATCTGGAGAAATAAGAGAAACCAAACTCTCCTCTTCACAGTGGTCAGCTCTGGTTTATGTGTTGCTGACATCAGAGAAGAAGATGGATGATTTTAATCTAAAACAGTTTATTGGAGCACAAAATACAGCAGATGAAGTTCTTCAGAAGATGCTGCCTGTGGTTAAAGAATCCAGATCAGTTCAGTAAGTCACTCTGACAACAATCACTACACTGATAAAACATGATCACATTTATGATTTTAGCAGGTGCTTTCTAACTAAAGCAATAGAAGTGGTACATTATCTGGTACATGTGAGACACACTTACTAAAGCAGCTGAGGATGTGTGTGTGTGTGTGTGTGTGTGTGTGTGTGTGTGTGTGTGTGTGTGTGTGTGTGTGTGTGTGTGTGTGAGAGAGAGAGAGCTGATGACTGTAGAGGTCCGTGTGTGAGACGTGATGAAGGATTGAATGTGATGTAACGAGTTAGCTCAAAGGGGAAATATGAATAATAACTCATAACTTTTTATGATTAATTATTAATATTTGGGTCAGTTAATTGGATTAACTTGATGTAGCTAAATTAATATTAAAATCAATTAATCAGTTAGTCCAACAAACTCTTTTGATTATTAATTTATTCTCAGAAAAGCGTATCTTTCGTGGCCACCGAAAAATAATTATTTCATAGCATGTACGGCGCTTAGAGCCTGTAACAAGATCAAGATCGTAAAATGGACTTTGTTGCAAGCAGAGAATCAGAACCAAATACATATTGTGCACAAGTTTTATTAACTAAATCACAAACATAACTAAATTAAACAAACACACATACATACATACATACATACATGCATACATACATACATACATACATAGGTAAAATGGTGAGTGATATGGAACCGGAAGCAGGAAATGGAACTATGGAAAAGATCCATTTAACTATGAAAATAACCATCAGTTTATAATTTTCAGAGCACCTCATTAAATTGATACTTTCATGGTCTGTGCAGTAGACACAATTCTTGAAGTTGTTGAAAATGTAAGTTTTTGGTTCCGTGAGTGTCAAATGTTAAAGTTGTGATCGTTTTCTTCTCCGTTGGATGAAAAAGATATGATGAACTTGCATGGTTAGTTCGACTCTGTTCTCATGGCTAGAGTGCAGATTGTGGCCTGTCGGCTCTGGGCCGGAGAGGACACGCAGCGCAAATGGTGGGAGTTGCGATGGACTTCTTCTGCATTGAATGAAGAAGTTGAACTCCTGAGGTTGTCCTTGATTCTGTTGTGGTGGAGAGAGAGTCCTCTCTCTCCGGATGAGCACATGGCTGGTTGGGAGTCGAGGCCTGCTGCCCTGGGGCCTGCTGAGGCCACGCTGGACAGCACGGCACCCTGAACGTAACGAGAAGGCCAAGAGTTGATCGTTGCCCATTCATTGGTGGTAAGGTTGTAGTTTTCTTCTGAGTTGGATTGAAGAAAATACAGTCTGACTTCTTTGGGAGAGTGAAAGCAAAGCAGACGGTGGTCACAGCCTGCTGGGGCCTTTGGGCCCCGGTGTGGGGGGGTCCCCACAGACATCAACCCAGAAGAAGCAGCAGTAGAGAGCCAGAAGAAGAAAGAGGAGGGTCACTGTGAATTTGTCTCTAATAAAGCCTGAGAAAGGCCCCACCTCTCCGGGTTTGCTTGACCAATGAGAAGGGTGGAATTTCCAAGCGGGTTTAGATAATTAAATTAGATAATTGTATCAAAAGATAATAGTATTAAAGGACACAACACAAGACAGTAAATCATTCACAAAATGTTCCGGGATGCATGTTAATTTCATGTTAATCAGTTCATCGATAAATTAATGCAGGAAAGTCTGTTCTAATGTCTGTAAGTCTTGTGGCAGAGGCCCCTGTTCACATTGCTAACAGTCATAAAACCAACTTATCTGATTGTGGTCATGGTAACTAAGACCTTCTTGCCCTGTTTGGGGGGATGGGGCCACAGATCCCAGAGTGAGTTTTAAATATCATTTGTTAAACTATAACAAATAAAGTGTGTCTGACTTGTCTTAGTCGTTACAGTGACGTGGATCAATACTGACAGCAAACAGCAACAGTGTCTTTAACAGTGTTTTTTTCTATATATTGATGCTATTTGTCCTGTAATGATGTTTATGTGGATGTTTTACTGTCTCTAGAAATCACATTTGTAGTTTACACTTTTTATTCTATGTTTACAGCTGGTATCAGTTCACCATGTATCTTTAATCTCTACAGGTTGAAGTATTGTGGTGTTACAGATGAAGGTTGTGCTGCTCTGGCTTCAGCTCTGAGATCAAACCCCTCACACCTGAGAAAACTGAATCTGTCTGAGAATAAACTAGGAGACAGAGGAGTGAAGCTGCTCTCTGATGGACTGAAGGATCATCACTGTAAACTGGAGATATTGTGGTAAGATTGTTTATAAATATGTCAACATTAGGGGTGTAACGGTACATAAACATGACAGAGATTGTTTTGGCTTTATAGCAGTTCTTTAGTAAAGTTATTTTCCAGCTAAGGTTAGTTATGATTGATTCGCTTCCGTCGCAACAATCATTTGTTATTAAATTAGGGGCCGCTAAGACGACACCATTCTCTCTACATAGACTTTAAATGCGAACCTGTGAGAAACGCTGATGGCGTTCACATGCGCATTAAGAATTGGTTCTATAGTTATGTGCGTTTGAATATATGTACGCAGGTTTGTAATTCCCTACAAACCAAGCCTAAACAAAGTACTGTTGTTTCCTTATAATTTTTGATACAGAATTTTATTTTATTTTATCAATTCGGGGTAGATACGCGAATTGAGTTTCCCGACAACGCTTTATCTGTAGAGTGGTAAAGGAATCCTCCATAGGGAGAGACTAGTTGGCACTTCAACACTGCGTTGTCATCGGGTCCAGGCGAAGGTCCTTCATCAGATCTGGATACGGCCTGGATCCGGCAGGCTGCGGGAAAACCTCGGGATAAACAAAGACACTAAAATTAGCGTAGATGCCATTCTTCTTATGATGTAACGAGTACATCAGGATTTATGGGAAGTCTTCCCGGTTCCAGCTGACCTAATCTATGCAGCCTAACATTGAATTATAGAAGTCTATAATGTATTATGTGAAAGCTAGGTCAAAGAGATGTGTTTTTAGTCTAGCTTTGAACTGACAGAGTGTGTCTGCTTCCCGGACAATGGTAGGAAGGCTGTTCCAAAGTTTTGGTGCTAAATAGGAGAAGGATCTACCGCCAGCAGTCGATTTTGATATTCTAGGTATTATCAACTGGCCGGAATTTTGAGATCGCAATAGACGTGAAGGACTATAATGCGTTAAGAGCTCGCTCAAGTACTGTGGAGCTAAACCATTTAGTGTTTTGTAAGTGATCAGCAATATTTTAAAATTGATGCGATGTTTAATAGGGAGCCAGTGCAGTTTTGACAGAACTGGGCTAATATGGTCATACTTCCTGGTTCTGGTAAGAACTCTAGCTGCTGCGTTTTGAACTAGCTGTAGTTTGTTTATTAAGCGTGCAGGGCAACCACCCAGTAGAGCATTACAATAATCTAGCCTTGAGGTCATGAACGCATGAACTAATTGTTCCGCATTTGTCAATGAGAGCATATGACGTAATTTAGATATATTTTTAAGATGGAAAAATGCAGTTTTACAGATACTGGACACGTGACTTTCAAATGAAAGATTGGTATCAAAGAGCACACCCAGGTTCCTAACCTACGACGAAGACTTAACAGAGCAGCCATCAAGTGTTAGACAGTATTCTAGGTTATTACGTGAGGAAGTTTTTTGTCCAATAATTAGAAACTCTGTTTTTTCAGAATTTAGAAGTAGGAAATTACGAGTCATCCAATTTTTTTATATCCGCTATGCATTCTGTTAATTTTGTGAATTGGTAAGTTTCGTTAGGTTTTGAAGAAATATAGAGCTGAGTATCGTCGGCATAACCGTGAAAGCTAATGCCATGTTTCCTAATGATATCTCCTAATGGTAGCATGTACAGAGTGAACAGCAGCGGTCCTAGTACTGAGCCTTGTGGTACGCGAAACTGAACTTGTGATCGATGAGACATCTCTTCATTTACTGCCACAAACTGATAACGGTCAGATAAGTATGATTTAAACCATGCTAGTGCAATTCCACTAATGCCAACATAATTTTCGAGTCTATTTAAAAGAATGTTGTGGTCGATAGTATCAAATGCAGCACTAAGATCGAGTAACACTAATAGAGAGACACAACCACGATCGGATGATAAGAGCAAATCATTTGTGACTCTAACGAGAGCCGTCTCAGTACTATGGTACGGTCTAAATCCTGACTGGAAATCCTCGCAGATATCATTTCTTTCAAGAAAGGAACACAGTTGTGAAGATACTGCTTTTTCTAATATCTTTGACAGAAAAGGTAGATTCGAGATCGGCCTGTAATTGACTAATTCTGTAGGATCAAGTTGCGGTTTTTTAACAAGCGGTTTAATCATAGCCAGCTTAAAGGTTTTTGGTACGTATTCTAGAGACAAAGATGAATTAATGATATTAAGAAGATGATCTATGACCTCTGGAAGTATTTCTTTCAGTAGCTTAGTCGGTATAGGGTCTAACATACATGTTGTAGATTTAGATGATTAACGAGTTTAGTAAATTCTTCCTCTTCTATAGCAACGAACGAATCAAATTTTTCCTCCGGGAGACTACAATGCACTGCCTGATGCGATACTGTAGTAGACGGTTGCATAGTTATAATTTTCTCCCTGATATTATCAATCTTATAAGTGAAGAAGTTCATAAAGTCATTACTGCTGTGTTGCTTGGAAACTTCGGTGCTTGAAGCTTTCTTTAAGCGCAACGGAGCAACTGTGTCTTTACAAAGTTTTTACAAAGAAAGATTACACTGGAAATATTGTTAAAATTGTAATGGTTAAAATAGCAAAAAATATATATACAAGGATAGAACAAAATCTTAAAAGGTCAATATAAGCCTTCTCTTTAAATGATTTTTATTGTGCTTTATTAGTGACACATTTGGGTAGAGAATATATTCCAAAACTTACTGAAAATACAGTATGAGAACAATTAACTGCGCAATTACTAGAAAATGTTACCTTGGATATTATACAATTTGCAAGCACAATTTGTGAAAAAAACAACAACTGTGTTTCCAACTGTGAACCAATTTAATATTTTATATATCCATCCATCCATCCATCTTCTTCCGCTTATCCGGGACCGGGTCGCGGGGGCAGCAGTCTAAGCAGAGATGCCCAGACTTCCCTCTCCCTAGACACTTCCTCCAGCTCTTCCGGGGGGACACCGAGGCGTTCCCAGGCCAGCCGGGAGACATAGTCTCTCCAGCGTGTCCTAGGTCTTCCCCGGGGTCTCCTTCCAGTGGGACGCGCCCGGAACACCTTCCCGGGAAGGCGTTCAGGAGGCATCCGGAACAGATGCCCGAGCCACCTCAGCTGACCCCTCTCGATGTGGAGGAGCAGCGGCTCTACTCTGAGCTCCTCCCGAGTGACCGAGCTTCTCACCCTATCTTTAAGGGATCGCCCAGCCACCTTGCGGAGAAAGCTAATTTCGGCTGCCTGTATCCGGGATCTTGTCCTTTCGGTCATGACCCAAAGCTCATGACCATAGGTGAGAGTAGGAGCGTAGATTGACCGGTAAATCGAGAGCTTCACCTTGCGGCTCAGCTCTTTCTTCACCACGACAGACCGGTACATCGACCGCATTACTGCAGAAGCTGCACCGATCCGTCTGTAAATCTCCCGTTCCATCCTTCCCTCACTCGTGAACAAAACCCCAAGATACTTAAACTCCTCCACTTGAGGCAGGAACTCTCCACCAACCTGAAGTGGGCAAGCCACCCTTTTCCGACTGAGGACCATGGCCTCGGATTTGGAGGTGCTGATTCTCATCCCAGCCGCTTCACACTCTGCAAACTGCCCCAGTGCATGCTGAAGGTCCTGGTTTGATGAGGCCAACACGACAACATCATCCGCAAAGAGCAGAGACGAAATCGTGTTGTCACCAAACCTGACACCCTCCGGCCCCTGGCTGCGCCTAGAAATTCTGTCCATAAAAATTATGAACAGAACCGGCGACAAAGGGCAGGCCTGCCGGAGTCCAACATGCGCCGGGAACAAGTCTGACTTACTTACCGGCAATGCGAACCAAGCTCCTGCTTCGGTCGTACAGGGACCGGACAGCCCTTAGCAAAGGACCCCGGACTCCATACTCCCGGAGCACCCTCCACAGGCCGCCGCAAGGGACACAGTCGAATGCCTTCTCCAAATCCATAAAGCACATGTGGACTGGTTGGGCAAACTCCCATGAACCCTCCAGCACCCTGTAGAGGGTATAGAGCTGGTCCAGTGTTCCACGGCCTGGATGAAAACCACACTGTTCCTCCTGAATCCGAGGTTCTACTATCGGCCGTATTCTCCTCTCCAGTACCCTGGCATAGACTTTCCCAGGGAGGCTGAGAAGTGTGATCCCCCTGTAGTTGGAACACACCCTCCGGTCCCCCTTCTTAAAAAGAGGGACCACCACCCCGGTCTGCCATCCCAGAGGCACTGTCCCCAACCGCCACGCGATGCTGCAGAGGCGTGTCAGCCAAGACAGCCCCACAACATCCAGAGACTTGAGGTACTCAGGGCGGATCTCATCCACCCCCGGTGCCTTGCCACCGAGGAGTTTCTTGACTACCTCGGTGACTTCAGCTTGGGTGATGGACGAGTCCACCTCTGAGCCCTCAGCCTCTGCTTCCTCAATGGAAGACGTGACGGCGGGATTGAGGAGATCCTCGAAGTATTCCTTCCACCATCCAACAACATCCCCAGTTGAGGTCAACAGCTCCCCACCTCTACTGTAGACAGCGTTGGTAGGGCACTGCTTCCCTCTCCTGAGGCGTCGGATGGTTTGCCAGAATCTCTTCGAGGCCAGCCGATAGTCCTTCTCCATGGCCTCACCGAACTCCTCCCAGGCCCGAGTTTTTGCCTCCACAACCACCCGGGCTGCAGTTCGCTTGGCCTGCCGGTACCTGTCAGCTGCCTAAGGAGTCCCACAAGCCAACCAGGCCCAATAGGACTCCTTCTTCAGCTTGACGCCATCCTTTACTTCCGGTGTCCACCACCGGGTTCGGGGATTGCCGCCTCGACAGGCACCGGAGACCTTACGGCCACAGCTCCGAGCGGCCGCTTCGACAATGGAGGTGGAGAACATGGTCCACTCGGACTCAATATCTCCAGCCTCCCTCGGGATCCGGTCAAGCTCCGCCGGAGGTGGGAGTTGAAGATCTCTCTGACAGGAGACTCGGCCAAATGTTCCCAGCAGACCCTTACAGTACGCTTGGGTCTGCCGAGTCTGTCCAGCTTCCTCCCCCGCCATCGGATCCAACTCACCACCAGGTGGTGATCAGTTGACAGCTCCGCCCCTCTCTTTACCCGAGTGTCCAAGACATACGGCCGCAGGTCAGATGAAACGACCACAAAGTTGATCATCGACCTACGGCCTAGGGTGTCCTGGTGCCACGTGCACTGATGGACACCCTTATGCTTGAACATGGTGTTCGTTATGGACAAACTGTAACTTGCACAGAAGTCCAATAACTGAGCACCGCTTGGGTTCTGATCACGGGGTCCGTTCCTCCCAATCACGCCCCTCCAGGTGTCACTGTTGTTGCCCACGTGGGCATTGAAGTCCCCCAGTAGAACGACGGAGTCCCCAGTCGGAGCACTTTCCAGCACCCCTCCCAGAGACCCCAAGAAGGCTGGGTACTCTGCTCTGCCGTTTGGCCCGTAGGCACACACGACAGTGAAAGACCTATCCCCGACCCGTAGGCGCAGGGAAAAGACCCTCTCGTTCATCGGGGTAAACTCCAACACATGGCGGCTGAGCTGGGGGGCTATAAGCAAACACCACACCAGCCCGCCGCCTCTCACCATGGGCAACTCCAGAGTGGTGAAGAGTCCATCCTCTCTCAAGGAGTGTGGTTCCAGAGCCCAAGCCGTGCGTAGAGGTGATCCCGACTATCTCTAGTTGGAACCTCTCAACCTCACGCACAATCTCAGGCTCCTTCCCTGCCAGCGAGGTGACATTCCACGTCCCTAAAGCTAGTTTCCGTGTCCAGGGATCGGGTTGTCGAGGCCTCCGCCTTCGACTGCCGCCTGATCCTCTCAGCACCGGCCCCTTACGGTCCCTCCTGCAGGTGGTGAACCCACGGGAAGGCGGCCCCACGTCGCTCCTTCGGGCTGAGTCCGGCCGGACCCCGTGGGGAGAGGCCCGGCCACCAGGTGCTCGCATACGAGCCCCAACCCAATACCTGGCGACGTCACGGTCCTCGATTTAATGTCACGCATAAGGGTTTTTTGAACCACTCTTAGTCTGACTCGTCGCCTAGGACCTGTTTGCCTTGGGAGACCCTACTAGGGGCATATAGCCCCGGACAACATAGCTCCTAGGGTCATTCGGGTACTCAAACCCCTCCACCACGTTAAGGTGGCAGGTCAAGGAGGGGTATTATATATATATATATATATTTTTTTTTTTTTTTTTTTTTTTTTTTTTTGTCCTTGCATTATTTATTGCGGCTCAGTGACACACCTGAATGAAAGGCTAATTATGCGGGTCGTTGTCTTCTCAGGTGTGAACCACTCAATATTCATGATGGTGTTGGATAATTTACGCCCACATGCATATTGCCTTTCCAAACAAAAAGTGTCTTACAAAATTTAAATCAATGTATTGTTTTATGTGAATGATTAGGAAGGATGATTTTCACATCATTTTGAATAAAAAACTCTAGGCAACAAAATGCATTATTCAAAAGTCTTGTTGACACATATTTAGTATGTGTTTTGTGGCCTTATTTCAGAAACTTTCATTTTTTTGTTTTTTCAATAACCATGCATAAACATTATTCTCTCAAAAATACAAACATGTACATACATGTTGCTCACATATTATGGTAGCCCTGTTTGTGCTAAATAGAGTGTAATTATACCTTTGCCATTAATATGTTTATAAGCAACTGAAAAAAGCACAAATGTCAGGACCCCAAAAACACCTTAGACCCCAGAGGGTTAACCTTCATCAGATTGTTTCAAAAGTTTTAAGAGTTTTTATTACTAATACTTTTATGTAATGGATAAACCGTGGCTAGCTGTGCATTTAGGGCGATACAAGACCCTTATGTTTCAGTCCTGATCACCCTGTCAGGTTTATTCTGTGATGAGAACCGTTGGAATATATATTATCTTGCTTATTATACATCTACTTGCCCCATAATTAAATAATTGGATACAAAATATTGATTTGACTTTATTATATTATCATGAAACTCAGTGCTTCTGCAAAGTAAAAATGTTCCTAGGAAGCAGATTTGAACCAAGATGAACGAACAAGCTCAAACAAGACGACCATTTAAGGGATAATATACAGTCATGACACTTATTACACGGCTTTTCACTAAATTAATAATTTTTTGTCTTTTGTTGGACAAGAGGTTCATAAATGATTCTCATGTTTAGAAAGATGTTTTACGTGTGTTGCATTTTTCAAATTCACGTTATAAGCGACTCAAACTCGTAGTGCTTTCAGATTAGCATTTACTACTGATCACAGAACCGTCTGTCACTGACAAGCTGCGCATTACAAATAATCACAGCCTTTGCGATTTCATAATCGCAATAAACAAAATCGGTTTAAGCGTGATTTCATGTTAATTGTGATTAATTGTGCAGCCCTAATCTTACATGTGTATTATAATCCATTACAGCAGAAGTGTTCAATCCTGCTCCTGGAGGGCGACATCCTGCTGAGTTTAGCTCCAACCAGGGCTGTGATACACTTCACTTTTAGACACACACTCGCAAACTTCCCTAAGCTCTTTCCCTTGGGGGAATCCCTGCTGCCATTTTGCATTGTGTTAAACTTTGTGAAGTGGACAAGAAAAGTTTATATGGACAGACCCTTGACCCCTTTTGACAGAGGGAGTGAGTCTTCTGTAGACAACACGATTGCTTTTAATTTACCTCCACCCCAAACAACTAATATTAATTATCTTTAAAATATTTTAAACTGCCCAAGAATACCTATATACATACAGAATGCTACATCAAACAAATTTGACATATACCTGAGTCAATGAGATGGAGGGAAGTTAGTGAGGAAAGGGCATAAAAATATGAAATTGAACACAGCCCAACTCCAACACATTTGGCTGGAAGTTTCTAGTCTGCCTGAAGAGCTTGATTAGTTTGTTCAGGTGTGTTTAATTAGGGTTGTAACTAAACTCTTCAGGACAGTGATCCTCCAGGAACAGGTTTGGACACCCCTGCATTACAGTGTACAAAACAAACCTTCTGGCAAAAACACAAACACAACAACAATATTACAGTATATGACAAACTTTTGTCTTCCCGGTCTGGGAATGAGGGAGGCAGGGTTTGAGAGCGCTGTACAACAGATTTTGTCTCTTTATTAAAGGGGTCATATAATGGTACATGCACTTTTACAAGTTGATTGTACTGAAATGTGTGTTGGCAGTGCCTGTACACAACCATCATAAAATGATAAAAATCCATCCAGTGTTTTTTTTTTTTTTAAATCTCCTTATATGTTTGACCCTCTCTGAAATCAAGCCGTTCGATTTTGTGACGTCACAAAATCGACGCCCCTCCCACGATTGGTGATTGACAGCAGCGTTTCAACACAGACCCGCCCTCGCTCGTGAGCGAGCTGTCTGTCATCATAGTCCGCACGTCATTGTTGATACCCTCACTGGAGCGCTGTCTATGAGCAGAATGGCATCTGCGATTGTGGTGTTCTGTTCTTCTGTGTAATAAGGAACACAGCAGTCATTTTGATGTTCCTAAATCCGAACCGTTGAAGACGCAGTGGCTGAGTTTTGTTTTTGAAGGGATATGCCCAAAGGATTGACATGGGGATTCCCCACGATCGTCCATGCTTTCATGTTCCCGCAAATCATTTCACACCAGACAGCTTTACAAACGAGAAAAAACGGATCGGTACCAACGTGTTCCTGCTGAACCTCCAGAAGAAGTGAGTGTAATGTTTTATTAACCTTTATATTCATATTTATATTAATCTTTGCAAATTTGCAAACCTTGCTGCACGCTTCACGATGAATGCTCTAAGGTTTACACTCAGGGTACATTACAGCATGTTTTCTATGTATGACGTTCTCAATATAATTCATAATCGCACGTTTAAAATGAACAACGCGTTATGGTTATTGTGTTATTGTGTTAACAAACGGTGTACGCACAGAACAGAGGGGCGGGGTGAGCAAAGCTCATTATCATTTAAAGACACATGCACTGAAACGGAGTGCTGAAAAAAGAGCTGTTTTTGACCAGGTAAAATTAGTGTTTTCTTACAATACTAATGAGAATTTTTAATTAAAGTATATTACAAACTTTTAATTTAGACCCTAAAGATTCATATTAGCTTGTACAAAAATGGCATTATATGACACCTTTAACACACTTCTTTATAAACATAAACAAAAAGTAAGTATGAAGGCTTTGCAATCACAAAAAGAACCAACAATTGTTTCTTCTGGGCACAGCAGGACACAGCACAGCACACTCCCCAGAAGGCTCTCTTCATTCTCTCAAAGCCCTGTTTTTATTCTGTCTCTTCACTTACTGCAAAATGAGAACACCTGTTAGATTACATTAAAGGTGAACTAAGTAACTTTTTTACCTTAACCGAACAGCTTTGGAGTCATTGGAATAGTTATATGACTTTTTTCGGGTTGAATGGTGGTCATCTCGCACCCCCCGAGCGCCTGTGAGTGGAAAAAACACACTTGCAACTTTGGGCCGGCGAACCGCCGGCCTCAGCTTCAGGAAGTATCGAGTGATATCAGGTCTTGCGATGTAACAAATTGCTTTACGGCACTGCACACATACACTATCTAAACATTTATATGCTAGCCTTCTGTGTATCATACATACCTCAGTGGACATGGCTCTGTGCGTTTGCCGGGTTCTTTGAAAACAAATGCACATGACGAGCGGGAGAAGATGGGAGGGGGGAGAGTCGCCAACGAGTTTTGACGACAGTGTTGTCAAATATCTATTCCGAAGCTGTAGGAGGAGATCTATAGAGAAACCCGCAAGCAAAAAGCGAGAAAACAGCGACGAAATTGGCAAAGCTGCATAGTTCTGCTTTAACAAGAGACGTGTCCCTTAACCATCCACTCTCATCTACTCATTCTCCGTCAGCAGCCTCTAAACCACACCAGCTTTCCACACAGTATATTAATTTCAATAATTTCAAATTTACCATTTATCTCATCTATCTTATCTAAGGTAGTGGAAAAGTGTATTGCAATTCAAATTCATGAACATCTTTCCAATAATAACTTGTATGAACAATTTCAATCTGGCTTTCATCCCCACCATAGCACTGAGATTGCACTTGTCAGAATAACCAATGATCTACTGTTGGCAGCTGACTCTGGGCTTTTAACCATAATTGTCCTTCTAACCATACCTGAAGTGCTGCCTTTGATACTGTCTCACATAAGATACTTCTTGACAGGTTAGCTTCTGTTGGTATTACTGGCACTGCTCTGTCTTGGTTTAGGTCATATCTATCTGGAAGCAGTCAGCATATTCAATTAAAAGGTTTTCGATCAAGAACATCAACAATCACCACTGGTGTTCCCCAGGGTTCTGTCTTGGGCCCGCTTCTTTTCATTATTTATATGCTCCCTCTTGATTATATTTTAAGGAAATATGGTAATAATTTCAACTGTTATGCGGATGACACCCAACATTACCTGTCTGCCAAACCCACTGGTTCTTTTCCAACACCATCTACATTTGCATTTACATTTATGCATTTGGCAGACGCTTTTATCCAAAGCGACTTACATTGCATTTCAAGGTTCACACGTTCACATTCTTGCTTTCCCTGGGAATTGAACCCATGACCTTGGTGTTGCAAGCGCCAATCCTCTACTGTTTGAGCTACAGGAAAGGGTATTGTTTAGCTGAAATTTAAATTAAAGATTGGCTTTCAGCTAACTTCTTGAAGCTAAATGGCAACAAAACTGAGGCTTTGCTTGTTGGCACTAGATCTGTTTTGTCTAAATCTAATTGTCTTTCTTTGTACATTGACAATACTGCAATCTGTCCTTCTTCACAGGTTAAAAGTTTGGGTGTCATCATGGATAGCACACTATCCTTTGAAGCTCAAATTAATAATATCACGTGGATTGCATACTTCCACTTGCGTAATATTAACCGCCTCCGTCCCTTTCTTTCAAATAATAATACTGCAGTTCTCATTCACGCTCTAGTCACTTCACATATGTGACCCTGGATGACAAAACCAGTCTTAAGTAGCACGGGTATATTTGTGGCAATAGCCAACAAAACATTGTATGGGTCAAAATTATCGATTTTTCTTTTATGCCAAAAATCATTAGGATATTAAGTAAAGGTCATGTTCCATGAAGAAAGTTTGTAAATTTCCCACCATAAATATCTAAAAAATATATTTGTGTGAGTGGATGCAGCACAATTGCGAATAGAAATGGACAACTTTAAAGGTGATTTTCTCAATATTTCAATTTTTCTGCACCCTTAGATTCCAGATTTTCAAATAGTTGTATCTCGGCCAAATATTGTCCTATCCTAACAAACCATACATCAGTGGAAAGATTATGGGCCCTATCTTGCACCCAGCGCAATTGACTTTGTACACCGACGCATGTTTCATTCCTATTTTGCACCCGCGCAAAGCGCGCTTTTCCCTCCACAGAAGCACGTCGCTAAACTAGGGAATGAACTTGCGCTCTCTGGGCGGTTCAGCGCAAAAAAGGAGGCGTGTTTTGGCGCAAACGTTCCCTGGTGCTATTTTACTGTTCCATAAAACAATTGCGCCACTGGCCAGAAAAAACCTAGTCTAAAGTCAGTGGCGCGTTGCGCGTTGTTCATTATGCTATTTTAAGGGCGCATGCTTGACCATAATGTATAGAGTGCACAACGCTCATACACTGTGATTCTCTAATCTACACAGAAGCAGCAGTTTTCATTTTTGCAAATCATATTATTACAAACGATAGATAGATAGATAGATAGATAGATAGATAGATAGATAGATAGATAGATAGATAGATAGATAGATAGATAGATAATTTATTATAAATATAATAATTTATTATAAAAGCATACATCTAGCTTACACATTTACCCACATTATTATATGCCTGTTTAGCCGAAGCTAATTTGGGTGTGTTTCTCCCATCCCCAATGTCACTTCTCTCTCTTTTACGGCCGTGACGAGAGCGTTGCTCTCCTCGGCTGTGAACCGCTCTTGACGCGCGCCTGGCAAATCCGCCGTTATAATAGCAATACGCCAAGGAAAAAGTGCGTCTGCTCTTAAAGGGAATGTGAGATGATGCTCTGATTGGTTTATTTCACGTTACGCCCAAACCACACCTATGAATAATGAAGCTACTTCAGACCAACCCCTTTTAGATTTGCGCCCGGCGCAAGAGTCATTTATCCCGCCGGGAAAATAGCAACAGCGCCGAGACCCGCCCACAAAGTTACTTGCGCTTTGCGCTTTGACACTTGCGTTTCAGATCGTTAAAATAGGGCCCTATGTGTTCAGCTTTCAGACGATGTATAAATCTCAATTTTAATAAAATTACCCATAAGACTGGTTTTGTGGTCCAGGGTCACATATAGACTACTGTAATGCTCTTCTCACAGGTGTTCCCTCCAAATTGCTACATAAGCTTCAGTTGGTTCAGAATTCTGCAGCACGTGTTCTTTCTAGAACACCTTCTACTGAACACATTTCTCCAGTTCTTCAGCAATTGCATTGGCTTCCAGTAAAGTATAGAGTTGAATTCAAGATCTTGCTACTTACTTATAAGGCACTTCATAATCTTGCACCCCAATACCTTACACAACTTCTCCATATTTACACTCCTTCACATGCTCTCAGACAGTGTTCATTTCGTTGACGAATAATTTTCGTCATTATTTTCGTCAACGACATTTTTTCACAGACGAAAACGAGACGATAACTAAATAAAAACTAGTTTTGAATGACAAAAACTATGACGAAAATCTATTGACATTTTCGTCAACGAATAAAAACTAGACGAAAATGTTAGATAGTGACGATTTGGGAGGCAATCCAGTCTGATGTCCTGCGTTTGTGGTAGATGCGCACAATTGTACTGTGACGTGATCTACCCAGCGGCACACGAGTTGGCATGCGCTGCATGTCTCATAAAACGTTAAAACATCTAAATGTCTGGGAGAATGAGTAGAGCAGACATAGATCTGAATAAGAGTGACGACGCAAAAAAGAGCTGTATTCAGTACGGTTTTCTGTGCGCACACACCCGACCCGAAGCGTGCAGCCATTCACGTAGACACCTATACAGCGCGCGAGTTCAGAACTGAGCTCTCTTTCGTGTCTGAATGGACAAATACACACAAATATTATGTCTAAATGTCCGTTTTGGAGAGTATTCATGTAAATTATGTCGGTTATGTCTTAAACAGTTGTGAGTGTATCTATGTGCATCAGTGCATTGGATCCGCATGTCATTTGACATGATCCGATGTCTTAAAGTGACAGTGGGTAATAAACCTAATGCGTCTGTGTCCTTAATATTGATCAAGCAACAAAAGAAAAAGAGAAAAGCATTCACTGTTTGTTAATAGCTTTAATAAGGATTAATTATATTTAATTCATACAAATAAATATGTCTGCTTGAAAGAATAGAGAATGATGTAGGCCTATGCAAGTAGTTATAAAGAATTCATATATCATTATTTGAAAAAAAGACTGTCTTCTACTTTAGGAAAAGTGGTTTTATTTAATTTTAAGATATTTTTTAAGTTACAGAAGTTAAATCTGTATCTGTATTGCACTTTCAAACTTTAAAATCATTCATATTAGCAGGTTAATATATGTTTTCTCCGGGAGTATATGGGTTTGGAAATTTAATAGAAATTCTAAATAAATGCATTTAAATTGAAACCCATTATATTTTAGTCGACTAAATCTACTGTAGATTTAGTCTACTAAAATCTTATTGTATTTTGTCGACTAAAACTAGACTAAAACTGAAACAATTCAGATGACTAAAATATGACTAAAACTAAATGGCATTTTAGTTAAAAGACTATGACTAAAACTAAATCAAAATTTGCTGTCAAAATTAACACTGCTCTCAGATCTTCATCTTCAATTTCTCTTGTGGTACCTCGGATTCGACTAACTACCATGGGTGCCAGATCTTTTAGTTATCCTGCAGCCCACCTATGGAACTCTCTTCCCCTTGATGTTCGCAATAGCGATTGCTTGTTGACTTTTAAAACGCGTCTTAAGACATATCTTTTTATACAAGCTTTTTTATAACATGTTGTATTAAGTCTTTAACCCCCTGAGGTCGGATGATGCGGGGGCGCATCAACTCGATGTTTACTAAATGTTTCTATTAATATCTCCGCGATTGTACAGCACACATAAATGGTTCTGATTTTGCCGTAATCGATAGATTCTCTGCTTCAATGTCCTTATTCTCGCGAGATCGTATGTGACTCACACAGAGAGCAAGAGGGAAGACAAGATGACCATTTACCTTGCATGATTGGCGGGCTAGCTTGCCTGTCTGCATTTTGTGTGAAACCAACCAATAGATGCAGTTGAAATCCCTAAGTACCCTCTCATCTCCTCACAGTGAGGAAAATACCAAGCTGACATGGAGAGAGAAAGAGTAAAAAAGTCTGCGAAAGAAAAGGTCAGTGAAAAAAACATGGCAAAACATATATAAAGAAGAGGAAAAGTAAGAAGAAGACGAGGAGAGATAATGGCGAAGACATTGATATTGAAAGACGTACTTGCGGCGGTTTTGGAGAGCAGCGACGAGGATGAAAGGCGAGTTTCCGAGCCTGATGGATTTTCTTCTGATGAAGATGAGGATTATGATCACAGAAGAGATCCAGTTGAAGACGGGTAAGCGTATTTATTTTATAAAAACCTTGTTCGCATGGTGCACTTTGTGCTAGGCTAACTGTGACCATCTTGGCTAAAATAAGCTGTGCTGTGCTGCTTTGTGTATCTGAACTTTGACAATTTGACTCCGCCTTTAGCAAAGTGTTTACTTTATGTAAAAGTTATTTTCTTGTGTAAACTGGGGTACACTTACAAATAGTAATGTTGTAGGCATGTAGGCTGTTCTTGGTGGTCTCCTTTTGATAACTAATGTAATATTTCTTCACCTAAATTCACAATTTGAATAACATTATCTCTTGTAGTGATGAATCGATATGTTTTGGCCATTGGCTATTTTATCATATTGTTTATACTTGTATAGATGTGGCTTGATCTTTCATATCATTTTATTTATTTATGTTTATTAGGCCTATATTTATACTGAATGTAAAATTGTAAATCTCTGTAGAGTTTTGAAATGGAAGAGACAGTATTCCCACATCTCATTCAGGTGTTATTTGCTGTGATTTGGGGTGAACAGGACAGCTAGCACATGTGATAAACTGGAATATATAAAGAGAAGATTAGCTGAAGGATATGTCAAATCCTCACACATCCTCCACATTCTTGTTAGGTGTAGATTGATGTGTGTGTGTGTGTGTGTGTGTGTGTGTGTGTGTGTGTGTGTGTGTGTGATCTGGAATGAAGACAAGAGAGGAGGTGTAAACTTTATTTCAATGAAATTGATAATGCAAGTCATAACTTATTTGTTTTTGTGTTTTTTTCAGATAGGATTCACAGCTACCAGGGCCCAGTGTAACACAGGCAGCCTCACCTGTGCCTGCCACTAGGTCACCACCAGCCCCTACACCGGAGTCATCATTGTCAGCCCGGCCAGCCAAGAGGTCCCGTACCCCCCAGCATCAACCAGCACCCCCACCCACACAGCAACCATCATCACCAACCCGGCCAGCCAAGTGGTCCCGTAACCCCTAGCATCAACCAGCACCCCCACCTACACAGCAACCATCATCACCAACCCGGCCAGCCAAGAGGTCCCGTACCCCCCAGCATTAACCAGCACCCCCACCTACACAGCAACCATCATCACCAACCCGGCCAGCCAAGAGGTCCCGTACCCCCCAGCATCAACCAGCACCCCCACCTACACAGCAGCCAGCTCCACTGTCTTGGAAGACGGAAAAAGACCCAGACATTGCACCCCCTCTCTCCAGGTTTCAACCAGCTCGAACACCAGGGTCACAGCTCAGCTCCACTTCCACATATACACCTCTCGACCTCTTCAAACTTTTCTTCCCTGTACAAACCATACAAACACTGTGCCAAAACACAAACAAGCAGGCTGCTAAACAAATGGCACAGGGAAAGAAATATAAATGGTTAGATGTGAACATAGGGGAGTTTTACAAGTACATTGGACTGCTTCTGTACATGGCCATGGTGAAACTCGACAGCATTGCAGATTACTGGAGACAGAATCACTTCTTTTCTTTGTCATTTCCAGTACAGATCATGCCACGGGACAGATACAGAGCACTTTCTTGGGACCTTCACCTTAGCGACCCTGAAGAGCATGTCCAGAATGACAAAAAAAGGGCACAGCCAACCATGACAAACTTTTCAGACTGAAACCCCTGATGAACACCATCAAAAATGCCTGCAAGTCATTTTATCATCCTCACAGTGGCTGTGGATGAAAGAATGGCTGCATCAAAGGCCAAAACTGGGATGATGCAGTACATGAAGGCAAAACCGATAAAGTGGGGATTCAAGTTGTTTGTCTTGGAAGACTCACGGAATGGCTATACAGTGGACTTTTCCGTTTACACCAGCACAAGTGACATCCCCTCTGGACATGGCCTTTCCTATGATGTTGTGATGTCCCTGGTACAACCAGGTTACCTTGGCACGGGCTACCACATTTATATGGACAATTTTTATTCTAGCCCCAATTCAGTGCTCTCCATGAGCAAAAATTTGCTGTCTGTGGGACCTACAGGGAGAACCGCAAGGACTGCCCTCGGACAACAAATAACGCCCTCACAAAGAAATCAGAAAGAGGCTCCATAAGATGGATCCGGGACGGCCCCCTCATCTATGTGAAATGGATGGACACGAGGGAAGTATCAGTCTGCTCCACACTTCACACGGCACACTCTGGTAACGCTGTGCAGAGGAGGGTGAAACAACAAGATGGCTCTTGGACAAAGACATCAATCCCCTGTCCCACACCAGTTATGGAGTACAATGAACACATGGGGGGAGTTGATCATTCAGACCAGCTCATTTACTATTACTCTGCACAACACAAAACAATGCGCTGGTACAGACACCTGTTTTACCATTTTCTGGACATTGCCACCACCAACAGCTACATCCTCTACAAGGAACTCTGTCTGGCCCAGCAAACAACACCCATGACACACAGAGCTTTCATGGAGGAGCTGACTGTTGAACTCTGTGGTAAGCCTCTCCACACTGCTCCGGTCCCGGTACCTGCAGGTCATATTCCTGTGCCAATTGCCGTTCATGCAGCAGATTCTTCCACAAAAGCCACCACAGGTCGCAGCAGGTGTGCGCATTGCCAAAGCCAAGGCCAGAGAAAGGACACACCTTGGAAATGCAGGGAGTGTGATGTTGCGCTTTGCATGCAGCTGGACAGAAACTGTTTTGCAGCATGGCATGACAGCTGAAAAACTGAAACATGAAAACATGCACATTGTGTAAATATTGTAATTAGTGGTGGGTTTCTGTGTTATTTCTAATATATAGTTCATCTTTGGTTTGAATTTTTTTTTGAAAAGTTGACATGTAATTTAGACAAGAAAACATGAAAATGTGTACATTTTGTGAATATTGTTAGTAGTGAGTTTTTGTCACAAAGTAAACGTTTTGCTTGAAAGAAAGACCTGTTGTAATGCTACTTTTTCATTTGCACACATTCCATAAAGCTTGATATGAAGTAGGAAGTTATTTTAGTCCTATTTTATCTCAGTCCCTCTAACATTTGGTGAAGGTAGAGTTACAGACAAAACTTGTACTAAAAACGATTTTTCAAAATGTCACTTTAGACAATTATTATTCATTATCTACTATTTTATTCATATATTACACTACTTTTGTGACCCTAAGACTTTGGGAAACCCATATCAAGGACCAAAATAATTCGTCCACATGAGTAATGGTATGTTTCCACAAGAGATTTGAAGAATTTCAAAAATCGGACTTATATTTTTCACCTTTTAGAGCCAAATTATCCCTCTCTCTCTCTTTACATAATGGTCTAGGACAGTGGTTCTCAAACTTTTTACACCAAGTACCACCTCGGAAAATATTTGGCTCTCCAAGTACCATCATAATGACCAATATGAAAATACAGTAGCGTAGTAGGCCTAACTATTCAGCTACAGTTATGCACAGCTCAAAATGAGGCATCTTAATTTCTAACTAGAAAAAAAAAGTTTGTTGAGACAAACTTTAAGTTGGCTTGAGAAAGCCGGACCAGAGAGTTTGAAGAAGTTAAAAGTAGTTAGAAGTTTAAAGTAGTTAGAAGTTTGAAGTAGTTTGAAGTTTAAAGTAATTTAAATTTTGATTGATAAATTACTTAGAAAGAAAGAAAGAAAAAAGAAAGAAAGATTAGTTAGAAAGAAAGAAAGATTAGGTAGAAAGAAAGAAAGAAAGAAAGAAAGAAAGAAAGAAAGAAAGAAAAGTTAGAAAGAAAGAAAGAAAGAAAGAAAGAATAGTTAGAAAGAAAGAAAAGTTAGAAAGAAAGAAAGAAAGAAAGAAAGAAAGAAAGAAAGAAAGAAAGAAAGAAAAAGAAAGAAAAAAAGAATAGTTAGAAAGAAAGAAAGAAAGAAAGAAAGAAAGAAAGAAAGAAAGAAAGATTAGGTATAAAGAAAGAAAGATTAGGTATAAAGAAAGAAAGAAAGATTAGGTAGAAAGTAAGAAAGAAAGAAAGATTAGGTAGAAAGAAAGAAAGAAAGAAAGAAAGAAAGAAAGAAAGAAAGAAAGAAAGAAAGAAAAAGATTAGGTAGAAAGAAAGAATGAAAGAAAAAATAAAGAAAGATTAGGTAGAAAGAAAGAATGAAAGAAAAAATAAAGAAAGATTAGGTAGAAAGAAAGAAAGAACGAAAGAAAGAGAAAGAAAGAAAGAAAGAAAGAAAGAAAGAAAGAAAGAAAGAAAGAAAGATTAGGTAGAAAGAAAGAAAGAAAAAGATTAGGTAGAAAGAAAGAATGAAAGAAAAAATAAAGAAAGATTAGGTAGAAAGAAAGAAAGAAAAAGATTAGGTAGAAAGAAAGAATGAAAGAAAAAATAAAGAAAGATTAGGTAGAAAGAAAGAAAGAAAGAAAGAAAGATTAGGTAGAAAGAAATAAAGAAAAAGATTAGGTAGAAAGAAAGAATGAAAGAAAAAAGAAAGAAAGTTTAGCTAGAAAGAAAGAAAGAAAGAAAGAAAGATTAGGTAGAAAGAAAGAGAAAGATTAGGTAGAAAGAAAGAAAGACAGATTAGTTAGAAAGAAAGATAGAAAGATAGAAAGAAAGATTAGTTAGAAAGAAAGAAAAGTTAGAAAGAAAGAAAGAAAGAAAGAAAAAATAAAGAAAGATTAGTTAGAAAGAAAGAAAAAATAAAGATTAGTAAGAAAGAAAGAAAAGTAAGAAAGAAAGAAAAGTAAAAAATTAAAAATAAAGAAAGATTAGTTAGAACGAAAGAAGAAAGAAAAAAGAAAGATTAGTTAGAAAGAAAGAAAGTAAAGTAAGCATGAAAGAAAAGAAAGATTAGTTAGAAAGAAATAAAAAAAAATAAAGATTAGCTAGAAAGAAAGAAAGAAGAAAGATAGGCTAGAAAGAAAGAAAGAAAGAAAAAAGAAAGATTAGTTAGAAAGAAAGAAAAAATAAAGATTTGTTAGAAAGGAAAGAAAGATTAGTTAGAAAGATTAGATAGAAAGATAAGTTAGAAAGAAAGATTAGAAAGAAGAAAGATTAGTTAGAAAAAGAAAGAAAGAAAGAAAGAAAGAAAGAAAGAAAGAAAGAAAGATTAGTTAGAAAGAAAGATAGATTGATTAGTTAGAAAGAAAGAAGAAATATTAGTGAGAAAGAAAGAATGAATGAATGGTGGATTAGTTAGAAAGAAAGAAAGAAAGAAAGAAAGAAAGAAAGAAAGAAAGAAAGAAAGAAAGAAAGAAAGAAAGAAAGAAAGAAAGAAAGACTAATTAGTTAGAAAGAAAGATAGATTAGTGAGAGAAAGAAAAAAGATTGATTAGTTAGAAAGAAAGAAAGAAAGAAAGAAAGAAAGAAAGAAAGATGGATTAGTTAGAAAGATTAGATAGAAAGATAGATTAGTTAGAAAGAAAGATAGATAGATTAGTTAGAATGAAAGAAAGATAGATTACTTAGAAAGAAAGATAGATTAGTTAGAATGAAAGAAAGAAAGATATATTAGTTAGAAAGAAAGATGGATTAGTTCGTTAAAAAGAAAGAAAGATGGATTATTTAGGTAAAAAGAAAGATAGATAGATTAGTTAGTTAAAAAGATAGATAGATAGATAGATAAGGTTTGAAGATAGATAGATAGATAGATAGATAGATAGATAGATAGATAGATAGATAGATAGATAGATAGATAGATAGATAAGGTTTGAAGATAGATAGATAGATAGATAGATAGATAGATAGATAGATAGATAGATAGATAGATAGATAGATAGATAGATAGATAGATAGATAGATAGAAAAGGTTTGAAGTTAGATAGATAGATAGATAGATAGATAGATAATGTTTGAAGATAGATAGATAGATAGATAGATAGATAGATAGATAGATAGATAGATAGATAGATAGATAGATAGATAGATAGAAAAGGTTTGAAGATAGATAGATAGATAGATAGATAGATAGATAGATAGATAGATAGATAGATAGATAGATAGATAGATAGAAAAGGTTTGAAGATAGATAGATAGATAGATAGATAGATAGATAGATAGATAGAAAAGGTTTGAAGATAGATAGATAGATAGATAGATAGATAGATAGATAGATAGATAGATAGATAGATAGATAGATAGATAGATAGATAGATAGATAGATAGAAAAGGTTTGAAGATAGATAGATAGATAGATAGATAGATAGATAGATAGATAGATAGATAGATAGATAGATAGATAGATAGATAGATAGATAGATAGAAAAGGTTTGAAGATAGATAGATAGATAGATAGATAGATAGATAGATAGATAGATAGATAGAAAAGGTTTGAAGATAGATAGATAGATGGATAGATAGATAGATAGATAGATAGATAGATAGATAGATAGATAGATAGATAGATAGATAGATAGATAGATAGATAGATAGATAGATAGATAGATAGATAGACAGATAGATAGATATGGTTTGAAGATAGATAGATAGATAGATAGATAGATAGATAGATAGATAGATAGATAGATAGATAGATAGATAGATAGATAGATAGATAGATAGATAGATAGATTAGTTATTAGTTAGAAAGAACATAGATAGCTTAAAGCTTAATTGAGTATCAATGGCTTCTAGCAGTTTACATTAAACATAGTTCAAACAGACATGGACTTTTGGTCAATGAAAGTCTATGGGATTTTTATGATTTTTAATATTAATTTTTAAGAAAACCATAACTCAGACCAGTCTGAAAAGATATAGCACACCAAGTCAGAACAGTATGAAGGTCTGACCCGAGTTTGGAGTATGTAGCTTGAACGGTCTAGGAGGAGTTAGAGTTGAAAATTTTTGGGTCAGAAGAAGAAGAAGAAGAAGAAGTTTAAATAGGATTTCAGTAAGTTGGCTTTCTCAAGCCAACTTAATAAGAATATTTATTATTGTCAGCCACTTTAAACACTGTAAAAACACAGTTTGAACATTAACAATGCACTGTGCTGCTTACATGCAGGTAAATAAAAAACTTAAATAGGCCTAATGATTCAATTCAAATGTATTGCACCTAAAAGTGAAATAAAAACTGTAGCCTACTGTCCTTAAAATATTTATAAAAATAAATAAAAAAGAACAGGCATATTTAACCCTTTTTAAACGTAAATTTAAAATATTCTGGCTGACCCCTGTGAGTTTTTCAAGGCGATCATTATTTAGAACTGATCACTTTATTGTTTCCATGGTGACGCGTCATTGCTTGTCACGTGACTGCTTTTATTTCATTTTTTTAAATTCAAAATATTCACAAATTTGTTAGCTATGGCATGAAATATTTTATATTCCGAGTGGAAGTGTTATGTTGTTTAAACACCTTTAAAACGAT
Source organism: Rutilus rutilus (assembly GCA_021464565.1). Lineage (NCBI taxonomy): Eukaryota > Metazoa > Chordata > Actinopteri > Cypriniformes > Leuciscidae > Rutilus > Rutilus rutilus. The sequence goes on along the minus strand of JAJAQA010000017.1, from coordinate 1,117,772 downwards.
CGCGTTAGTTGAGCTATATGCGCCGTCATGTTAGTTTGTGCCACTGTTCAGAGAATCGGATCTGTTGGATTTACAGCACGTGAATTCATCCACTTCTCCCGAAATACATGAAAGTAAGTGGCCAGTGAACTGGGAGAAGAATAAAGTTAACTTTATAGTTACACAGTGTGTAACTTACACAATCTGATATGAATAAAACGTGTCGTCTAATTATAATGGAAATTATTATTATTTCCGCTTCCATAGACATCAGTGTGTATTTTACAAATTCTAAATGTATTGTTTTTTTAGTACTTATGTGAATTTAAATGTCTGAAACCTAAAATAAACATTATGTGGTTAAAAACACTGATTAATTGTGATATTTGACAGCGCCTGAGTGGCGCGTAGCCGCGCCAGCCAACTGCAAAAGCACATTTGCACATCAGTTTAGCAGTTGATCACGTGATGCACTGGTCGTTCTACTCACACCAGTGTAATCGTATCGTACGCTCCAGGGACCAGCGGCCAAGACTGATCACACAATAGACAGTAAAAGATCACACCGGTTTGATCTTACGTGCGAAATTCAGCGTACCACACTTTGAGAACCACTGCTCTAGGACAAGTGGTGAGCTCATCAGTAAGAGAGCTGGGTTTTCTCTGCACATTTTGATATAAAACACATGGGATTATGTTATGTAATTGCCTTTAAAAGGTGAATTTAATAAGATATGTAAAATCGAAGAAAAAGTGAAAAAATGCCCTTAGACCTCAGAGGGTTAATGCACTTTATCTGTATATGCGGTTTGTTTGTTGTGTCTTATGCAGTGACCTGTATATTGCTTGTGAGGTGACCTTGGGTGTTATGAAAGGCGCCATTAAATAAAATGCATTATTATTATTATTATTATTATTATTATTATTATTATTATGTGTTGGGGAATAGAATTCCAGCGTGCTAGTGTCTTCCATAGAGGCTGCTTCATGTGTTGTTGATATATGTGACGTCGTGCCGTAAAGCAAGTCGTGATTCTCACTACATTTGTCGGGGCGCGCACCTCTCAAACTTGCATTGCTGGTTTTGCCAGCGGCGTCCCCCCCCCTCTGCTTAACTATCGGGATGATTCGCCCTACTACGAGTTCGTTTACCATTGAAATGACTTCAAAGCTGTTATATTAAGCTACAAATCTTGCATAGTTGTGCCTTTAAAGTAATTCAACTCACAGCTTTGTTGTTAATAGAGAAGCTGAACAAAAACAGGTATGAATCTCTCTCTCTCTCTCTCTCTCTCTCTCTAAAATTAATTCAAATAAATACTATAATTCGTTCATTCAAATAAATGTAATCTTATACACTACTTTATCTCTGTGTCTGATTCAAAGCGGGCAGAATACTTGATCTAACGAGCAGTAACTGACGAAAATAACCATCAATTTTATCCTTCTGGTCAAATATTGTGCTGCAAAGATTGAAGCCAACTTCAATCTTTTCTGGAGTCAGAGACAACTGTTTCATCAGGATGGCCACCACCCAAACAAACTTGGTTCAAGAGTGCCAAAGGACAATATCTACTTCTCCCTCAATCATCCTTCTGCAGTGTGTGCCAATCCTGGACACACACCTGGACACAGTATGAATGACCACAGGACTTCACTTCAGCAGCAGAATGGAAATGCGGTTGACATATCACACAACGACAATGATAACACCACTGAGCAACCAACAACATCTGCTCACGGACACAATCTCAGCTGAGCCCTGCCCACAGAGCTCACCACAGACAGACATATTAGAACTGCTCCAAGATTCAGCACCCAAGGATGACTTCCTGGAAAACAGCGAGGGAAGCCAGGACAGCATATTACAGCCTCCGATAACACCAGAGCAACAGCCCCTCTCACCAGACACATTATCCCTCTCTCCAGCATCTCCACTTCTGTGCTTCTCACAGAAAATGGAAGAACTGATATATGCTGGAACCAAACTATCCCACTCTTTTGCTGCAAGCCCCGCTATGATAACAGTAACTTTCTCAAATTTTTACAGAACAAGCGGGAACCCAGTGTGCCTGTATCTTTCTCTATTGCTGTTCTATTACAAGATAGAAAGTCTAAGGCCTTCAATAGCCATACAGCAAACCAAACTAATCTGGTGCCTATTACATGTCAAACTAAGATTGCTGTGGAGACAAAAAGTAAGACTGTTAAGTTAGCACTTTTAAACATCCGCTCACTTAAAAATAAATCACTTCTAGTCAACGACTTAATCACAAACAACCTGGATTTTATGCTTCTAAATGAAACCTGGATAGAAGACAGCTGCAGTGCAACAGTTCTCAATGAAAAATCCCCTCCTAATTTTACTTTTATGAGTGTCTGCAGAGCTGTTAAGAGAGGTGTGGGTCTAGCTGCTCTTTTTAAAGATATATATCAATGTAAGCAAATATAATTTGGGATTTACCCGTCTTTCGAAAATCTGGGTATTGTGTTAAAAGGTGCTCCACGCATTTTACTTATTATTATTTACAGGCCTCCAAAATACTCTCCAGCCTTTGCTGAGGACTTTACAGAACTGTTATCAACAATTACCTCAGAGTTTGACTGTTTTGCCATTGCTGGAGATTTTAACATTCACATAGATAATGCAGAAACCAATATGGCAAAAGAAATCAAAACTGTTTTAAAAACTTTTGATCTGACTCAGCATGTACATGGACCCACACATAATCGCGGACACACTCTAGATTTACTTATCAGCAAGGGTCCGATTGTTATTAAGGATGTAGCACTGTCCAATCATTTCTGTATTTTCTTTGATATATTGCTCTCTCCTGTCATTGAAGCTAGATCTGTGTCTGTCAAGAAGAGATGCTTAAATGAGAACACTAGTGTACTATTTATGAAGGCTATGGGCCCTATCTTGCACCCAGCGCAATTGACTTTGTACACCGACGCATGTATCATTCCTATTTTGCACCCGCACAAAGCGGACTTTTCCCTCCACAGACTGCCGAGCCAGAGCTTCACGTCAGTCCTGCCGAGCCAGAGCTTCACGTCAGTCCTGCCGAGCCAGAGCTTCACGTCAGTCCTGCCGAGCCAGAGCTTCACGTCAGTCCTGCCGAGCCTGCGCTCCTCGTCAGCCCTGCCGAGCCTGAGCTTCGCCTCGTCAGTCCTGCCAAGCCAGAGCTTCACGTCAGTCCTGCCGAGCCAGAGCTTCACGATGTCACGTCTGCCGATCCAGAGACTGTTCACGTCACTTCTGCCGATCCAGAGACTGTTCACATCACGTCAGTCACGTCTGCCGATCCAGAGACTGTTCACGTCACGTCTGCCGATCCAGAGACTGTTCACGTAACGTATGCCGATCCAGAGACTGTTCACGTCACGCCCGCTGAGCCAGTGTCTCCAGACAAGATGGCCGCCGCCGAGCCAGTGTCTCAGGACAAGATGGCCGCCGCCGCCGAACCAGTGTCTCAGGACAAGATGGTCTCCGCCGAGCCAGTGTCTCCAGACAAGATGGCCGCCGCCGAGCCAGTGTCTCAGGACAAGATGGTCTCCACCGAGCCAGTGTTTCCGGACAAGATGGTCGCTGCTGAGCCAGTGTCTCAGGACAAGATGGTCTCCGCCGAGCCAGTGTCTCAGGACAAGATGGTCGCCACCGAGCCAGTGTCTCAGGACAAGATGGTCGCCGCCGAGCCAGTATCTCAGGAAAAGATGATCTCCGCCGAGCCAGTGTCTTCGGACAAGATGGCCGCCGCCGAGCCAGTGTCTCAGGACAAGATGGCCACCACCGCCGAACCAGTGTCTCAGGACAAGATGGTCTCCGCCGAGCCAGTGTCTCAGGACAAGATGGTCTCCGCCAAGCCAGTGTCTCCAGACAAGATGGCCACCGCCGAGCCAGTATCTCCGGACAAGATGGCCGTCGCCGCCGAACCAGTGTCTCAGGACAAGATGGTCTCCACCGAGCCAGTGTTTCCGGACAAGATGGTCGCTGCTGAGCCAGTGTCTCAGGACAAGATGGTCTCCGCCGAGCCAGTGTCTCAGGACAAGATGGTCGCCACCGAGCCAGTGTCTTCGGACAAGATGGCCGCCGCCGAGCCAGTGTCTCAGGACAAGATGGTCGCCACCAAGGGTCATCTCCGCCCTGGTCGCCTGCACTGCCTGCTCCGCCCTGGCCTCCCGTTTAGCCGCAGTCTCCAGGTCCTCTTCCACTTCACGGGCCTGGCCCTCCATCCTGTCCCCGGGTCCTTCTCTGCTCCATCACCCTCCTGGACCCATCTGGAATCCGCTCCTTAAAGGGGGGGCTATGTAACGGTCACCAGCTGAAGTGCCCTTGAGAACCACCAGAGGGCACTCCACACCAGACTATCATGTTTCACTCACAACTACATTTCCCAGAACTCACTGCCTGGACTCATCATCACTGATTGCATTCACCTGTGTCTCATCACCCTGTTAGTCTAAGCCTATTTATACCATGTTCACTCATTCACTCACTGCGAAGTTTTGTATGTTGTTGCACTGCATTTCCGAGTGTTTTCCCTGGTTTCATGTCTCTTGGTTTTTGGATTTCTTGCCTGTTCCCTGGATTACTCTTTTGCCTCTGACCCCTGCCTGTTTTGTTTGTTTGTTTATTTGTTTGTTTGGACTGCCTTCCTGTGTTTGACCCCTGCTTGTGCTGATTACGATTCTGGATTACGCTTCAAATAAAGCTGCATTTGGATCTCAACCTTCGGGTCTCGGAGCAGTTAGTGACACCAGTGGTTTGACCTCAATTTTACGACTTTTTTTACGACAATTTTAACTCAACTTTATTTACAAAATATTAATCTTCAATGCACAATCACACAACAACATCTGCTCTCGCATTAACAACATGCACAAGTTGTAATGATCGCATGTATTCAGACAGACCATGGCCTAATCCTAACCACTTACTCTGCCATAGATTAAGTCTCTGTTTCTGATTGTGAAGTTCCTGCTTATCTGAGCTGTAGATCCTGAACTGAGACTGAAGAGTGTCATTGAATCAAACATTAAAATTAATATTATATATTTGTATTTAACATACAAAAATTATTACTTAAAGGAAGGTTTTTATTTTTTTATTTTGGTGCATAAATTATCTGAAAAGTATCTTTATTTCATAATAAGAATAATTTCACCGCTTCATAATCTGGCTCAAAAATGCGCGACACAGGGCTTGACCTCATGGTGTGATAGGGTGTATTGCGTTGCATTGAACTGTTTGTTGTAATGCGAGAGTTTATTGTTGCTGTATCAAATATTCCCATTCCACTGTGTCTGCATTTCATAGAGCAGTGTCACTGTCATTTACATACACACTCCCACTGTTTTAAAACACTGCACTGGTCCCAGTTCAAAACACTTTAAGCACTCTCCTCTCCCCAAGCACCAGTACTTCTAAAGAACACTTCTTACAAAGATCATTAAGCACAACCGACAGTTGCTGTACAGTGTTGGAGAAATTATGAAGACTTCATGCTTTAGACTGGACCTGTCAGTCATGTCATGGATTAAGTCTCTGTTTCTGATTTTGAAGTTCCTGATTATCTGAGCTGTAGATCCTGAACTGAGAGACTGAAGAGTGTCATTGTTCTCTACAGGTTGAGGGATTGTGGTGTTACAGATGAAGGTTGTGCTGATCTGGCTTCAGCTCTGAGATCAAACTCCTCACACCTGAGAAAACTGGGTCTGTCATTGAATAAACTAGGAGACAGAGGAGTGAAGCTGCTCTCTGATGGACTGAAGGATCCTCACTGTAAACTGGATATATTGTGGTAAGATTGTATAAATATGTCAACATTAGGGGTGTAACGGTACATGAACATGACAGTTCGGTACGTACCTCGGTATTGAAGTCACGGTTTGGAACAGCAGGGGGGAGTAAAATAAACACAATATTGCTTTCTCTTTTTTTATATTAAACTGTGTTTACATACTACAATGATGGACTGAACTAGCCTGGCTAACATCAGACCAAGTCTCATTTGAGACTTGGTCTGGGAACCACATGTTAATTTTCTCGTATTTGAGGCGTGGTTTACGAATGCCCAGAGCCGTTTATTGGGCGCTATGAATGTCTATCAAATGCGCCTGTACGTAGCTCATAGCCAATCGTTTCAATTATACCAGATGACGTATGTAGAGCGACAGAAATTCGACGAGGAAAAAGACGATGGGTCAAAGATTTATTTGTACACGATGGCGTTTAGCGAATATTACCGTTTGTGCAAGATAAACATGAGGGTAGAAAGTAACGTCGAGTCTGATGCCGTGTTGGATCCATAGATATAAACAAACTGCTTCGGTGTCGTCATCGTCTTGCTGCTCCCTCCCCGTTCTGTGATTGGTTCCCTTTTTCAGGGGAAAATCTGGTCCATGGTGTCCATGCTGCCTAGCAGCGTGAATAAAATCGTGCTGCGAGCAAGGCAGCATGGGGAAACCCAGGCTAGGACTGAACATGATTTTAGATGAATTCACACCTGTGAAAACTCAAACTGTTTCATTTGTACATTCAGCTCCTTGGTTTACACCTGAACTGCGTGAACTTAAAAATAAAGGCCATAGGTTAGAGCGGTTGTATGTCAGGTCTGGCCTTACTGTTCATAAAGAAATGTATGCTGAACATATTCAAAATTATAAAAATGCACTGTGCAAGGCTAAATCTGATTACTACTCCAACATAATTGGAGTTAGCAATAGGAACTCCAGGTCACTTTTCTTGGTGGTAAACAATATTCTGCAACCACCTGATTCTTTGCCATCTGATATGTATTCCACTGACTTATGTGATCGCTTTTTGACTTTTTTTGCATCTAAGGTTGAAAATGTACATCAGCAATTATTTACTGATACTCTTCACAATGACTCCTGTCAGTCTATCACTCACACACCTCCCCACTCTGATTTCTCTAACTTTACACTACCAACTACTTCAGAGATAGTGGGTCTGATAGGTAAATCTAAATATTTGACATGTCAGTTCGACCCTCTACCAACTCCTTTAGTGAAAGCTTGTTTACCAGTCCTGTCGCCATTGATTACTAAAATTGTTCATGCTTCACTTGTTTCTGGTTCTGTATCTCCATATCTTAAATCTGTTATTATTACTCCCATACTTAAGAAACCAGGGGGTGATCCATTTAATTTTGATAATTTTCATCCAATTTCAAATTTACCATTTATCTCTAAGGTAGTGGAAATGTGTATTGCAATTCAAATTCATGAACATCTTTCCAATAATAACTTTTGAACAATTGAGCAATGTATGACTTAATGCTTTAGACTGAACCTGTCAATCATGTCATGGATTAAGTCTCTGTTTCTGATTTTGAAGTTCCTGATTATCTGAGCTGTAGATCCTGAACTGAGAGACTGAAGAGTGTCATTGTTCTCTATAGGTTGAGGGATTGTGGTGTTACAGATGAAGGTTGTGCTGATCTGGCTTCAGCTCTGAGATCAAACCCCTCACACCTGAGAGAGCTGGGTCTGTCATTGAATAAACTAGGAGACAGAGGAGTGAAGCTGCTCTCTGATGGACTGAAGGATCCTCACTGTAAACTGGAGATATTGTGGTAAGATCAGGGCTGGAAATGGGGGGGTGGGGGGACGCGGGGGGACGGAGTGGGGGGAGTGAATTTCGAGGGGGGACGGCGTTCCAGTTGAAAAAAAAAATGGTTATATAACGTTAAATTAAAAACGTTATCCAATCACTGTTTAACCTAATAAAAATTACTGAATAATATACTGTTATATTATCTGTGAGTATACATAGGCCTAATATAGATTTTAATAGTTTCGGTGCATAGGACGGACCGATCCACGATCGCTCTCCATGGTTCTGACCAAAGAAGAGCGCTTTGGAGTCTCAATTATGCATCATAGCTGGCGTTGTCTCTTATAGTGCGCTACGAAGGTATAACTTAACTAAAGGTATACTACCACTAAAGGTATACCATTGCTAGGCGTCTTCAGGGCTATCATCCACTCATGAGGCAGAGGCGCTGAGAGGCAGAGGCGCTGGCGCCCTCCTAGCAACGGCGCTGGTCACCGAGAAAGATATGACATGGAGTGGGTAAGAGTTTTTTTTTTTTTTTTTTTGTAGAAAGACTCTTTTTAAAAGATTTTCGTTTTGTATAAATTGTATCTTAATTTTGATTAATGTTTTATCAACCATGTACCTGTATTTAATAAATAAGAAGCAAATATATAGCAGACAATGTAATAAGGCGCCGGCACGATCACTTGCATTTCACGTGAACTGGAGGGCGCCGAAACTCAGCTTGTGCCTCACAGATTTTAGAAATATAGGCTATCTATTATAGAAAGCTTGAAATGTCTAGTTTTAAACGAAATATTCAAAACCAAAAGAAATAGGCTACTCTCTGATTATGAAATCCATATGAAATGTGCATTTCTCTCTGGCGTTCATGGCGAGTCCGCATCGTCAACTTTATCTTTGCAGCGACACAGAAAACACAAGTTTATTAATAAACAATTAAATGTCTCCTTGCTATTTTAGACTCATTCATAATCATTACTTTTACCGGTTCTTTGTGGCAAGCTTTATGCATGCGGTTGTGCGCTTGAGTAAGGCTATATTACGCTCATTATCCTGTGTAGGCTATATAGCCTATTTAAGTAATTAAAATAATATACAATTTGTCCACAAATGGCTTTATATGAAAAACTACTAGTCGACTAGAAAAAAAAAATTAGTTGGAGGCAGCCCATATTCCGCATATTTTCGAGCCAGGCTCAGGCCATTCTGGGTTGAGCGAGCGACCCTGCGGAATAAGCGAGCGGAGCGGAATATATTCAGAAATGCGCTCTCCGCTCACGAGCTCTGATCGGAACAAACCCGAACCTCACTGTCTGCTGAACTTCGCAGAAACATCACAATAGACATAACCAGCTTTTTAAAATTGTTTTTAAAACTAAATAGGCTATTTATACTATTTTAGCACAAATGATGAGCTTATTGCCGAATTTTTATAATTCTTGACAAAATTAGAATATATTAAAAGTTTTTTTTCTTTTTGAAGAAAGAAACGCTGTGCTTGTATGGAAGCTTGTTTCCGCCACATCTCGCAATTCTGACTTTATTTCTCAGAATTGCGAGATATAAAGTCAGAATTGTGTGAAATAAAGTCGCAATTGCGTCTTATAAAGTCAGAATTGCGAGTTATAAAGTCAGAATTGCGATATATAAAGTCAGAATTGCATGAAATAAAGTCGCAATTGCGACTTTATTTCTCACAATTCTGACTTCATATCTCGCAATTCTGAGAAAAAAAGTCACAATTCTGACTTGATATATCGCAATTGTGAGAAAAAAAGTCGCAATTATTATTATTTATTTATTATTCAGTGGCGGAAACAAGCTTCATAGTGCGTGGCACCCATAATGCCGTGCCTGGCACAAAACACACACAAATGGCGACACATGCTGGTCAAAACTGTAAATGTAATACAGGCCAATCATGTAATGATGATACCTTTTACAAACCAACTGCAAATGTGTTTAACAGTTAGGCTACAAAGAGAAATCTATTAAATACAATCTACTGGTAATGTAATACTGTACGGATAAATAAGAACGGTCTATAATGGTTGTTTGTTAATTGTAGGGGTTTTCAAGCTAATGTGTTATTTTAGTTATTGATTAATAGGCATTTAAGGGAATAAAGAAAAAAAAGAAGAAGTTTTTGTGGATAATTGTAGCCTTGTTGTGAGGTAATCAATTTAGGCTAAACTCTTTGTAAATAATATTTTATTTAAATAATACCCCAGAAAATAGTAAAGTTATTTTCCAGCTAAGGTTAGTTATGATTGATTCGCTTCCGTCGCAACAATCATTTGTTATTAAATTAGGGGCCGCTAAGACGACACCATTCTCTCTACAAAGACTTTAAACACGAACCTGTGAGAAACGCTGATGGCGTTCACATGCGCATTAAGAATTGGTTCTATAGTTATGTGCGTTTGAATATATGTACGCAGGTTTGTAATTCCCTACAAACCAAGCCTAAACAAAGTACTGGTGTTTCCTTATAATTTTTGATACAGAATTTAATTTTATTTTATCAATTCGGGGTAGATACGCGAATTGAGTTTCCCGACGACGCTTTATCTGTAGAGTGGTAAAGGGATCCTCCATAGGGAGAGGCTAGTTGGCACTTCAGCACTGCGTTGTCATCGGGTCCAGGCGAAGGTCCTTCATCAGATCTGGATATGGCCTGGATCCGGCAGGCTGCGGGAAAACCTCGGGATAAACAAAGACACTAAAATTAGGGTAGATGCCATTCTTCTTATGATGTAACGAGTACATCAGGATTTATGGGAAGTGTTCCCGGTTCCAGCTGACCTAATCTATGCAGCCTAACATTGAATTATAGAAGTCTATAATGTATTATGTGAAAGCTAGGTCAAAGAGATGTGTTTTTAGTCTAGCTTTGAACTGACAGAGTGTGTCTGCTTCCCGGACAATGGTAGGAAGGCTGTTCCAAAGTTTTGGTGCTAAATAGGAAAAGGATCTACCGCCAGCAGTCGATTTTGATATTCTAGGTATTATCAACTGGCCGGAATTTTGAGATCGCAATAGACGTGAAGGACTATAATGCGTTAAGAGCTCGCTCAAGTACTGTGGAGCTAAACCATTTAGTGCTTTGTAAGTGAGCAGCAATATTTTAAAATTGATGCGATGTTTAATAGGGAGCCAGTGCAGTTTTGACAGAACCGGGCTAATATGGTCATATTTCCTGGTTCTGGTAAGAACTCTAGGTGCTGCGTTTTGAACTAGCTGTAGTTTGTTTATTAAGCGTGCAGGGCAACCACCCAGTAGAGCATTACAATAATCTAGCCTTGAGGTCATGAACGCATGAACTAATTGTTCCGCATTTGTCAATGAGAGCATATGACGTAATTTAGATATATTTTTAAGATGGAAAAATGCAGTTTTACAGATACTAGACACGTGACTTTCAAATGAAAGATTGGTATCAAAGAGCACACCCAGGTTCCTAACCGACGACGAAGACTTAACAGAGCAGCCATCAAGTGTTAGACAGTATTCTAGGTTATTACGTGAGGAAGTTTTTTGTCCAATAATTAGAAACTCTGTTTTTTCTGAATTTAGAAGTAGGAAATTACGAGTCATCCAATTTTTTATATCCGCTATGCATTCCGTTAATTTTGTGAATTGGTAAGATTCGTTAGGTTTTGAAGAAATATAGAGCTGAGTATCGTCGGCATAACAGTGAAAGCTAATGCCATGTTTCCTAATGATATTTCCTAATGGTAGCATGTACAGAGTGAACAGCAACGGTCCTAGTACTGAGCCTTGTGGTACGCCATACTGAACTTGTAAACGATGAGACATCTCTTCATTTACTGCTACAAACTGATAACGGTTAGATAAGTATGATTTAAACCATGCTAGTGCAATTCCACTAATGCCAACATAATTTTCGAGTCTATTTAAAAGAATGTTGTGGTCGATAGTATCAAATGCAGCACTAAGATCGAGTAACACTAATAGAGAGACACAACCACGATCGGATGATAAGAGCAAATCATTTGTGACTCTAACGAGAGCCGTCTCAGTACTATGGTATGGTCTAAATCCTGACTGGAAATCCTCGCAGATATCATTTCTTTCAAGAAAGGAACACAGTTGTGAAGATACTGCGTATTTCTAATATCTTTGACAGAAAAGGTAGATTCGAGATCGGCCTGTAATTGACTAATTCTGTAGGATCAAGTTGCGGTTTTTTAACAAGCGGTTTAATTATAGCCAGCTTAAAGGTTTTTGGTACGTATCCGATATTAAGAAGAGGATCTATGACCTCTGGAAGTATTTCTTTCAGTAGCTTAGTCGGTATAGGGTCTAACATACATGTTGTAGATTTAGATGATTTAACGAGTTTAGTAAATTCTTCCTCTTCTATAGCAATGAACGAATTACATTTTTTCTCCGGGAGACTACAATGCACTGCCTGATGCGATACTGTAGTAGACGGTTGCATAGTTATAATTTTCTCCCTGATATTATCAATCTTATAAGTGAAGAAGTTCATAAAGTCATTACTGCTGTGTTGCTTGGAAACTTCGGTGCTTGAAGCTTTCTTTTTCGTTAGTTTAGCCACCGTTTCAAATAAATACCTAGGATTATGTTTATTTTCTTCTAATAGGTTTGAAAAATAAGCAGATCTAGCAGCTTTTAAAGCCTCTCTGTATGCAATCGAACTCTCTTTCCATGAAATGCGAAATACCTCTAGTTTTGTTTTCTTCCAGTTGCGCTCCATTTTTCTGGCTGCTCTCTTAAGGGCCTGAGTGTGCTCGTTGTACCACGGCGTTGGACTATTTTCTTTAATCTTATTTAAGCGCAACGGAGCAACTGTGTCTAAAGTGCTGGAAAAGAGAGAGATAAAAGTTTCTGTTGCAATATCGAGTTCTTCTAAGCTATCTGGGATGCTGAGATGGTGAAACTGATTAGGAAGATTATTAATAAAGCAATCTTTAGTGGCAGAAGTGATAGGTCTAACATATTTGAAACACGGAGTCGGCTTTGCAGCCTTGGCTAAATGAAGTTTACACGAGACTAAACACATCTTAAAAGGGAAAGAGCTTTACGATTGACTGCACAATTAGATTTGACAACAAATCTGAAGTATATTTTTTACAGAATGGCGAAAGCTACGCAAATGGATCACTGCAATTCATAGAAACAACTGACTTCCAGGCAGTGAAAGGTGGATTTGCAGTATTTGCAAATATGGGTATTTAGGGGTAAATTTATGAAAAACACAACGTTTTGTTTTTATTATTTGCAATAGCCGACCCCAGGGGGTTAAATGAAACATAAAATAAATAATTTATATAATTTAGTTATTATAGATTATAAAGGTTTTTAAACATAAGGTCATCTAAAGCCAGATGACCTCTATTTTTATTTTTATTTTATTTTTTTAAATAGAGTCCGCCCAGTGAATTTTGCTCATTTCCACCACTGGGTAAGATTGTATAAATATGTCAACATTAGGGGTGTAACGGTACATGAACATGACAGTTCAGTACGTACCTCGGTATTGAAGTCACGGTTCGGTACAGCAGGGGGGAGTAAAATAAACACAATATTGCTTTCTCTTGTTTTTTAAATTAAACTTTTTATTTAAACAAATGTGTATATGTGTTTAAATAAATTCTGTTATAATTAATTTTTTTAAGGATAAAAAAATATCTTAGCTAATGCTGTAAACTATATAAGGAGCTAGGGGTGGGAATCAAAGGGTGGCTCACAATAACGATAATAACACGATACATCAAGTCTGCGATATTCAGTATATTGCTAGACAATCCTATAATGATACATCACGATATCTGTCTAACTATGAAAACAAAATGCCTGTGTAAAGGTTAAGTGCAGGTTTTCTCACTTTATTAAAGGCCAAACTGTTAGAAAACAGCACAAAAACGTTTTTCAGTCTGTGAATTAAATTAAACATATGTCCTGAATTATGCCAGTTTGAAATGGCACAGCTTACATAAAACATTTCCGTTTTATTTCTACTTCAAAATACTTCAAAATATTCTACGTAAACACAACGTAAATGTCCAGGCCTGGTCTTCCTTCGTCTTCCACTGTCGTCACTCCTCCTCTTATCCTTCACAGCTCCTGGGACTCCAGACGGTGCAGCACTCAGTGACGTTCATTAAAGGGATCATTCACCCAAAAATGACAATTAAATGAAATTTTAATTTAATGAAAATTAAAAGTGAAGTCTCTATTTCTGATTGTGAAGTTCCTGATGATCTGAGCTGTAGATCCTGAACTGAGAGACTGAAGAGTGTCATTGTTCTCTACAGGTTGAGGTATTGTGGTGTTACAGATGAAGGTTGTGCTGCTCTGGCTTCAGCTCTGAGATCAAACCCCTCACACCTGAGAAAACTGGGTCTGACACTGAATAAACTAGGAGACTCAGGAGTGAATCTGCTCTCTGATCTGAAGGATGATCCACATTATAAACTGGAGATGCTTCGGTGAGTAGTGATGACTAAATATATTTGAATTTTATTTGTAAATTAATATAGTTTCTTCTTCTGAGGTTATTTTCTTGTTAATATTTATGCACTGTAAACATGTTTAATACGAGTTTGATTCCATTTATAGTCAATGTATCACTTGCATCATTAGCTGCATTTACATGGACCCTAATAATCTGATTGTAATCGGACCAGTAGCACAATCAGAATAAAAAAGTAACATGTATCACATCAATTGGAATGAATTGGCCAGATCTGATAAAAAATGTATTCGGATTGTAAGGGGTGGTTTATTCCTTTTGTAATCTGATCGAGAGGACATGTAAACACTCGATCGGATTAAGAACAGAAAGTGGAGAGTCCTTGGCATGTGCAATGCCGTAGAAATAGCGTAATGACGTTTGACACGCGGATCGAGCTGTTCTTCCTGTTGAATAAAGTGTCATAAATGAGTGTCCTGTCATTTTGTAATTCTCTTAGCTCTCATCGTCTGTGAAGTGAAGCAGGACAATCCTCGTTTCAGACTCTCCTTCACAGAACACACAGTTTTCGGCACGGGAAGGGGCTTTACTGCTGGATAAATACAAGCAGCACGGCTCAACGGTTCATGTGCTCGTCAACGTATAATTAGGACCCGAAAAATATAAATATTAAGTCTGCTTTTTAAAACAAAGAAAAGGAGGATGGTTAGTATACAACACCAGCGGGAAACTGTATATTCGTGCAGTGTGTGCATGTCAAAAGATTAAATCCGATCAGAAGTTTGTGACACACACATCAACCTGATCACTTTTTTAGCGTTCATGTAAACACCATTGACTACGTTTACATGAACTCTCATAACGTGATTGTAATGAGATTTAGTCGTGTAAATACAATACTTCAATCAAATTGATTCGATTAAGCTCATAATTGAAGTAACCATAATTTTTGTAAAATATGTGCCGTGTTGATGTACACACATGTAAACACCTTAAAGGTCCCATGACATGAAATTTTCACTTTCTGAGGTTTTTTAACATTAATATGAGTTCCCCTAGCCTGTATATGGTCCCCAAGTTTCTAGAAATTTCAATCGGTGTAAATCGAGCTTTTGCTATCTTTCTCTGCCTTTGAGAAAATGGAAGCTCATACGGGCTGATCTTGAATCTCCTCCTTATGATGTTATAAGGAGAAATGTTACCTCCCCTGTCTCTGCTTTGCCCGCCCAGAGAATATTTTCCGCCCATGAGAAAATGAGCTAGGAAGAAGGAACGTGCGCGCGCGCGCGATTTTAGTTTGTCCACGAGAGATAGCATGGCTTTTGAGCGAGCGAAGCATAATAATTGCTCAATAATTGGATGTACAAATGAACACCGAAGGGTCATTACAGAGCTGGGCTTGCTGAACGTCTGAAACTAAAGTCTGGTTCACTCTCTTTGGCTCAGTTACACACCTCGGACAAGTAAGTCAACTAATGATATAAGTGTGTTGCTTTACTGTTTATGGTTACCTAGATTGTTACACGTAGAATGTGGCTGTAACATTAGCTATGCAGTTTATGTGTGTGAATACACACACTGTAACGCGAGTGTTGTACACTTCTTTGTTATTTGGATGTAACCACACTGGGTATATCATTAACATTAGCTCAAATGATCTATAGGGAATTTTAATAATTAATCATGAATATGATTAATATATTGCATATTACAGTTACATTAAATTATCGAAGCTGAAAATAGATTGATTGTATCTGAATGACTACCACAACGGGTTATGGTTCGTCATTAATATATCAATAGTCCTATTTCAGATCAAGTTTATGAGATAACTTTAATGGAATTAATTTAGTTATCAAACAATCGGTTTGTCCAGCAAACGGCCGTAAGATTAATTTATCAACTCTCAAGAAAAATTATCCTTCTTACAAACGCAAGAATGAGTATTTTTTCTGGCCATGAAAAAAACAACTATCTGTGTTTATAAAATTAGGTTACTTAAATCGTAACAAGATAAAGCATGTAGCTAGGATCACATTTCATTGACTTTGTAATATGAGCAGACAGACAGAATCAGTCAAGGATATATTGGATTTTAATAATTGCAAACTAAGGAATACATACTATGATTCACACAGAATATATGTATATACACCAGAAACAAACAAATACAAGACTAAACGAATAATGAAAATGAGAGAGAGAGAGAGATCGGAAAGAGGATGAGCGAGCGAAAGTGAAAGCAACATGTGCGATCAGAGAAAGATCACAGTTAGGCAAAAATCACAGACAGTAACCTTTTGACAGACAACAAGGAATCAAATCACCTTGAAAAAGGGAATAGACAACCTTAAGCAGCATTTAAAAGCTCGATTATACTTGCATGTGGTCTGTTGTGTTGAGGCAAGAAGGCGCGTGTGTCGTTCTGAGTGAAGGCGTGCGTGTTCTCCCGTGTCTTCCGGTGTGAGCAGACTCGCGCGAAGTTTTAAAGGTTCACCGAACGTGAAGTTACCAAAGACATGATTCAGAGTTCATCTCCCTCATGGAGGGAGAGGCGAATATGAAAATAAAACTTAGTAAAGAAAAGAAAATGGAGATGAGAGCTCCCTAAGGAGCCATGGAACCAGAAATTCTCTCAGATGAAGCGCTCGTGCGTGTGTCCTTAAGGAAGAGGAGCGCGAATTTCAAACGAGTCTTTTTCTTTGAGTTGAAGTTGCCGGCTATGTTCGCTTCACTGAACGTAGGGAGAGTCCGAAGACGAAAATAAAGAAAAGACTTAAAGAAAAAGAAAAGAGAAACGGAGAACGCTCCCTAAAAGGGAGCCATGGATCTTCTCACTGACGAAGAGGGTTCGTAAAAGTGCGTTTCATCGCGAAATTTCCTGAGTCTGTCTTTTATGGAAAGACTGGGTTCACGCCTCTGTTCGCGCGAACAACCAATGAACGTCCAAAGATCTGAAGCGGGAAAGCTTCCTTTGTCTCTGGGGAAACACCCACTTGAGTGAGTTATGGTGTTGTCAAAATTCAGCAATTATATTCCAGCAAGATGGTAATTACAGAATAATACATTTTACTGTAATTTCCTATGTATGAGTGGTTCCGTCAAAGCAAGACGGTTAAACAGATACCAAGAATGAAATATAAACAGTTAAGGATAAAAAGTTACAATCACATGCACGAATAGAAGCATTAAAAGTTCGTTCCTTCAAATAAACGTCATAAATGCAGTGAATATAAACTGGGAGACACACAGGAGTATTGTCACATTCACCATCTGTCATCGTCTTGTCTTCACTACAGTTCCCAGAATCCTCCTTGTTTCCACACCTGAACTCACTCCCTCAATTACCCACCTGTTCATCATCATCATTTGCATCACCTGTCTTGTGTTCATCTGTCTGTGTATTTAAGTTCTCCCTGTTCACTCTTCGGTTGTCGGTCAATGTTTGTGTTAGCACTCTGTCCGTGCACGCACACTGTTTCGAGTATTCTTCAGTTGAAATAAATATTGAGTATTTTGGATCTTTGCCTGGAACTTCATCTTCTTCAACCTTGAGACGTTACAGATTGACCGACCCAAAAAAATAGGCTCTAAAGGATGGACCCAGTCACGAAACTCTGCTCCATCTTCCAGGAGGAACGCCCCATAGAGGTCTATGTGGGTGAGTTTGTGGAATTTTGCCACCTGGCTCCACTCAACGACAGGGAACTGAAGGACTGTTTTTGGTTGGGTCTGGACCTAGAAGTAGGTTTATATTTGCCAGATGTAGACCCCAATTGTACTCTGGCCCAGTATATTGACTTTGTTTTATTATGCTGTGGATCGCCCTTCACCGTGGGCGAATCAGCGCCTTCTCCGTTGGTTCCGTCCAGCCCAGAGCCCTCATCGCTGGTCCCGTCCAGCTCAGAGCCCTCTTCGCCGCTGGTCCCGTCCAGCTCAGAGCCCTCTTCGCCGCTGGTCCCGTCCAGCTTAGAGCCCTCTTCGCCGCTGGTCCCGTCCAGCTCAGAGCCCTCTTCGCCGCTGGTCCTGTCCAGCTCAAAGATTTCTTCGCCGCTGGTCCCGTCCAGCGCAGAGCCCCCTTCACCGCTGGTCCCGTCCAGCACTGAGCCCTCTTCACCGCTGGTCCCGTCCAGCACTGAGCCCCCTTCACCGCTGGTCCCGACCAGCACTGAGCCCTCGTCACCGCTGGTCCTGCCCAGCACAAAGCCTTCACCGCTGGTCCTGCCGCCCAGCACCGAGCCCTCATCGCTGCCCAGCACCGAGCCCTCATCGCTGCTCAGCACCGAGCCCTCTTCACGGTCCCTATCAGCCCAATCAGAGACTGTTTTTAGCCATCCTTCTCCTGTACCCAGGACTTTCCCCAAGTATTTTTTTGGGGGGGGGGGGGGGGTATATGCCTCCGTCCTGGCCACTCGAGGGACCACGGCCACCCGAAGGGTCCTCACCGCCGTGGTCGCCTGAGGGGACATCACCGCCCTGGCCACCCGAAGGGTCCGCACCGCCAAGGCCACCCGAAGGGTCCGCACCGCCATGGCCACCCGAAGGGTCCGCACCGCCATGGCCACCCGAAGGGTCCGCATCGCCATGGCTACCCGAAGGGTCCGCACCGCCAGGGCCTTATCCTCAACCTGCACCGCCTTGGTCCTGTCTTCAACCTGCACCGCCTTGGTTCTGTCTTCTGTCTGCACCGTCGTGATCACCTCCTCCTCTGTCTGTCCTGCCACCATCCTGGAGTCCGTCCTTCTGAACCTGTTCCACCTTCTCGTACACTGGAGTTTTTGCTGTGCAGTAGCCAAAATCTATATGATTCGTGACTCCAGTTATGAGCTTGAGACACGGACAACTTTACATGTGACAAGAACAAGATTTTATTAACTAGTTTAACACTTAAACTACTCTAACACACACACATACATGCATACAGTTTACCAAGGGAAAGAGAGCTGAAGCAGAATACAGGAAAGCAAGAAGTTATAGCATTGTTTGAAATTCAGCAGATCAGCAGCCTTGAGCAAACCATCAGTTTAGTTCTAACACGCCCTTCTTTAAAAGGGGTAAGGATACTTAATGTATCAAATAATGAGACTAAGTTTGAAACTTGCATGTCTCACCCATTTGAATTAAACTGTCCTGATGCAATTTGTTGAGGCTCCAGTTGATCTTTGCTGATGTGGTCTTGATGAGAGAGAACCAGTGGTAGTCAGAGTATCTTTGGTGAATGGAAAGACAAGGCCGCAGCCTGGCACGAGCTTGGTGGTCCTTAGAAACTTCTAGTTCAGCATCATCTTCACGTCAGCATCTCAGGAAGGGACTAAGAGAGAGCTCAGAGAGAACTAAGAGAACTAAGAGAGCTAAGAGTTGATCTTGTGTTTTTAAAGTGTGAAGAAGTCACACCCTCTGGAGGTGTAAGAGCCAATGAGAAGATTTTCCTTTGGAGGGAAATTATTTTACGACCTATTGTTCAAGCAGGCCTTTGAACATGTAGTTTGATTGGATGTTTAACACAAGACTCTTTAAGATGCTTATAATACTAATGCGTCACAAAGTTAGCAAAATGTAATCTAAATTAACAAATGGGAAACGAAGATTGGAGTTTATAGAGACCAAACATGCCACACATATGATTTTGGTTAACCATAATATGCAAAGTCTGAAACATTAACCCAATAGAGTTTACAGGAATACAAAAGCCAAACCACATAAAAGGAAAATCATGAGGTGGGAAAATTAGATACATGTTTACACATTTCTCAAGTGGTTATATAGAATATACAGGATTAACAGGGTTTGTTTCTCCTCCTCTGCAAGAATCTAAGTGAGAGTCGCAGCTTTCTGGAAATTCCTTTGGGTCGTAAAACTCTTATCAGTCTCAGTGTGTCCTGTAACAAGACACAGCGTTCTGCCAGTGTGTTAGCTTCATTTGGGATGTTAGTTTTTGGGGGAAGTTTCACAGGCCTTTGTTGGGAGAGTGAGTTTGCTGGATTATTCATTAAATAAATGAATAATTTGTGTGTGTCTGATTGGTCTAGACGCTACATACCCTTCTTTCTTTTCCAGACCACAAAAGCCGGAATTTAAAGAAATGTCCCGCTTGCCCTCGTCCATATAACATTTCTTTAAAATACTTTTTTATATTTTATACTTTTTTCATTTTTGGATGATTTATCCCTTTAAACTATTCCGCTCTGACCAAAGTGCACATGTGCTGGTACGTACACGGATATGACACGTGTTGTTCACACAACTCCATGAATGAAGTCTGACATTATTCTGAACTTTCCCTCCACTCTGAATCGCTGAACTCGCTGCCACCAGTGTCTGCTGCTTATCTTCATCCAGACAGTGTGAAGAACACAATGGCAGTGTAGGAAACCCCGTCTGAAGCGGCATTGCTATCACAGTTTGATGTTCATCACAGCGCAGAATAACCATCCAATACGTCCATAGAAATGTGTTTAGCGTTTGACTTAAGTAGATTAAAACAGTGGCCAGTAACACTCCTACTCCATGTGAGTTCATTATTTGTGCTGTGCATTGGGGTATGAGAATAATGGTGGTAAAAATAACCATTATCACATGGGTTAATTAGCTGATGAGTTGAATCAGGTGTGTTTGATTAGGGAGACAAAGAAAACGTGCAGTGTTGGGACAGGTTTGGGAACCACTGCAATAGATGATAATGTTATATATTTATTAATACTTTTGTTGTCATTAATAAAACTGACCCAGTGACAGAAAGAGGACAGTCATACAGGATTATGGATAAGGGTCAAGGGTCATCATTCATGGTGGTTTAGATGCAAAATCAAAACCTGAATCGTTAAAAAATATTTTAAAAATTGTACATCACAGGGTTATTTTATTATCTCTGACTAATAGTGCAAATAGTTTGTTTTAGTTGTTCTAAGTGTGGATAATTTGACTGTCTGTGTTTTACTGACAGGTTTTCATGGTGAATGATTCTGACCTTCTCTGGATCAGCTGATGGAGAATAAAGAGCCGCTACAGACACATCACATTCAACAGAATCAACACATACAAACCCATAGTGATCATCACACACACGTGTTTGTGTAACTTTCCACAATGATCCAATCCTTCATCCAGAGTCAAACATGAAAAACATTTGTTTCTTCAGAACTGACATGTGTACTTTGCACTTTTCTGTCTATTATGTTTTTCTATATAACTTTACATACTTTTAAGAAATGGTTATTGACAGGTTTAGAGGTTTGAGTGGGATTAGCGGTTCAAAATATCGCTTTACTGCTATATTGTGACTAAAATTGTCATTTCCTACACATTTCTGTCCATTATGTTGTATATATTCCTTTTAAATTCTCTATAAAATGGTTATGTTTAGGTTTGAGGTTGGTTTAGGGATATAGCATTTATTTAAATAATGGTAAAAGGGAAATTATACAGATGTCTTTACGATATAAAAGATTTGTAAATATTTTACGTCTTTTTAGCTGTAAATACTTAATAATGTTTACGTTTAAATTAGGGCTGTCACGATGTTAGATTTTTAACACCACGGTCATTTTGGCCAAAATAATTCACGATATCGATATATTGCGATATCTATAGTAATTATCAAATTAATTTTTTACTTTGTTTATTTCGTTTTTCTTTTTTACCCAACAAACATAAGGAATACTGATAGACAAGGCACATGCATTTTTACTTGTGTTCTCAGTCTATGGCAAATTTTTTGTGAAGGAAGACATGCATGTTAAGTTTATCTGGTTTCAGACTGGAGAGAAACACTGTCTGAATGTTTCCTGAAGAACTGAAAAGTCTTTCTGATGCAAACATCTTTCTGATGAAAAGCAACACTGGTGGCGGGAATGCAAAGGATCTTCTGTGCCAGTTTTGCCAACCTTGGAAACTCCTCCTCATTATCTTTCCACCACTGCAGTGGGTCTTTATCCACAGAAATAGTGGGCAAGGATGTGTATACAGAAACGTCTTGAAATGCTAGTGTAGATTTCACCATGTCTGCTGATTGTTTTTTCAACTGTTTTTTCATTGTTATTATTTTGAGAATATTCAACTATAAATGGCCTCAGAGACACTGGTTCCCTCATCTTCACATTCTCCTCTGGCAGAAGACTCCTGTGAGAGAGTACAAGTGCTACCTACATTGGCAGAAGACTCCTGCGTGAACTGTTGCTCTAGCTGTCTTTTGATTGAATCTGCCTCTTCCACAAAGTTCAACTTGAAGCGGGGGTCAAGTACACAGGCCATGTTAACCCTCTGGGGTCTAAGGTGTTTTTGGGGTCCTTGAGATGTTTTGACATGCCCTGACATTTGTGCTTTTTTCAGTTGCTTATAAACATATTAATGGCAAAGGTGTAATTACACTCTATTTAGCACAAACAGGGCTACCATAATATGTGAGCAACATGTATGTACATGTTTGTGTTTTTGAGAGAATAATGTTTATGCATGGTTATTAAAAAAACTAAAAATGAAAGTTTCTGAAATAAGGCCGCAAAACACATACTAAATATGTGTCCACAAGACTTCTGAATAATGCATTTTGTCGCCTTGAGTTTTTTCTTCAAAACGATGTGAAAATCATCCTGCCTAATCATTCACATAAAACAATACATTGATTTAAATTTTGTAAGACACTTTTTGTTTGGAAAGGCAATATGCGTAGGGGCATGATTCACACCTGAGAAGACAACAACTCGCATAATGAGCTGCATAATGAGCCACAAAATAAGCCTTTCATTCAGGTGTGTCACTGAGCCACAAGAAAGAATGCAAGGACAAGAAAGAATGCAAGGACAATATATATATATATATATATATATATATATATATATATATATATATATATATATATGTATAATACAAAATTGGTTCACAGTTGGAAACACAGTTGTTGTTGTTGTTGTTGTTGTTGTTGTTGTTGTTGTTGTTGTTTTTCACAAATTTTGCTTGCAAATTGTATAATATCCAAGGTAAACATTTCTAGTAATTGTGCAGTTAATTGTTCTCATATTGTATTTTCAGAAAGTTTTGGAATATATTCTCTACCCAAATGTGTCACTAATAAAACACAATAAAAATAATTTAAAGAGAAGGCTTATATTGACCTTTTGTTTACATCTATCCTTGTATATATATATATATTTTTTTTGTTGTTGTTGTTGTTGCTATTTTATTAAAAAGGTTGTCTAATATCTCTTTACGCCATGCAGTAACAATTACTTTAAAACTTTTTAAAACAATTACAACAACAATTAAAATTTTAACAATATTTCCAGTGTAATCTTTCTTTGTAAAAACTAAAGTATACATTTTATCATACGTATTTCAAAGTTAAGGATTGGAACAAACACTATAATAACATCTTAGTTGATGACTGACTGTATATATATATATATATATATATATATATATATATAACACATGAGCAGAAATTGGCAACATTATAAGCTTATTTGATGTGGCTGTATTTTACAGTAAAAACTTTATAATCTATCCGATTTTTCTAGTAAATTTTTACTCATCTCAGTATAGCAACAGAGTTTGGTAAAAGCTGTTCATTCATTCACACACAAAAACGCAATTCATATTTAAACAGTATTTTTGCCAGCTGTAGTAGCTACACAACAGCGCGCAACTATGCATTCCTTCATTCACACACAGAAACGTGATTCATATTTAAACAGTCATTTTGCGTACACACACTATTGCGATTAGAACAAAGCAAATATAGAACTGACCTATTCCTCAGCTGGATCCGTTGCTCCTCGAAATGAAACGTCCAGCACTTCTGAGGTAAATTTTCCAGGATTATAATTAAGATAGTATTCCTTACAGCGTCATAAAGTACATGACTCTGGTTACTCGCGGTGTGTGTTATCCAGCTGATGTGGGCGTTCACAGGTTTGCATGGATCGCCTCAGATCATTTGCGTTTGAATAGCGCGCGCTCTCCGTGGGCGGGGTCACATTAAAACTTAATGAGCTGAGATGAGAACGACTGACATCTCTCTCTTTTCATACATATTACATAAACTGAGAATATTTGTTTTTTATATAAATTGCTTCATTTAAAAGAAGAGAATTCAAGCTTCATACCTGTGTGCCTGTGTGACTGTTTGACTGAGTATTCACTGAGTTATAGTTCATTTTCGGACGCATTTCAGAATGGACTTCACTGATAGAGAGAAGGCAGAACTCGCATCATGTTAATTTTTCTTTATTTGGCAAAAAGCACAACACTTTGTTTTTATTGTGACTATACACAAAAAATAGACACTTAACAGGATCGAATGATGTATGACACTTGTATGTAAGATCAAAGTCAACAGAGTATTTTGATCACTTTTGCACTGATAAGAAAAAAAGCAAGCAGATCACGCCGGCGTGATTGCCGACCTCAGGGGGTTAATCACTGTATAAGAACCAAAGAGAAAATTCATTATTAAAGGAGCTCATAAATCACAATCAGTCATGATGAGTAATAATGACATAAGACTATGAATAAGGTGATGTTGGAGAAATTTGTGATACCGGCCTACTCACCATTAGCCATATCAGAATCCTTATACCGCTCTTGTAGGTTCTTGCAGATAGCATGTTTCATGCTCCTCACCAGGCTGCTGTCATCATCCTTTTCTGCCAGGATGGATTCAGTCAGATGCTGAAGGACAGGCCTCAGGAATGAGATTGTGATACATTTCTCTGCAGCCAGGGAATCAGTAAAGGTTCTAAGTGGCTTCAGCACCCTACATGTGTCCTCAAGTGTAAAGATGTATGACCCCCTTAGCACAAGATGCCTGGTATTTCCGTCAGCCATGAGAGTTGCTGTCACTGCAGCATGCTGTTCTGCAAATCTGCAAACATTATATTAGATTAAGTTAGAATTTTTTTCCTAATCTACACAACAGGCTTGCTGAGAAGCATCCAACAAATTAATGTGTGTGCACATGTGTCTGTGAGTGAGAGTGAGTGAGAAAAGGCAAGTGAATAGTAAAACGAATGCATTTCTTTATCAGTTGTTTTCATTAACATTTGTTTTGTTTTCATGCACCCTGTGCCTTTTAAGCTTATGCTGAGTTGACACTGACAGAATAATTAACTGAACAGGATATTGCCATGCACAAGAAATTCAAACATACCTAAAAATTATGTCATATGTAGACCCCCATCTAGTCACAACATCTTGGATCAAGGTATGTTGAGGAAGATTAAGTTCTGCTTGCTTTTTTGCCAGCTCTCTCCTTCTCTTCCATGAGTGGCTAAATCCTTGGACGACACTCCTGCAAGCCCTCACCGCAGCATCCACTTGGTCAATCTTCAGGGCCTTTCCAAGTGCAAGATTTAAATTATGTCCAAAGCAGCTGAGCCAGTTCGATGGGAGAAGGGATTTAAATGCAGCCTTCATATTTGTGCCATTGTCAGTAGAGACACTCACCACTGCTGGCTGTTGAATTTCCCACTCTTTAATTAGGTTTTCAAACATCTCTTTAACCCTCTGAGGTTGGCAAATGCGCCGGCGCGTTTTGCTGGATTTTCTTCACATTGTAGCACTATAAACTTAAATTACTCCGTCATTTATGGTCATACAGAAAAAAGAAATATAAAAAAAGAATCTGTGATATTTTTACTTTTGTATGTGTCCACTTACAATCAAATCAAAACATTGTGCTTTTGTAAAATAAAGAAAATAAACAGGGTGTGCGTTCTGCCTCTCCATCGCGGTTTTTTTTCTTGAGCACGTCTATAAACTGAAACAAAACTCAGCGAATACTTGTCACACATTTATGAGCCATAGACCTTTATAAACATTTAAGTGTGTACTTTTAAATGATCGGATTCAAACTGAAAACAAATATTCTCTGTTTAAGTAATTTGTATAAAACCAACAAGATGTCCAGCTTCTCAAACGCTTCCTAATTATTTTTAATTTGAACACGCCCACACGCGCAAAAGATATTCACATGCAAATCTCCACATGGAACGCGAACGCGCTCGTTACCTCAAAAACAAAACACCAAAACACTTCACAAGTCTCTGCTTTTCGTCGAGTTTGAAAGACGCGCCGTGAGCTTACATTGGATTTAGGCTACCTCAGAAGAAGAACGCGATTTGAAGACAAGAAAGATGTAAGGTAAGAAATTCTTACATATTAGTTTGTTATTGTTGCATAAATTTCACATTGCAGTTGAACTGTTGCTAGATATATGGTGAATATTATAATATTTAGACCCGTGTTTACTGTTACTGTGTTTGTGGATATCTGCTCAAATGTAGATATGTATATGGTAACCATAATGTTTTATATTTGAGCGCGATCGCGTTTGAATGTTTAATATTTTGGATCGCGATCGCGTTTGAAAAGCACCAAACGGCTTCATGTTTTTACTATTATCTCATTTCATATCATCATAACGAATGGAAACATTTGAAGTAACATGATAATCATTATATTTTTCTCTAGCTTAGTTGTTACTGAAATATTTTGGAAGATTTATAGGCTGCTATAGGTTATTATTATTATTATTTTACTTTATGCAGCACTGCGCATAGCCTATGCCTACAAGGCACAACAAACCTGGTGTTCATTATATTATATATTGTTGGAAACATTTATGTGTGTGTGTGTGTGTGTGTGTGTATTCTGTGAATTTTAAAAAGCAATTTTAACCAGAAAAATCTAACATTTATTCCCAAAATCGTGCAGGCCTTTCTCTTGATATCAGTATGTTCACTTTTTTTTTCTTTCAGGGCCCAGATGCTCCAATGAGGAGTCCTGCTGACTTCAAAATTCACATGAGTCTCTGTACATGAACATGGTAAAGTGAAAATCAAACACCTTGGAAATGAAAGGTATGTACAATGTTTTTAGGAATGGCACAAAGGTCTCTGTCTTTGGATAATTGTTTTCAATGAGTGCTTTTTTGTCCTTTGTTGTGTATCTTTGGATTATGTTGTGTTGTAAATAAATCCAAAAAATCTAAAAGCCATTCTTTTTAAAATCTCCTCATTCTTTGTGCAAGGTTGCTCAGAATGATAGGGCCTGATAGCTCCTAATAGGGCCGTTAGGGGAGGGTCTTTGTCTTTCTCAGGTGTGAAAAGCTTACATATTAATGAGCTCCCGTATAAAGCTTTTTCACACAAAACACGTCGTAAAAATGTTAAATCAATATATTGTCTTATCTGAATGAGCAGTCAGGGTGATTTTCACATAGTTTTAGAGCAAATATTCTAGGCTACGTCATACAATTTTCAAAAGTCTTGTGAAGAAATAATCATTATGGGTTTCATGACCTTATTTCAGTGAGAATTTTTTTTTGTATTTTCACAAACCACGCATAAATGTCATTATCTCAAAACAACAAACTTTTACACACATGCTGCTGATATATTATTGTAGCAGAGTTTGTGCTGAATACAGTGTAATTAGACTTTAGCCATGAAAATGTCACAAGTAACAGAAATAAGCACAAATGTCAGAGCATGTCAGAACACCTCCAGGGCCCAGAAAACAGCTCAGACCCCAGAGGGTTAATGTTTAAACTGGTGTGATCATCAGGTAAAAATGCAGTCTCTAAACATGCAGCTTTCATTTCCCATGCTGGTGTGATAAAATGAACTGTTAAGCTCATATAGGGGTGTCCAGTATTACTGGTCCAGAGATCAGTTGTAAATGCAAAGTGTTTTGCTTCAGCCAAAGAGTTGGCAATGTCATCTATTAATTTTACGTACATGTTTGGGATTTATTTTTCAGAAAAGTGTTGTCTTCTTGGAATTTTGTATTTTGGAGCAACTGTTTTCATCAGTGCATTAAATCATGGCCTCTCTAC
The DNA here is from genome assembly GCA_021464565.1 of Rutilus rutilus. Lineage (NCBI taxonomy): Eukaryota > Metazoa > Chordata > Actinopteri > Cypriniformes > Leuciscidae > Rutilus > Rutilus rutilus. Next base: position 1,089,911 of record JAJAQA010000017.1, on the reverse strand, counting down.
CATTCTAAAGGGCATCATGTCCTTTGCAATGAAGTAGGCTAGTGACTCAGTGATGGCCGTGTCCTCACATGCACTAGCCATGTCTGCTTTTTTTTCCCTTTCCACAGACTCAAAAATCGTCAGCTGACCTGAGACTCTGTCTCTGGCTTTCTCTGTCTTCTTTGAAGCTCCCTATGAATTAAAAGACAGAAAATACTGTCAAGTTCAACAGTATGATGAATTAATATTAACATCAACACTGATACTTTAACCTGTTAACTTGCGTAACGTTACCCATATTTTAAGCTCTTAAACCTATCGTTGCACCAGCGGCAAAAAAAAAAAAAAAAAAGTAATAATCACCATTTATTTAAATATATGAACACAGAAACACGCTGTTAACAGGTTAATGTCACATTTCCCGTTCCATGACTAGTAAAATAATCACAACTTACTTTCTGTAAAATGGCGTAATCCGCAGGGTGATGGATACGGAGATGGGTAAAAAGGTTGGTGGTGTTGCCCCCCTTCGCACTGACCGTAGCCCGACACAAAACTCCCAAACTGGCGAGCTTACTTTCTTCGGGTGTGGACAGAGCGTTTCACTCTTTTGTTCAGATGACATGGTTCTTCTCACAATAGCGGGCGGGCGCGCGCTGCATCTTCTTCTTGTTTGATAGATGTCAGCGGGTGCAATACTGCCACCTGAGAGGTCAACGAGGTACTGGCGCTGGAGTATTTACATGTCATATTATAATAAGAGTCCTATTCATTTTAAACATTGTGGTTATCGCCAATACCGGTATATTGTCACACTCTAAATTAACACGATGTTGATATTTCATGCTTTGAATATCACGACTATCGTCAATACCGGTATATTGCGACACCCCTAGTTTAAATGTTGCCAATACATCCATATTGTATGTTTCAGCACCTATCCGAACGAACAAAAAAGTATTGTGTCTGTAAATGTTACTATTAATACCTACATAACTATGAGACCATCAATAAGTGCCATAATTAATGAGGATAAAACTTTCACTTTAGAACAGGGGGTCAAATTGTGTTTATCACACTATTTTAGCAATTTACAGAATAACTGTAAAACCAGCACTAATTATTAACCATAGTTACTAACTACATATTATTCAGTTAAATATAAATAAGTAGATTACAACACTATATATATATATATATATATATATATATGGCTTAAAGTCATTTACTGTACATTCAGTTTATTAATTACTAGCTTATTTTTGCTTATTCATCACATGAATGTGAATCCTTCAATGACTAATATGCCCTTACTACATGTTGTTAATTAATAAAGTGTTTATGCTTAACTAATGCATAATTCTGGACCCTTGAAATAAAGTGTTACCAAATGTTTTTGTTGTGATGTCAGTCTGTGTTCCCCTGTCTTTTCATGTTTATTAGTCTCCCCAGGTGTTTCAGATTAGCCACGCCCCCTTGTTAGCTTGTTTAGCTTGTTTGGCCTTGTATTTAAGCCCTGTGTTTTAGTCCAGTCTTTGTGAGTTCTTGTGTTGTTTCTGTTGATGTTGGTTGTACTGCTCCTGAGTCCTGTTCCTGGTCTGAGTCTTTGTATTGTGTTCAGTTTATTGAATAAAGTGTGCTGCATGTGGATCCTGCTTCCTCCCTGTTTCTACCGCATCGTGACAGAAGAACTCACCACAAAATGGATCCAGCAGTGGTTAGCAACCAGGCCCTGAGGAAGTTCCTTTCTTCATTGTTTCAAGATGGCCAGCCGATTAAGAGGTATGTGAAGGACTTCTTGGCTACCTGTCATTTGGGATCACTTGATGACACTGAGCTCATGGACCTGTTCTGGAGCGGGCTGGATGCAGATATCGCTCAGCTGATGCCTGACGACTATACCGGCTGGACTCTAGAAGGATATATTGACCTGGCCCTTTACCTGAGCGGTTCGGCTTTTACTGTGGGCTTGGCCGATGAAACACCCCGCAAGCTCACAGTACCCCCTGAGTCAGTTCACATCTCGCTTGGCCAACCTGAGTACCTTCACTTCAGCCTAGCCGAGCCTAAGTTTCTCCATGTCACGCCAACCATCAAGCCAGCCATCGCATCGGTCTATGGCCATCCAGGACTTGTTTCCAGCGTGGCTGATTCCCCGCTGATGTCAGCTCGTGCTGCCAAGAGAACCATTGCTCCCGAGCCCTTCCAGCCTGAGCCTGTCCAGCCAGAGACTGTTCACGTCGCTTCTGCTGATCCAGAGACTGTTCACGTCGCTTCTGCTGATCCAGAGACTGTTCACGTCGCTTCTGCTGATCCAGAGACTGTTCACGTCGCTTCTGCTGATCCAGAGACTGTTCACGTCGCTTCTGCCGATCCAGAGCTTCACGCCAGTCCAGCCGAGCCTGCACTTCACGCCAGCCCAAAGCCCTCTTCGTCGCTGGTCCTGCCCAGCTCAGAGCCCTCTTCGCAGCTGGTCCTGCCCAGCTCAGAGCCCTCTTCGCCGCTGGTCCTGCCCAGTTCAGAGCCCTCTTCGCCGCTGGTCCTGCCCAGCTCAGAGCCCTCTTCGCCGCTGGTCCTGCCCAGCTCAGAGCCCTCTTCGCCGCTGGTCCTGCCCAGCTCAGAGCCCTCTTCGCCGCTGGTCCTGCCCAGCTCAGAGCCCTCTTCGCCGCTGGTCCTGCCCAGCTCAGAGCCCTCTTCGCCGCTGGTCCTGCCCAGCTCAGAGTCCTCTTCGCCGCTGGTCCTGCCCAGCTCAGAGCCCTCTTTGCCGCTGGTCCTGCCCAGCTCAGAGCCCTCTTCGCCGCTGGTCCTGCCCAGCTCAGAGCCCTCTTCGCCGCTGGTCCTGCCCAGCTCAAAGCCCTCTTCATCGCGGGTCCTGTCCAGTCCTGACCTGCCCTCGTCGCAGACCTCGTCCAGCCCTGACCTGCCTTCACCGCCTGTCTCATCCAGCCCTGACACGCCTTCGCCACTGGACTCCTCCTACCCGGCGCCTAAGTCCGTTAACCTCCCCAAGAAAATTTGGGGGGGGGGCAATAAGCCTTCACCGCCGTGGCCACCCGAAGGGTCCTCTCCGCCGTGGCCACCCGAAGGGTCCTCTCCGCCGTGGCCACCCGAAGGGTCCTCTCCGCCATGGCCACCAAAGGGTCCTCACCGCCATGGCCACCCGAAGGGTCCTCACCACCCTGGCCGCCCGAGGGGTCGTCTCCGCCCTGGCCGCCAGAGGGTTCGTCTCCGCCCTGGCCGCCCGAGGGTTCGTCTCCGCCCTGGCCACCCGAGGGTTCGTCTCCGCCCTGGCCGCCTGAAGGTTCGTCTCCACCGTGGCCGCCCGAGGGTTCGTCTCCGCCCTGGCCGCCCGAGGGTTCGTCTCCGCCCTGGCCACCCGAGGGTTCGTCTCCGCCCTGGCCGCCTGCGCAGCCTGCTTTCCCCTGGCCACCAGTCCTCACTCAGTCTCCAGGCCCTCTTCCGTTCCATGGCCCAGGTCCGCCCTCGTTCCATGGCCCAGCTCCGCCCACGTTCCATGGCCCACGTTCCCTGGTCCCGTTCCCTGTGTGGACCTGGCCCTCCATCCCTCCCCCGGGTCCGCCTCCGCTCCACCACCCTCCCGAACTGTTTCCGGTTTTGATGGGCGTCGGGAGCCGCCCATAGAGGGGGGGCTATGTTGTGATGTCAGTCTGTGTTCCCCTGTCTTTTCATGTTTATTAGTCTCCCCAGGTGTTTCAGATTAGCCACGCCCCCTTGTTAGCTTGTTTAGCTTGTTTGGCCTTGTATTTAAGCCCTGTGTTTTAGTCCAGTCTTTGTGAGTTCTTGTGTTGTTTCTGTTGATGTTGGTTGTACTGCTCCTGAGTCCTGTTCCTGGTCTGAGTCTTTGTATTGTGTTCAGTTTATTGAATAAAGTGTGCTGCATGTGGATCCTGCTTCCTCCCTGTTTCTACCGCATCGTGACAGTTTTAAACAGACATTCAGATGTTTGTATTTGTAATGGTGTTCATTGCAGTATAAAGACCTAAGAAGCTATTTATTTATTTATTATTATTATTATTATTATTACATTTTAATCTGGACTACAACATGCCCTAGAAATTGTTTGAAAATGTTTTAATTCTTTGTTTGGTCGAACTTTATAAATTAAAGCTCCATAAGTTAACAGTTAGTTCATTAGTTAAAATAAACTGACAATGAAAAATAAAAGCATTTCTAAAGCATTTATTAGTCTTATTAATTTCAACATTTAATAACACTTGTCACAGTGTGAAAAGGACCCAAAAGCGAATGCTGGTTGCAGAGGTTTATTGAGGATCAGATAAATGACAAAAATAGGCTATCTGCGGTGGACACAGAACAGGAGAATGAAACTGAAAAGGACCAGGCTGCATCCAGGCAGGGGTAAAGACACAGGTAGTTGCTGTCAGGAAGAGCACACAGGAGATGATGAGCACTGACTCCACTTGGTGGACACAGACTAGCAGACTTGGCACAGGATAACAGGTGATATCTCTTGTCTGACGCACACACACACAGTCCAGGTGGCCAAACACCGTCCGCTCTCGGATCCAAGAGGCACATCCAAGGAATCCTGCCATAAACGCCAAATTGTGGTGGCAAACAAAATTATATCACTGAATAAGAGACAAACATATACCAATTGTCTTTTAAAATTATTGATTCCCTTGCGAGGAAAGGCCAGCAATCATCCAGTCACACAGAGTGGCTGCAGAGTGTGACAGTGAAGGGAGAGCATCCTTCCTCCTTTATAGTTCTTGACTCCCCAAATGTCTCTCTAGGCCAATCAAAGCATTCTCAACCATACATGGATCATTGTTTAGACTTTGTCCATTATATTCTACTCTCAAAGGCAGATAATAAATATTAATTTGCTTGTTCCTGTCATCAGCACACAAAGCACCGTTTTTAAAATGACAATCCGTTATAAATATGTATCTTGAAGACTGTATTGGATTTTCTAGTATAAATATAAAGATCGACATTTTGTTAAAAAATAAGCACTTTAATGTAAACAATTTATGTTCCATTAGATGTGTTTTGACTATTTTTTTGTCTGTTGTATTATGTCTTTTGGTAACAAAGATATATTAACAAAATAACTTTTAGAAGGGCCTCATTAATTAATGTTGCCTAGACTCAATGTAGTTTCGCCTCTGGCAAGAGTGCAATATCCACTACAATACAGGGCTGGATAACCTTGACTCTTAGCGCACTACGAAGACTCTAAAGGTATAACTAAACTAAAGGTGTACCATTTCTAGGCGTGTTTCCCGAACTATACCTTATAGGAGGTTGCTTAAGATAAACCTTCTTACGTGCGATGTTACCCAGTGCTGTCTGTGGCAATGCTGTTGAATCTGCTGATATCGACGGCTCGAGAATCAATTATTCACTCATGCAGGGACAGCTTCACTGCGTTATGTGAGATAGCGGTGTTCTTTATAAAAGAAGCATTTCAGAAATAGCTGAAATTGTATTTATCAGGCCTCATGGGATTTTATAAAAAATAATCCAAACTGCAAACTAAATCCAATCCTGGGTATTTATATAATTTCGAAACGAGTGCGCAAACCCACCGCCTCATGCCCAAACGTATCATGCCTCAACCCGCTACAGTAACTGGCAGTGTGCCTTCACACGCCTTTGTAAGAGTCATTTATATTATCATAATACATTTGCCATAGTGTCTTCATTTACTCCACAACCAGATTGCCCAGCAGCCGCATCACATTATTGGTGTAAATCACTAATTTCTGTTATTGGATCACCTATTTAACATATACATATAACATCTACAACATATAATCAACAGCGACTATGGCGGAGAATAAAGACAGAGAGAGGAGAACCGCCAGCAGCTGAATTTCAGGACTGAGAGATCCGTCGTGTTTGTCTCAACAAAGTCAGACCGACAAGATCTAAAAGCTGCTGAATTTGCTTAAGTTTCCAGTGTGAAGAGAGGTGATGTACCTTTGGATTATATAATTAAAAAGCTAACAACCATCAGTGTAATGATCATTTTATTATTTGCATGAAAACACATAAATTAGCCTAATTGAAGGCTGGGTGTATTACAACTTCAGAATTATATTTGTATAGACATTCAACAGTGATAAGGTATAGCTAAGAGTGATCCAACCAATCTCACGAACTCAATAATAAAGCTCGATTGCTTACAGAGAGGCTTTAAAAGCTGCTAGATCTGCTTATTTTTCAAACCTATTAGAAGAAAATAAACATAATCCTAGGTATTTATTTGAAACAGTGGCTAAACTAACGAAAAAGAAAGCTTCAAACACAGAAGGTTCCAAGCAGCACAGCAGTAATGACTTTATGAACTTCTTCACTTATAAGATTGATAATATCAGGGATAAAATTATAATATGCAACCGTCTACTACAGTATCGCATCAGGCAGTGCATTGTAGTCTCCCTGAGGAAAAATTTGATTCATTCATTGCTATAGGAGAGGAAGAATTTACTAAACTCGTTAAATCATCTAAATCTACAACATGTATGTTAGACCCTATACCGACTAAGCTAATGAAAGAGATGCTTCCAGAGGTCATAGATCCTCTTCTTAATATCATTAATTCCTCTTTGTCTCCAGGATACGTACCAAAAAACTTTAAGCTGGCTATGATTAAACCGCTTGTTAAAAAAATGCAACTTGATCCTTCAGAATTAGTCAATTACAGGCCGATCTCGAATCTACCTTTTCTGTCAAAGATACTAGAAAAGGCAGTATCTTCACAACTATGTTCCTTTCTAGAAAGAAATGATATCTGCGAGGATTTTCAGTCCGGATTTAGACCATACCATAGTACTGAGACTGCTCTCGTTAGAGTAACAAATGATTTGCTCTTATCATCCGATCGTGGTTGTGTCTCTCTATTAGTGTTACTCGATCTTAGTGCTGCGTTTGACACCATTGACCACAACATTCTTTTAAATAGACTAGAAAACTATGTTGGCATTAGTGGAATTGCACTAGCATGGTTTAAATCATACTTATCTGACTGTTATCAGTTTGTAGCAGTAAATGAAGAGATGTCTTATCAATCACAAGTTCAGTATGGCGTACCACAGGGCTCAGTACTAGGACCGCTGCTGTTCACTCTGTACATGCTACCATTAGGAGATATCATTAGGAAACATGGAATTAGCTTCCACTGTTATGCCGACGATACTCAGCTCTATATTTCTTCAAAACCTAACGAAACTTACCAATTCACTAAATTAACAGAATGCATAGCTGATATAAAAAATTGGATGACTCGTAATTTCCTACTTCTAAATTCTGAAAAAACAGAGATTCTAATTATTGGACAAAAAACTTCCTCACGTAATAACCTAGAATACTCTATAACACTTGATGGCTGCTCTGTTAAGTCTTCGTCGTCGGTTAGGAACCTGGGTGTGCTCTTTGATACCAATCTTTCATTTGAAAGTCACGTGTCTAGTATCTGTAAAACCGCATTTTTCCATCTTAAAAATATATCTAAATTACGTCATATGCTCTCATTGACAAATGCGGAACAATTAGTCCATGCGTTCATGACCTCAAGGCTAGATTATTGTAATGCTCTACTGGGTGGTTGCCCTGCACGCTTAATAAACAAACTACAGCTGGTTCAAAACGCAGCAGCTCGAGTTCTTACCAGAACCAGGAAGTATGACCATATTAGCCCGGTTCTGTCAAAACTGCACTGGCTCCCTATTAAACATCGCATCAATTTTAAAATATTGCTGATTACTTACAAAGCACTAAATGGTTTAGCTCCGCAGTACTTGAGCGAGCTCTTAACGCATTATACTCCTTCACGTCTATTGCGATCTCAAAATTCCGGCCAGTTGATAATACCTAGAATATCAAAATCAACTGCTGGCGGTAGATCCTTTTCCTATTTAGCACCAAAACTTTGGAACAGCCTTCCTACCATTGTCCGGGAAGCAGACACACTCTGTCAGTTCAAATTTAGATTAAAGACACATCTCTTTGACATAGCGTTCACATAATACATTATAGACTTTTTACATCCATACATAAGATCAATAACTGTTCTTTGTTCTATTACATCAGCAGAGAAGCCTATGTTCACATGCAGTCCTCGTTATTATAAATAAAAATAATAAATATTAATTTGCTTGTTCCTGTCATCAGCACACAAAGCACCGTTTTTAAAATGACAATCCGTTATAAATATGTATCTTGAAGACTGTATTGGATTTTCTAGTATAAATATAAAGATCGACATTTTGTTAAAAAATAAGCACTTTAATGTAAACAATTTATGTTCCATTAGATGTGTTTTGACTATTTTTTTGTTTGTTGTATTATGTCTTTTGGTAACAAAGATATATTAACAAAATAACTTTTAGAAGGGCCTCATTAATTAATGTTGCCTAGACTCAATGTAGTTTCGCCTCTGGCAAGAGTGCAATATCCACTACAATACAGGGCTGGATAACCTTGACTCTTAGCGCACTACGAAGACTCTAAAGGTATAACTAAACTAAAGGTGTACCATTTCTAGGCGTGTTTCCCGAACTATACCTTATAGGAGGTTGCTTAAGATAAACCTTCTTACGTGCGATGTTACCCAGTGCTGTCTGTGGCAATGCTGTTGAATCTGCTGATATCGACGGCTCGAGAATCAATTATTCACTCATGCAGGGACAGCTTCACTGCGTTATGTGAGATAGCGGTGTTCTTTATAAAAGAAGCATTTCAGAAATAGCTGAAATTGTATTTATCAGGCCTCATGGGATTTTATAAAAAATAATCCAAACTGCAAACTAAATCCAATCCTGGGTATTTATATAATTTCGAAACGAGTGCGCGAACCCACCGCCTCATGCCCAAACGTATCATGCCTCAACCCGCTACAGTAACTGGCAGTGTGCCTTCACACGCCTTTGTAAGAGTCAATTATATTATCATAATACATTTGCCATAGTGTCTTCATTTACTCCACAACCAGATTGCCCAGCAGCCGCATCACATTATTGGTGTAAATCACTAATTTCTGTTATTGGATCACCTATTTAACATATACATATAACATCTACAACATATAATCAACAGCGACTATGGCGGAGAATAAAGACAGAGAGAGGAGAACCGCCAGCAGCTGAATTTCAGGACTGAGAGATCCGTCGTGTTTGTCTCAACAAAGTCAGACCGACAAGATCTAAAAGCTGCTGAATTTGCTTAAGTTTCCAGTGTGAAGAGAGGTGATGTACCTTTGGATTATATAATTAAAAAGCTAACAACCATCAGTGTAATGATCATTTTATTATTTGCATGAAAACACATAAATTAGCCTAATTGAAGGCTGGGTGTATTACAACTTCAGAATTATATTTGTATAGACATTCAACAGTGATAAGGTATAGCTAAGAGTGATCCAACCAATCTCACGAACTCAATAATAAAGCTCGATTGCTTACAGAGAGGCTTTAAAAGCTGCTAGATCTGCTTATTTTTCAAACCTATTAGAAGAAAATAAACATAATCCTAGGTATTTATTTGAAACAGTGGCTAAACTAACGAAAAAGAAAGCTTCAAACACAGAAGGTTCCAAGCAGCACAGCAGTAATGACTTTATGAACTTCTTCACTTATAAGATTGATAATATCAGGGATAAAATTATAATATGCAACCGTCTACTACAGTATCGCATCAGGCAGTGCATTGTAGTCTCCCTGAGGAAAAATTTGATTCATTCATTGCTATAGGAGAGGAAGAATTTACTAAACTCGTTAAATCATCTAAATCTACAACATGTATGTTAGACCCTATACCGACTAAGCTAATGAAAGAGATGCTTCCAGAGGTCATAGATCCTCTTCTTAATATCATTAATTCCTCTTTGTCTCCAGGATACGTACCAAAAAACTTTAAGCTGGCTATGATTAAACCGCTTGTTAAAAAAATGCAACTTGATCCTTCAGAATTAGTCAATTACAGGCCGATCTCGAATCTACCTTTTCTGTCAAAGATACTAGAAAAGGCAGTATCTTCACAACTATGTTCCTTTCTAGAAAGAAATGATATCTGCGAGGATTTTCAGTCCGGATTTAGACCATACCATAGTACTGAGACTGCTCTCGTTAGAGTAACAAATGATTTGCTCTTATCATCCGATCGTGGTTGTGTCTCTCTATTAGTGTTACTCGATCTTAGTGCTGTATTTGACCCTATTGACCACAACATTCTTTTAAATAGACTAGAAAACTATGTTGGCATTAGTGGAATTGCACTAGCATGGTTTAAATCATACTTATCTGACCGTTATCAGTTTGTAGCAGTAAATGAAGAGATGTCTTATCAATCACAAGTTCAGTATGGCGTACCACAGGGCTCAGTACTAGGACCGCTGCTGTTCACTCTGTACATGCTACCATTAGGAGATATCATTAGGAAACATGGAATTAGCTTCCACTGTTATGCCGACGATACTCAGCTCTATATTTCTTCAAAACCTAACGAAACTTACCAATTCACTAAATTAACAGAATGCATAGCTGATATAAAAAATTGGATGACTCGTAATTTCCTACTTCTAAATTCTGAAAAAACAGAGATTCTAATTATTGGACAAAAAACTTCCTCACGTAATAACCTAGAATACGCTATAACACTTGATGGCTGCTCTGTTAAGTCTTCGTCGTCGGTTAGGAACCTGGGTGTGCTCTTTGATACCAATCTTTCATTTGAAAGTCACGTGTCTAGTATCTGTAAAACCGCATTTTTCCATCTTAACTATTTTCCACGTCTATTGCGATCTCAAAATTCCGGCCAGTTGATAATACCTAGAATATCAAAATCAACTGCTGGCGGTAGATCCTTTTCCTATTTAGCACCAAAACTTTGGAACAGCCTTCCTACCATTGTCCGGGAAGCAGACACACTCTGTCAGTTCAAATTTAGATTAAAGACACATCTCTTTGACATAGCGTTCACATAATACATTATACAGTCGTGGCCAAAAGTTTTGAGAATGACACAAATATTAGTTTTCACAAAGTTTGCTGCTAAACTACTTTTAGATCTTTTTTTCAGTTGTTTCTGTGATGTACTGAAATATAATTACTAGCACTTTATACGTTTCAAAGGCTTTTATTGACAATTACATGACATTTATGCAAATAGTCAGTATTTGCAGTGTTGGCCCTTCTTTTTCAGGACCTCTGCAATTCGACTGGGCATGCTCTCAATCAACTTCTGGGCCAAATCCTGACTGATAGCAACCCATTCTTTCATAATCACTTCTTGGAGTTTGTCAGAATTAGTGGGTTTTTGTTTGTCCACCCGCCTCTTGAGGATTGACCACAAGTTCTCAATGGGATTAAGGTCTGGGGATTTTCCAGGCCATGGACCCAAAATTTCAACGTTTTGGTCCTCGAGCCACTTAGTTATCACTTTTGCCTTATGGCACGGTGCTCCATCGTGCTGGAAAATGCATTGTTCTTCACCAAACTGTTGTTGGATTGTTGGAAGAAGTTGCTGTTGGAGGGTGTTTTGGTACCATTCTTTATTCATGGCTGTGATTTTGGGCAAAATTGTAAGTGAGCCCACTCCCTTGGATGAGAAGCAACCCCACACATGAATGGTCTCAGGATGCTTTACTGTTGGCATGACACAGGACTGATGGTAGCGCTCACCTTTTCTTCTCCGGACAAGCCTTTTTCCAGATGCCCCAGACAATCGGAAACAGGCTTCATCGGAGAATATGACTTTGCCCCAGTCCTCAGCAGTCCATTCACCATACTTTCTGCAGAAGATCAATCTGTCCCTGATGTTTTTTTTGGAGAGAAGTGGCTTCTTTGCTGCCCTTCTTGACACCAGGCCATCTTCCAAAAGTCTTCGCCTCACTGTGCGTGCAGATGCGCTCACACCTGCCTGCTGCCATTCCTGAGAAAGCTCTGCACTGGTGGCACTCCGATCCCGCAGCTGAATCCTCTTTAGGAGACGATCCTGGCGCTTGCTGGACTTTCTTGGACGCCCTGAAGCCTTCTTAACAAGAATTGAACCTCTTTCCTTGAAGTTTATCGTGGAATTTTCATGGCAAAGAAGGACTATGCAATTCATCTGATCACTGTTCATAACATTCTGGAGTATATGCAAATTGCTATTATAAAACCTTAAGCAGCAACTTTTCCAATTTCCAATATTTATGTAATTCTCAAAACTTTTGGCCACGACTGTAGACTTCTATAATTCAATATTAGGCTGCATAGATTAGGTCAGCTGGAACCGGGAACACTTCCCATAAATCCTGATGTACTTGTTACATCATGAGAAGAATGGCATCTACGCTAATTTTAGTGTCTTTGTTTATCCCAAGGTTTTCCCGCAGCCTGCCGGATCCAGGCCGTTTCCAGATCTGATGAAGGACCTTCGCCTGGACCCGATGTCAACGCAGTGCTGAAGTGCCAACTAGTCTCTCCCTATGGAGGATCCCTTTCCCACTCTACAGATAACGCGTCGTCGGGAAAACTCAATTTGCGTATCTACCCCGAATTGATAAAATAAAATAAAATTCTGAATCAAAACTATAAGGAAACAGCAGTAATTTGTTTAGGCTTGGTTTGCAGGGAATTCCAAACCTGCACACATATATTCAAACGCACATAACTATAGAACCCGTTCTTAATGCGCATGTGAACGCCATCAGCGTTTCTCACAGGTTCGCGTTTAAAGTCTGTGTAGAGAGAATGGTGTCGTCTTGGCGGCCCTAATTTAAAAACAAATGATCGTTGCGACGGAAGCGAATCAATCAAAACTAACTTTAGCTGGAAAATAACTTTATTAAAGAACCGCTATAAAGCCAAAACAATCTTACGTTAAATTATACATTTATCTCTGTAAAGCTGCTTTGAGACAATCTACATTGTTAAAAGCGCTATATAAATGAAAATGACTTGACTTGACGAACATATGACTACAGAAGGTATACTTAACCAAGAATGTTTCAAGAAACACGTATTAATGATAAGGTACAGCTTAAGGTATAACTTAAGAACGACTGAGCGTTAAGAAGGTTTCGGGAAATCCAGCCCAGATCATAATTATAAGATAAAAAGATTGACGTCAGAAGACATCACAATCACAGGTGATCTCGTCTCTTTAGACTGGCCAGTTTGTAGTTGTCTATTCTCCACATGAGGCAATGCATGCAGGATTTTGTGCCTGTTCTGTTTGTTTCAGCTTGACTGTCCCGCCTGCTCAAAGGTCGTCAGTTCTGATGAAACAGATGTTCATTTGCTCGTGTATTTCTCCAAACCGTAATTCTCCATTATAACGGTAAGAACAACCTTCACTATCACACACTGATCTCAGGTCAGTCTCTTTCTGTCCAGTTAGATCAATCGCCTGTTCCTGCAATCTTGAGCTCTCAAACAGAGTTGAAGATGATGAAAATTATCAGGAAAAAAACAACAAAAAAACCTGGATGAAACATTTAATTTATTTCATGCTGGACCAGCTATCAGCTCCACTGACAGACTAGTTTCTATCTATTTTAAAGCTCATGTGTTTTGTTGTAGAACAGCGCCCCCATTTGACATCAGCTGACTACTGCTCCTCTGAGCTTCTTGTTGTGAGTTTGATCTTTCTGTGATGATGTTTTGTCCCGGGACTCTGGTGAGTGCTCTATACGTCTGGATGACATTGTTCAGGGGACTCCATCGCTCGACGGCCCTGTCCCAAAAACCTGCCAAGTCTAAATGAAAGCATGCATATACTTTGCACAGTTCTGATCACAGACCTGAAGGATGTTTAACGGTAATCTAGGTGCCATCTTTACCCATGAAGCTCTTTAGAGATCAGATGCTGGTCTACAGTATTACTGCTTCATGTCAAGAAACAGAGTGACTTCATGAATTACATACATTTTAAAAAACAGGACTTGCGGTGAAACGTCACTTGCTGGCGTGGCAGTTTCTTAAATTTTCTGAGATAGACTTAGAAGTATCAATAGTGTAATATAGTTTATAATCAGAATATAGTCAGGTAAATAGTCAGGCCTAGCATTAATTTAGTTGTTCAAATGTAAAACGAGATGAAAAAGACGTTTAAATGTCAGCGTCATTAGGGGACAACAGCTGAGCACTGTTGCGTTCCTCAGTGTTCCTCCTCAGCAAAATTCAATGCGACCATCAGTTTACACACTTTTCCCTCAGATGACCATCAACGAAAGAAATGGATCATAAATATAAGAAGAGACAACCTAATAACATATCTCACCATACCCGTGTGTGTAGTCGACACTGTCAGAAGATGTGACCGAGCCGACTGAAGTAGGAGGTAGTTGGATGTTGAAGCCTGGTGCTGTACCTGTGTTTTCCCCTGGAACAATCACTCTCTTGGAGTGAGAAGGCTTGAGGTGTGGGAACGGAGAGCGAGGCCAGAGAGTCTAGAGAATGAGGAAGATGTTAGTCCTATATGTGCCAACGACCACGACTACTGCACATCGCCGAACCCCACGTTTGTTGACTCGGTTCTCAGAGAAAACTAAAGTCTTCACGATGAAATTGCCCAGCTGAGACAAAGGCTTTAACAGCTGTCACTCAAACAGCATTTTGGGCTTCAGAGATTTGCAGGCTCTGACAGGGACATCCGTTTCTACACAAGGTGTGTTGATCTTTCTGTTTAAAAGTTGTGATGCCACACTCATACTTGTATTGTTATTTGACGTTGGTTCACTTATAAAATGCGATTGCCTATCTGTCACGGTTGTTGAATGCATTGTTTCCTTTTCGTCTCGTGTCTGTGTTTGTTTATGTGTGAGTGGGCGTTGTCCCGCTCACGTGTCTGTCAGCGCTCCAGCTGATAATCATTATCATCACCATCACTGTTCACAGCTGCAATTCATTCCCGTTCCCTTCATATACTCACACCATTCTCTGTTCCAGTGTCGGATTGTTTGTTTGAGGTTCCATGGAGTAGCTGTCTCAGTGTTTCGTCTTGCCGTGTCTTCCTGCCGTTCGTGTTCTCCGTCACTGAGTTTTCACCGCACTCCAGCACCGGGCATTGGACTCTCACTTCACCGCACCAGCGCACCACAGACCATCAAGTCCCTGCACGAGCCTGAATCGCCGCCCACCAGAGAATCTGTGACTGTGTTTGCTTCTATCTGAGTTTAATAAACATAAAGTAACCTGCACTTGCTTCCAGTCTTGTTTCTACCATGACACTATCTTCCCAGTATCTCTTGTTCTTTTCTTATTGCTAGTTATTTTGCCCAACTTGACGCAGAAGTAAAGTTCAGCCTTTTTTATTTTATTTGTTCTAAATCCAGTGAATGTTTTGTAAAACTTAAAATAAGCATTAAAATCACATTGCAAAAGTGAAAAGCCTTTAAGATCATGAACAGTGTGTCATACAAATGTGAATCACTGTCAAAAATAATACCCAATGTATTTATAAAAATGTGTTTTAATTTAATGTGGACCTGCTAAATGTTGGGGAGATGCATGTCACGACATTTCCACTGTTTCCAGGTCTTCGTCTCATGACCACCTAATGTGGTTTTGGCAGCTCCTTGAACCATCTCTGCAATTCATGGTGCGAGTGACCAAATCAAGAACTTCAAACAGTGATTATCTCACATAACCATACATCATTTATTTCACAGATATATTCTATTTTATATTTTGTTGTAGAAATGTAGTTAATGTAATAATATTTTATAATATATGTCATACATAATTTACAGCCAATAGATGATCTGTTTCTGAACTTTTTTGTTCTGCATTCCTGACTCACAATGAATTTGGATGTCCCAAAACAAAATGAATGAGTCCTTGCCAGCAGAGTTCAAGACTACCCAGACGCCTCCATAATCCTGGACTGCACATGAGCTCAGGTGTTAAACACCTTCCTCTCCTTTACTCCAGAGCGAGGTGTATTCAAACTACAAGTCCCACTGTTCCCTGAAGCGAATGATTGGTGCTGTAATACTGCTAGTGACAAGCAGATCCTTGTAGAGTGTTACGTTCTATACATGTTTGTTGTTGTGCTTTGTTTTTGTTTTTCCCTCCCTCTCTTGTACGCTGTCTATTTGCTCTCAAGTTCCTGTGATAGGCCGTGTCAGCTGTCTATCATCATCAGGGCGGCTCTGGGCGGCACCCAGCTGTTTTAAAAGACTTCCAGCATGTCTCATTCGGCAGCTGTGTGTGTTTGTTCAGTGTCCTGTTGTTTCAGTTCCATTGTGTATGTGTGGTCTAACATTTATTTCCTTAGTGGTATTTTGTATTTTATGCCAATGTTCTGAGTTTAATGGGCTTCAGGCCTATATGGGAAAAGAGAATGGGTCAGTATATCGCGTTATATACAGTACATTGTGCCCGTAGTAATGTCAGGTGTTAGATATACTAGGTAAGAAGTGTGCGCCACCCTTTGTATTTTTGTTTTCTCAGAGAAGGATCTTTAGGGTGTCGAATGTGCTGAAGAATTCGGTTTATTTTTCACATTTTATTTTTATTAGGTTAGAGCAGGGTTTCTGGAGGGCCACTGTTCTGCACAGTTTAGCTCCAACCCTGATCAAACACAGCTGAGCAAGCTAATCAATGTCTTCAGGATCACTAGAAACAAAGAGTATAGAAGCCCAAGAGGCGAAACTCAATAGAACGCTCCATAGCAACAGTTGCCCCCATGACGTGACGGCGCGGCCGCCATTATGGACTGAAAACGTCTCAGGTTACGACTGTAACCTATGTTCCCTGAGAACAGGGAACGAGACACTACGTCAGAATGACACTATGGGGAACGCCTCAGGCGTGACAGGTGTCTGAAATCACTATCAAATCACGGCAATCACATTGACCGGCGACAGCCCGTGAATCATTAGCGTGAATGATTAACGTGCGACCTGCAAGTATAAAAGGGGCGCTTTGCAAACATGACAACATCCTATCGTCTGAAGGGACTGTTGCAGGCAGGCCCCGAGGCATGGCAGGAAGACGTAGTGTCTCGTTCCCTGTTCTCAGGGAACATAGGTTACAGTCGTAACCTGAGACGTTCCCTTTCGAAAGGGAACTCTACACTACGTCAGAATGACGCTATGGGGAACGATATACCAACGCCACCATGCTAAGGGGAGTGCATGCCAAAAGGCAGTGACAACTGTCAGAACCGGCAATTGAAATGAACGCTAGTACCACTCACCCCCAGGTCACACTGAGCTGTCAGTGACAGCACTCCCTACGGTCATAGCCCAAGCTAAATGACACCACAGAAAACCTCCATAAACATAGTTTAGTGAAAGGTCTACCTGGGCCTGCTCAAGGGCCAAGGACCACAACTTCAACTTCTTAGAAGGGGTCCCTTCTAGGGAATGTGGCTAGGGAACCTGAGGAACCCCAGCCAGTCACTATTCAGGGGAACGTGCCGCCTGAAACGCCACCAGGCAGGCCTGACCTGGTGTCACTATATAAGACACTACAGTCTGGCCACTTCCTGTCTGTCCGAAGACAGAGCCTCTGGACACTTGCCTTTAGGAAGGCATCCAACCCGAGGGACTGTGAAGCAGGCAGTGAACCACTCGGACCGGATCTCAGAGACGGGATATCCTGGAGAGTATGACTCAGCATAGTGCTTTACAACCCTTGCCAGCGAGGGGAGTTTCTCTACTCGATCCACGGATCAACCCAGTGTTTGTGTTTCAAAACACTAAGGAGGCCTGTGAGGGCCTAAGGACTGATCTAACTGGGAGGCCTCAAGAGAGGCCTACGACCGACTGACCAGACTCAGGAGACCACATACTCATACTGACCCTCAGTGAGGGGAGCATTAGATCTACCTGGTAGGCAACCAGGCTGTAGCAGGATAAAGAGGTTCCAGGAGGGAACCCGTAGCAGAAAATAAAACTTGAGTCGTGCCAGGGCGCAAGCTCACCTTCGGCAGCTGCCTGATAAGGTCTGCTAAACTGAAAGTAAGCGGCCACTAGCTTACAAAACCCAGCATTACCGTGAAACTACTCAGGGAGACCTGGAGAGGCCTACTACCTGACAACCACAGTATGTGGGAGCTCACCTTCAGAGAGGCCTGGTAAAGCCTACTATCTGATAACCACAAAACGTGGGAGCTCACTTTCAGGGAGGCCTAGCGAGGCCTACTACCTGAAACACCATGCTAAGTGGAAACACACAGTAAGTGGGAGCTAACCTTCCAAGGAGGCCTGGAGAGGCCTACTACATGATAACCACAGTATGTGGGAGCTCAACTTCAGGGAGGCCTAATGAAGCCTACTACCTGATAACCACAGTACATGGGAGTTCACTTACAAAGAGGCCTAGAGAGGCCTGCTACATGCCAACCACAAAACGTGGGAGCTCAACTTAAGGGAGGCCTAGTGAGGCCTACTACCTGATAACCACAGTGCATGGGAGTTCACTTACAGAGAGGCCTGGAGAGGCCTACTACCTGACAACCACAGTATGTGGGAGCTCACCTTCAGAGAGGCTTGGTGAAGCCTACTATCTGATAACCACAGAACGTGGAAGCTCACTTTCAGAGAGGCCTGGAGAGGCCTACTACCTGACAACCACAGTATGTGGGAGCTCTCCTTCAGAGAGGCCTGGTGAAGCCTACTATCTGATAACCACAGGACGTGGGAGCTCAAGAAAAACCACATTAAGTGGAAACTCAAAGTATGATGGAACTCAACTCCAGGGAAGCCTGGTGAGGCCTACTACCAGAGAACCATGACATGAAGGAGCTTACTTTCAGGGAGGCCTGGAGAGGCCTACTACCTGAAAACCACAGCTGACAGTGGGCCACTTAGTACCACAGTACGAGGGATTCAGCCCTCAGGGAGGCCTAGTAAAGCCTACTACCTGATCCCCACAAAAAAATGTTGGAGCCCATCTTCAGGGAGGCCTGAAGAGGCCTACTTCCTGAAACGGTCTAATCAGCTGGATGTGTACTGCTGCTGGGGACTCGCCTAACAGGGAGGCCCGGTCGAGCCTACTAGCTGATAGCGAGTCTTTCTGCTACTTTAATGAACACTGCTGGAACCATACTAATAAAAAACTTTCCTAAAGTTTTGACCTAGTGTATGCTCCACAATGTTGTGACCCACCTCCGAGGAGGCCTGTTAAGACCTACTACTCAGTAGTGAATCTTCTGCCCGAACTACCAGGGCCAACCAACGAAGGTGAGCTGGCCTAGGAGCCCTATCTTAGGGGCTACCAGGTCAAGGAGGCCTGCTGGGGCCTACTACCTAACTGTGCAGCCTTCAAGGCAGAAAAACTGTTACTACAGCGCTTACAGCATCCTGGTACCTAATCACATTGCCAAAGGCAGTGTACTCAGCAAGAAGCAATACCCTCCTAGCAGGGGAGTACAACATACGCCACTCTGCCTAGTGGAGGCCCCATTTTAAGGGCCTACCTACTAAATGCATGGGCGTCAGCTCATGGCAATGCTCTGGCTTCAAGGGAGCGGAGTTCAAAAACCGGAATGAAATGTAGTTAGACCTCCCTGCTCAACCGGAGCCATCGTGGTGTGAGGTAGATAATACAGAGCTGAGAATGGATTACTCAAAACTACCCCGCGTTTAGTGGGGGAGTAACACCATATGCCCCTGAAATGTTAGACAGGGAGCGGGCCTGCAAGTGGCTCCACCTAATACAAGTAGCTCTGTTCGGCAGGGTCTGGCAAACTATCACATCGCAGAGCGAAAGACAGCCTAACCCTGCCTGAAGGATCATACCTCAACTACCACCCTGCATTACTCCATTACCCCTGAATGCAGTGAAAGGGGCGGGCCTTGGCCAACAACTCCCATTTAAGGGAGGAGGCTGAAATCTCGGGGAGGAAGCCTAACACATAATGAATGCGGCAGCTATACTTAGCAGAACGCCGCCAACATCCCAAACATAGCCTAGGCCAGCTACAGAGGCGGCCCGGGTTAGGGCCGACCTATAAGCATAGATCTACCTGAGGGCTCGAAGGAGCCACAGCCTACTTGATTGAGAGGCTGTGAAACACTCAACCTACTGACACCTTACAGAGCTCAGGGGAGCGAAGTACTCAGGATACTAATGGGCTTCAGGGCCCTGAAGTTCCAATACCTTACCTCCTTGCTCCTCTAAGAATGACTCCCTAGGTCTATACAGGGAACAAGGTCTGTAGAGAAATACAAATCAGTGTTAGTATACACACAGAAATTATATTAAAAACCAACCAGTTCACCTGCGGCGTGCGGAGTGAAAACTCGCCAGAGAGTTCTTTATGAACCTGGGGTCCATCACTTTACATGCCTGAAAGAGGCGCTCTCACCAACCAAGCCGAGGCGGGCCATCAGAACCTTGTTCTCATCATAGACCCAGCCCCAGGCCTGGTGTAAGAAACGCCTGGGGAGTCGGGAAAAAGAGGAGAGGGCTGGGATAGTAACAGCCCTCCAGGAGATGATCCATCACTAACGCTGTGATCGTTTGTACTGGATCACCTCCCTCAGATCCTTCTTTTTCCTGCGGGAGTCACGCCTCCTCTGTGACCTGCTCCTACATGGAGGGGGTGCACGAGAGGCGACACTAGCTCTCTGGCCCTGTCTACGGCCCTCAGGTCGTGAAGGGCCAGGCTCTCCCGCCTGTCTGGGCTCGGATCCGGATCTCAGCGGTATACAGGTCTTAAACGCCGCTGAGCGCGCCTTCGCCTCCCTGAACTTTCCAACCACCGCCTCCACGGAGGTGCCAAAAAGTTCAGAGGGCAAAACCGGTGCATCAAGGAGAAAAGCCTTCTCTTTCTCCCCGATGCCAGCCAGGTTCAACCACAGATGCCTCTCCGTGGCCACCATTGCCGCCATCGATCGACCGATCGAAGCGGCAGTCTGTTTAGTGGCCCGGAGAGCAAGATCTGTGGTGCGGCGCAGCTCAGCCACCGCCTCAGGGGACAGCCCTGCCCCCTGGTCGAGATCCCCCAGCAGGTCGGCCTGGTACGCCTGCAACACCGCCATAGTGTGCAGGGCAGCACCGGCCTGACCCGCTGCCGTGTATGCTCTGCCATTCAGACGCGCGGTGGTCTTGAGCGGTCTGGATGGCAGGGCTGGAGCACTCAGCGTCGACACCCGCCCAGACACGAGATGGTTCGCAAACGTCTCGTCAATGGGCGGCATCGACACATACCCATACTCGCCGATCCCCTCAACATCAGCGAAACTAGCCCGCTGATGTCGGTGGATCCGAGCAGAGTATGGGTTCTTCCATGCCCTCTCGATCTCAGTATGGAGATCGGGAAGAAATGGAAGGCTCGCCTGAGCTGGTGGTCTGTGGCCGGGGAGAAATCGATCGTCCAGCCTGCCACGAGCAACCTCTCCCCTAACGCGCCGCCATGGCAGTTGCAACCTGTCAGTGGCGCGTTCCATTACATCCAGCAGCTCAGCATACACGGGGCAGGGTGGCTGAGAGGGTTCAGGGTCCACCTGAATGACCTCCTCATCATCCATCACCTGCCCGTCCTGAAGAGCATCTGTTGCAGGAACAGTAGGAGAAAAATCCTCTTCGTCATCCACCTGCAACTCACCCTCGTCATCCGCCGAATCATCTGAGAGGTTAACACCCCTCTCAAGACGATCGGCGAGATCCCTCTGGGAACCCCATGACGCGAGTCGCCGCTCTGCCTCAGCGCGAGCGGGACCCGAGCCACGAGGTACAGATGGGAAGCCCTCCTCACTCGAGAAGAGGGCTAGACGAGAGCGGAGCGTTTTCAAAGCAAAACGCTCACAGTTTGCACAGACCGCTCCCTCAAGAGCCGCCTGTGCGTGCTCTTCGCCCAGACAGAGAACGCACAGTTCGTGTGTATCACCCGGCGTCAAATACCTTGGGCACGGATCTGCACACTTCCTGAAGCTTTCAGCCTTCTCCGTGCGTTTCATACTTTTTTGCCGACTTTTTTCCAGCGATTATCAAACAGACAGTCCCTGAAGACGAAAAAGATGTTGTCATGTTTGCAAAGCGCCCCTTTTATACTTGCAGGTCGCACGTTAATCATTCACGCTAATGATTCACGGGCTGTCGCCGGTCAATGTGATTGCCGTGATTTGATAGTGATTTCAGACACCTGTCACGCCTGAGGCGTTCCCCATAGCGTCATTCTGACGTAGTGTAGAGTTCCCTTTCGAAAGGGAACTGAAGGAAAACGCCGAAAAATAATGGGAGTCAATGGCACTGAAAAACTTAACATAACAAAAACTTAACATAAATTATTTTTTTCTGGCCGTCATATCTAAATATGAAAACAATTTAAAATACATTAATGAGGATGACCGACGTTAAATGACAGAAAATATACGTCTATGTGTTGGTTATGCATGGCCTAATTGCATAATTACCATGTGGGGTGGTGTGGCGCAATGGATAAGACACATGCCTTTGGTGTGAGAGACCCGGGTTCGAATCCACTGTGAGCCACCAATGTGTCCCTGAGCAAGACACTTAACCCCTAGTTGCTCCAGAGGCGTGCGACCTCTGACATATATAGCAATTGTAAGTCGCTTTGGATAAAAGCGTCAGTTAAATGAATAAATGTAAATGTAATTACCCTTAGGAAAATAGTATTTTGGGACAAAATATTACTATAGAAGTACTATAAGACTACTATAGAAATGCTATAGCGGCTCTAGGATATTATAGAGGTATTACAGAACATAACATAGCCTACTTATGATGTTCTGTAATACCTCTATAATATTTTTAAGCTGCTATAGTATTTATATAGTAGTCTTATCGTACTTATGTAGTATGTCCCAAATTACTATAGTATTCCTATAAGATTACTATAATATTTTGTCCCAAAATACTATAAGATTCCTATAGTACTTTTTCGTAAGAGTATGTCCCCCACCAAATCGGCTTCATAGCCTACCACTTACGGTTTGCAAAGATACAATTATAAAATTACTGCAAACCTTTAATCTATCAATATTTATGTTCTATTATGCATTTTCCTTGTTATATGAATAACAGAAATTCATGAGATAATATATAGGCAGACACACAGTAATAAGATATTTATTCAAATGTTGATTTTGAAATTAGTGAACATCACCATACAGTATATATGATTTGGAAAAATAAATAAATAAATAACATTATAAATGAACATTTCTAAAGACTTTTCTTTTACATAGAATATCACAAAAATATTAACAACTTGTTTTTTCAACATCTTCAGTGAAAGTGCACACAGTGAACGTTTGAATGGCAAGAAAAAAAACAATCTATGAATGTCCTATTACAGGCGGAAAGGTACAAAAAAGATGTGCAATCTAGCAAGTGCACACATGAACTATAAACACCTACTAAAATGGATTTTGCCATTGACTGGCGCTAACGATTTCAGCAGCTTTCAGTCCATAATGGCGGACGCGCCTCCGCAGCGCCATCTACAGACTGTTACCCATAACACAACAGAGTTTCGCCTCTTGGGCTTCTATACTCTTTGCTAGAAACTCACAGCTAGGTGTGTTTGATCAGGGTTGGAGCTAAACTGTGCAGGACAGTGGCCCTCCAGGACCGAGTTTGAGAAACCCTGGGTTAGAGGTTGTGGGGGTAGTTTAAGGGAATTATTTTGCTTATATTTGGTTCTTTACTTTGGCGCCACTTAAGTTCCTTTTCCCTATAATTATTTGTATGTTCGTTTCCTTTCGTGTGTTTTCATTTACATTATACATAGCTCACTCACTGTATCTAGTGGCTTCGGCTTTTTGTAATAAATTATCCCGTTTACTACACTGCAAGTATTCTATTCATGTTTCTTTCTGCTGTATCACATTTACCAGCAATAATGTGATATCTGAATGTTGTGTTCCATCTCCTAGACCTCTAAAGATCGTAACATAGAGTCAGGAATACTTACTCTGCTTAGGCCAGACATGGCAATCATGGTGGACAGAGGCTTTCTGGCGGATGACTGTGTGTCCTGTAAAGAGTATAGGCCTGCATTATTACCCGGGAGACCTCAGATGCCAGCAGACAAGGTCAGGGAGACCCAGTCTATCTTAGAGTACATGTTGAGCGCCTAATTCTCAGATTAATAGAACACAAACTATTCCACAGTGTCATCCACCTAAATATGTCTGGGAACATTAACCAGCTCTATGTAGTTGTGTGTCTCCTGATGAATTATCAGAGTAAATAACATGGGAATGAACCCATGTTATTTTTTATTGCTTAAGTCAAATAATAATTTGCATTTTGCTTCCAAAAACATTGTGTATTTCATTGTGTTCATGACAAACAGCAGTTTTACAATGCATTCTTTAGGAAAATATATAATTAATTACAGATCAATTCAGGTTTTGTATAGATTTGTAAACAGAGAAGAGTAACACCTCTACATTTGTGGAGATTGTGTAGAAGTGAACAATGAATATTAGTTTGAGTTTTATATGGATTTGTTAAAAAAGAACAGTATAACACCTCTACATTTGTAGGACTGATTGAGAGCCATTAATAGTCCAGTCATTTTAAGCCAAAATGGGGGTCAACCTTGAACAAATTGCAACAGAAGCAAACTAAACTGATTTTGTATCCTCAATGTGTCCTGAGTAAGGAAAAAAAAGTCGAGAAGAATCCCATTAGGGGGAAGTTTAGAAAAAGACCCAAATATAGCCTATTCATTCTTCTTCTCACGTGAATAGGGTAAAATTTTTAACCTTTAGATATCACCATGAAAATTACTGAGTTGATTACTTACATCAAGACAAACAAAAAATGTATTATACGTTTTTTGAAATTGTTTGTTAACATGGACAAACGGTGCATAATCTAATTACATATGTGCTAATTTGCATAAATACCACAACAGGTCTAAACATTGGGTCTAGCCAGGGGAAAATGTCTTGTTGAATCTTGTTGACACATAACAGTAAAATACTTGATGTTAATCTCTGAATGGAACCCATTTAGGCTACCCATGAACATTAATACATAGAGCCAGGAAGAAGTACTTTAGAAACCAGCCTTTATTAATTATTATTGTAGAGATGGGGTTTGGGGCTGGGTCTGTGGGACTGTTTCTGGGGGATGAGTCTGAGGGAAGAACAGGAGACAATGGTAAGGAGAATGCAGAAAACAAAAGGTAAGTAAAATAAAAAATAAATCCCCAGAAACAGTCTGTCAGGATTCCATCTCCACCACGTTCATCATCACCTCCCACTCATTCTCTCTCTCCACCCACTCAGCCTTTCTCCCGTTCATTATCCCCGGACTACTAATCACCGTCACCTGTATCCCATCACCAGCACTCCCTATATAACGTGCACTCTCCCTGCAGTCACTTGTCTGGTCTCGTCATTTCATGACTCACAGACTCCCTGAACACTTACCTGTTCACTTACCTGAGACGCGATCTTCTTCCATCCTCCTGCCAACCATCTTCACCGATCTTCCATCATCATCTGCAAGAAAGAGAGAAAGAAAGACTCTATTACTATTCAGCTAAGCATCTCTGATTATCTGTGTTGTTGTTACTCACCATTTGTCTCTGACTCCGATTCATTCTGCAATTAAAGCATTGAACTTACCATCTTGTCTGTATCATCTGTGATTCCTGACACAGTCCCACGGACCCAGGCCCAAACCCCATCTCTACAATAATAATTAATAAAGGCTGGTTTCTAAAGTACTTCTTCCAGCCTCTATATATTAATGTTCATCGGCCTAAATGGGTTCCATTCAGACCATAACATTAAGTATTTTACTGTTATGTGTCAAGATTCAACAAGACATTTTCATCTGGCTATACACAATGTTTAGATCTGTTGTGGTATTTATGCAAATTAGCACATACGTAATTAGATTATGCACCGTTTGTCCATGTTAACAAACAATTAAAAAAAACTTGTAATACATTTTTTGTCTGTCTTGATGTAAGTAATCAACTCAGTAATTTTCATGGTGATATATAAAGGTTAAAATGTTTACCCTATTCACGTGAGAAGAAGAATGAATAGGCTATATTTGGGTCTTTTTCAAAACGTTCCCCTAATGGGATTCTTCTGGACTTTTTTTTCCTTACTCAGGACACATTGAGGATACAAAATCAGTTTAGTTTGCTTCTGTTGCAATTAGTTCAACCTTTTTTCATAAAATGACTGTACTATAAAGGGATATTCACCCAAAAATGAAAGTTTACTCACCCTTATTTTGTTCCAAACCTGTATGAGTTTCTTTCTTCTGTTGAACACAAAAGAAGATATTTTAAAGAATGTTGAGAACCAGACAGTTGATGGGACCCATTGACTTCCACAGTATTTCTTTTCCTATTATAAAAAGTCAATGGCTACCGTAAACTGTTTGATTATTACTGACATTTTTCAAAACATCTTCTTTTGTGATCAACCGTAGAAAGAAACTCATACAGGTTTGGAACAACTTGAGGGTCAGTAAATAATGACAAAATTTTCATTTTTGGGTGACCTATCCCTTTAATAACAATACACATTTTAAAGCCAAAAGCATGGGTAGGTAAAAGTAAAAGTAGTCAACCTTTTGTTTGATTACTTTTATGACTCCCCCATCTCTAGATATTCTTTGAATAAACCAGTGATGAGTAGTTGGCCCAGTATCTGCCAGTAGTGTGTGTGTGTGTGTGTGTGTGTGTGTGTGTGTGAGTGTTTGAATTGTCCAGAGGGCATGCATTTTTTGGAATTGGGAATTGTAATAGATTTTTTCCAAAGTTCTGGTACTGTGCATCAATTGAGAGCTGGAAAAGGCAAGCCAGGTGTGAGCTCCTCAGCAAATGTCTTTATAAGAAAACATGACACCCCATCTGGTCCTGTTGCCTTACTAGAGCATACATTTTTAAAAACCCTTGTAACAGTCTTCTTAATAGATGCCATTCCTTCAGTGTGCTTTGTTGTCTTGTTCTTCAGTTTGGAGCGTCATGACCTCAGATATTAAAATGAATTCATGTGCAGCAGTTGATGGTAGCGAAGCACAAAACCGCACTCTGAGGGATCCAGACTGTAGTCATCAAGGGCTCAGGATGGTCGTGGTGGTGCAGTAGTATGTGGACAGGTGTTTGGTGTCCTCCATGCTGGTAGGTGATATGAAAGAACAGAAAGAACTTTTCCAAAGGCACTGTCCAGCAATGGTTCATTCCCATGGTGTAATTCCCTGTAATTCCCATGGTGGTTATAAGTGGAGCTCTTTCCCTTGGCATGCCTTGGTAAATGACATTCACCCAAAGAACCGCCATGTCTGGAAGTTCACAGCTCCGGTTACAGGTTATAAGTTACTTCTGAAATAACACATAAATAAACAGTCCTGCTGGTATTCATGCATTGTTATCATTGTTTTCTGTGTCAAATTACTTAAGTGTAATGTTGAACCCATGAAGAGGACACGACTGTGAAGATGTATGGGTGTTGATGGACTCGATCTACTCTATCTGAGTTTTGATCATCGTTCTGAATCCCATCCGGATGAAGTCTTTGGCAAAAACGGGATTTTCTCAAATTTTCCTTTTTTAAATGAAACTTACACACATTCAAGTTTTGAGAAGAACAGAATGCATGGAGCTAGAATAAAATGTTTTTAAAATGGAAGGAGTTAAAGTACCGTTAAAGGTATATTTCAAGTATAGAAAAATCCTAAATAGAAACATAGATGTATACTTAAAGTGCAAACATAATATATAAATAGTAAACTATGAGTATGATCTTAAGTTCACTTAAACAAAACTCTGTATAAAACTACTAAAGTTTACTGAGAGTATACTTCAAAGTGTACTTTCATAAACTAAACAATGTGCGACAAGTATTATAGTAAACTATCAGTATATCTATTAGTTCACTTGTAGTATAGTGGCAGTACAAATGAAAAACTTAGTTGTAAACTAGTTGTGTACTCAAAGTTTACTACTTACACTTAAAGTATACTTTTATACTCTAAAAAGTGGACCAATTTAGTCCCACATCATTTTGAAACAGTACACTTATAAGTATACTTCTAGCATATTGATTATTAATATACATACTACAAAAAAAAAAAAAAAAAATATATATATATATATATATATATATATATATATATATATATATATTCAAACTTAATGAAAATATACTTAATGCTCAATACAATTAACTTGAAGTATACTTATTTTTCATAGGGGATTTACGTAGTGACAATTTTGTTTAAAAAAGCTATAAAAGTTCAATGTTATTTATATTTATTTATTTAACATTTATATTAAAGTTATATTAGTAAAGGTTGATTGATTACTTTAAATATTGACCAGGATCTACAGTGTATGAGCTGTATGATATGAGCTGTATTTTTCTCTCCAAATCTCCAGGATCTGGCAACCTGGCTGCCAAGATGAAAGTGAAAGTAGATTGTGTTTTACATGCACCATTTTACACCTGAGCGTAACGTCCTTTACATCAGCAAAACTCAGCAAGAATTTGTCTAATAGTATTTCTTTTTCCGTTGCTTTCTGCAGGAATTTACATGTAGTTTATGGGAAACCATGATCATTTTGAAAACCTGAGTCTAGAAGACTAACATTTCAATCAAGGTGAGTCTTCAGGTGAGTTGCTGAAAGTGACTTCCTCATTACCTTAAGAAAACATGAACTAGGCCTACTTAAATTAACCTCAAATATATAGCATTTAAAGTAATATGTATTTATTGATCTTATTATCATATCTTAATTTTCTTTTGGACATATAAGCCAAATTTTGGTAGAGATTGGGGAACATTGCTACATTAAATGCTACAACATTCTAGAAACCGCAGCTGAAATCATATTAATTTAACCAAAAACAATATGATTTTGTTTATTTTAATGTAAAGTACAAATTGTACAGAGTTAGGGTAACAGTAGGTGGGGTGGTTGTAATAGAAAAAGTAAATCAGTTTAAATTTTGTTTGAATTTATATTGTTAATAATTTGAATAGGTTTTATTGAACTTTTAAATAAAATGCAAACAAATAGGAAACATTCAATTTTAAGAAAGTAAACCAGTTGGGAGAAATGAACAAATATTTGTGAATGTTAGTCACTTTCACAGTCTCCTCAGCAATGATATTTCTGTTCTTTAAACACAGGAAAAAATGGTTAATGTTATACAGTTATAAAGCAGTATTAGCTAATCAAAATCCATAAATCTGAGCCCAAATTATTTGGGTAAAGCTGTGACAAATTAATTAAATTTGGGCAGCAATAATCAGAAAGATTAAATTCAGCTATAATCCTGTGAAATTATTGAGACTGGTTATACATCAAATAAAACTTTTTACATTTTTACACAAGGTTGTGAGTTTGTTTTATGCTAATATAAAATAAAATAAAAAACCAAAAAACATAAGTCTATTTTCACAGTGTTGCAGAAATGTTATTACATTGTTGAACATACCATGGTGAACTTTTTACATTACCTCATCCGACTGGTTTGTTACACATTTTTGGAGCATTCATCTTCATTTAAGTAATAAGATGTACAAATAAAATAATTAATCGGCAAAATTATTAAGGAAAAGAGATTGCAAATATGAGACTTTAGTGTTATTGTTAATTTACAAAATCAAGAAAATCAAGAAGTTGGAGTTTGATATAATTATTTTTGTGAACTCAAATACACGAATACATAAACTGGTTATGAAATTTTGGTTACATTATTTTAAAACATTTTGTGTTTTTAAATGTTTTTAAAATGTCATACTGTGATGTACAGTAACCTAAATTCAAGCAAAATTCATAATACTGGTCAGATTGATCAAAAACATGTTTGTATAAAGTGCATTGACAGGTCAGACATCTCATAAACCAGATTATTTCGTCCCATAAACACATTCAAGAAAATCACAAATGAAATGAAATGCTTTTGTATGTCAGTGTGTCTGAATCAGTGTTTTTTGCTCATTAGATTAGACATGAAGACTGAATGAATCATGGAGGACACACAAACATCGATTGGAGATCTTTCTCCAGAATGCAGGTACATCAGAGTCTTCACATGATCTTAATGTATCTATTTAAATCAGCTTTCTCTGATCAATATTAAATTATGTTTAACAGCTGTTGTTTGTTGTATTGCTGTCTTGTTTTATGACTATCACTGAACTGTACAGTGTTCTTGAGTGTTTTGAAAGGTGCCTTTAAATAAAGTTTATTATTATTATTATTATTATTATTATTATGTTAAAGAAAATACATTATATGCCACATAACAATGTTTTCTGGGAATTTGCAATGGTTATTATTGTGTTCTGAGTGATCATATTCTGGTGCAGAGAATGGATAGATGTGAGAGATATTATCTTGTGGAATGTCATTAATCTTCAACATTTTTTAAAATTACTCTTGGATCGATAAGATTCTCTATGTGAGTTTTATTTACATGTTAGTAAGTAAGTAAGTAAGTAATCTTTATTTATATAGCACCTTTCACAGACAAGGGCCACAAAGTGCTTCACAACACAGTTTAAATCAGAAAAAAAAACATGCAATGAAAACAACACCGAAATCATAACAGCCCAAAAAGTAGCTAATTAAAAGCTTGAATAAATAAATAAGTCTTAAGATTACTTTTAAAAGTATCCACAGAGCCAATAGAGCGTAAAGAGAGCGGCAGACCATTCCATAGCCTAGGAGCAACAGCCTGGAAGGATCGGTCACCTCTAGTCCGAAAACAAGTGCGTGGAGCCTTCAGCAGAGTTTGATTCACAGACCTCAGAGCCCGTGCAGGGGTATACGGCTGAATCAGATCGCTGAGGTAGAAAGGAGCCTGACCATGCAGGGCTCTAAATGCTAGAACCAAAATTTTAAATTGGATCCTATAAGACACTGGCAGCCAATGAAGCTGTTTTAAAATGGGATATACATGGGTCCTCTTGTTAGTACGGGTCAGAATTCTCGCTGCACAGTTTTGCACTAATTGTAGTCGAGAGAGCTCTTTCTTGTTTAAGCATGAAAACAAACTATTACAATAATCCAAACGTGAAGACACAAACGCATGAATGATAAGTTCCAGATCATTACGTGCGACCATATTCCTAAGTTTAGAAATGTTCCTTAATTGAAAGAAACAGTTCCTTGTTAGCTGCTTACAGTGCTGGGCTAATGACATATCTTTGTCAAAAATAACTCCCAGGTTGCGAAGACTTGGCTTCGCAGACTGGCCTAAATCGCCCAGGTATTGTTTAATCCCCGGAATTGCATCATCAGGTGCGATAACCAGTGTTTCCGTTTTGTCTGCATTTAACTGCAGATAGTTTTCACTAAGCCATTGTTTAATCTCCACTAGACAATGGAGCAGAGAGTTTAACTTCTGGATTTCAGACGGCTTAAAGGAACAATAAAGCTGGATATCATCAGCAAATAAGTGGAAAGAAACATCACTAAACCTTTTGATAATCTTTCCCAAAGGAATCAAATACAACAAAAATAAAACAGGGCCCAAAACAGACCCTTGAGGCACTCCACACAGCAAATCCACAGACTCAGAACTTATTCGGTTAGCTGAAACACTAAAGCTACGCCCTGATAGATATGAGGAAAACCACTGAAGGACTGACCCAGATAGTCCTACTTGATCCCTCAGTCTTTTCAGCAAGACCTGATGGTCAACGGTGTCGAATGCTGAGGACAGATCCAAGAGAACTAGAACAGTGCGTTTACCAGAATCAGCAGCCATCATAATATCACTAGACACTTTCAGTAAAGCCGTTTCCGTAGAGTGTTGTTTACGGAAACCAGACTGAAATGGCTCATGGATGTTATTTTGTTCCAGGAAGAATGTAAGCTCTTCACAGACCACCTTCTCAAGGATCTTAGACAGGAACGGGAGTTTTGAGATAGGCCTAAAACTATTAAGATCTGTCGGGTCTAAGCCTGCTCTTTTTAATAATGGCTCCACTATGGCATGTTTAAAGGCACTGGGAAACACGCCAGTTGACAAAGAGACATTAACCATTTTGGTAACACAAGGGCCAATTACCTCAAACACTTTTTGAAAGAGCCTGCAAGGAATGATGTCAGATGAACAAGAGGAGGGCTTCATCTTAGACACCAGTGCTGAAATATCAGCAAATGTCACACTTACATGTTGTCACACTTATTCAGTTATCTTGTCTCATTTTCATGGACTTTTAGTTTGTTCTGCATTGCTTCTTTTGTTCATGTTCTCCCGCTATTATTATTTACCATGGATATTCATTTGATTATTAAGTCAAGTCAAGTCAAGTATATTTGTATAGCGCTTTTCACAATACAGATTGTATCAAAGCAGCTTCACAGTATTAAATTAAAATAATACAACAAGGTTTGTTTCTAGTGGAATTTATTGATTGATAAAATTAAATATCCCCAAAATATCCTCAACTGAGCAAGCCAAAGGCAACAGTGGCAAGGAACCGAAAAACTATTTCACCTGTTAGTGTTTTAGCTGATTATGTAGATTTAAGTTCCTCTGAGTTCTCAGTTCTCGGTCGGTTATTGTTTGTGTTAACGCTTGTGCTGAGACACACTGAGGTTATTTTCTTATTAAATTAATTTGTTTTGGAATCTTTTGACTCATCTTCATCTTTGGGCCTTTAAAATCGTGACACATGTAATATCAGTTATATGAATTATTTTCTTTATTCTATTTAAGTCAATTCCATGAGAAATTAAACCCATCAGAGTCCAGCTGTGTGTCCATGAAGAGTGACCAGTCTATGGAAAGACCACCAGAATTAAAGGGAAAACAAAAATCAACTGATCTGAGGTACAACATGATGGATGGATGATATTATCATAGTGCAATGTAAACTTAAAGTTAACTACATTAATTCTTCTTGTCACTATTTCTTTTAAAGTCAATTACACAGTCAGAGATCAATCTCACCGGAGTCCAGCTGTGTGTCCATGAAGAGTGACCGGTCTATGGAAAGACCACCAGAATTAAAGGGAAAACACATACCAACTAATCTGAGGTACAACCTTTTGTCTAGATGGACAGACAGATAAATATCCTTGTGTAATGTTAACATTTCTGAAGCTTCTCTTGGGAAGACCAGATTCTCTGTGACGTTTATCTCCCATTAAGAACAAAAACATCTCAAGATTTCTGTTAAAGACCATTTCATCTGGAAAGCATCTGTTGTACAAACATCTGATAAAAATCTTTATAAAAGTGGTTTAAAATATAAATCCTAAGCATCTTAAAGGAATTTTCTAAATGTCTATTTAACATCTGACAGCAAACATTTAAGAGATGTATTGCAGATGAGCAAATGCTCTAAAACAACTAAATCTTCCAGATGAAAAAGCACACATCGAATACACATCTCTGCAAAGTGTTTGTGCTATTTTGGCTACATGTAAAATCAACTATATAAATTACTGTCCATATTCTAATATCTCTATTCTATTGTATCTCTTCTGTCAAAGTGAATTCCATGTGAAGAGATCAAACTCACCGGAGTCCAGCTGTGTGTCCATGAAGAGTGACCGGTCTATTGACACATCAGTAACAACTGATCTGAGGTACAATATTTTGGTTTAGACCAGCGGTCCCCAACCTTTTTTGCGCCACGGACCGGTTTAATAACAGACAATATTTTCACGGACCGGCCTTTAAGGTGTGGCGGATAAATACAACAAAATAAAATGATACGACCGGCATAAAAACTGGGGTATTTTTTAAATATAATAATAAACGTGAATCCAATGTGTAGGTATACTCGCAACTTTATTAGCAGCGTCCTCGTAACATCGCGCCTAAAGACAACTGAGAAAGCCTGAACACAAACAAAATGCCCCCCAAAATAAAAAAATCTCCATGTTTTCGGTGCTGATGCGTTAATGTAACATGTAAAATGTCAAGCGCTGCCAATAAAGCACCTAAAAGCTGTTACAACGAACCGGCAAAATGAATGATTATGAATATGTAAAATATAGCAGGAGACATTTTAATTGCTTACTAATAAACCAGTTTTTTATGTCAGTGTCGGCTGGAAAGATGAAGTTGACGATGCTGACTCGTGATCTTCGCAGTAGTGAACACGCCAGAGAGAAATGCACATTTCAACGGGATGACATAGAACAGTCTGTTTTCTTTCGTTTTGAATTGTTCTGTTTAAAAGTAGACATTTCAAGCATTCTATACATGTCTCAGGTCTGTGAGGCAAGTAGGCTACCTTATCACTGAGTTTCGGTTCATTTATGAGACCAGCTCCAGTTCACACGCAGACGCCTCCGTTTAGTGATTATCTATTTTCTAATATATTTACTTATTATTTATTAAATCCAGACATTTGGTTGATGAAACATTGATTAAAATTTAGATACAATTAATACAAAACTAAATTAAATTTAAAGACAGGCTTTGTGCTTTCTGCTTGAGGTCTCTGTGAAAGTTTTAAAGCAGTCTTTCAGAGCGCTCACGTCCGTAACGGAGAACTGTCCCGTCTGTAACATTTTTTTTGTGTGTGTGTGTGTGTGTGAAATAAATTTCTAAATAAATGCAACTTATAGTCCAGTGCGAATAGGCTATATATGATTTTTCTTCTTCATGGCGCATTTTTTGACTGATGCGACTTATACTCCGGAGCGACTTATAGTCCGGAAAATACGGTATTTATTCTTTCTGTGCGGCCCGGTACCAAATGTCCCACGGACCGGTACCGGTCCGGGGCCCGGGGGTTGGGGACCCCTGGTTTAGACAAACAGACAAAAATCATGAAAAACCTTTTTTTGTAAACCTTTTTTTTGTTTTGATCCTGCACCAGTTGGAGGGAATTTGGATGTGTCTTTTCTTCCTCTTTGTTTTAGACAGACAGTCAGAAATACCATTTAATTTCATCCCTCAAACCCTGAGTATTTGTTTACATCCATGCTTTGGACTTTTACCAACTCTCACTAGCCAAATTAATACTTTTAATAGAATAGTGTTTATTTTATTTTACTATCACTTTCAAATCTTTAATTCATGTTGTAATCTATTATTTTAATCTTTCAGTCATGACTCTCAGCTGGTCCAAAGCAGATTCAAATCAAATCTGCTGAAGAAGTTTCAGTGTCTGTATGAAGGAACAGCAAAGCAGGGAAACACAACACTCCTGAATGAGATCTACACAGAGCTCTACATCACAGAGAGTGAAAGTGGAGAGATCAATAATGAGCATGAGGTGAGACAGATTGAGACACAATCCAGGAGAGCAGCAACAGATGACACACCGATCAAATGCAATGACATCTTTAGACCTTTACCTGGACAAGACAAACCCATCAGAACTGTGCTGACAAAGGGAGTCGCTGGCATTGGAAAAACAGTCTCTGTGCAGAAGTTCATTGTGGACTGGGCTGAAGGGACAGAGAATCAGGACGTCCAGCTCATATTTCCACTTGCTTTCAGAGAGCTCAACTTGATGAAGGACAAAACACTCAGTCTTTCAGATCTTCTTCATGTCTTCTTCCCTGAAGCAAAAGGAATGGAAATATCCAGTGAAGAATATCAAGTGTTGTTCATCTTTGATGGTCTGGATGAGTGTCGTCTGTCTCTGAACTTTAAGAGAAAAGTGAAACTGTGTAATATATCTGAATCAGCCTCAGTGGACGAGCTGATGATGAACCTCATTGAGGGGAATCTGCTTCCCTCTGCTCTCATCTGGATCACCTCCAGACCAGCAGCAGCGGATCTCGTCCCCTCTGAGTGTGTCCATCGAGTGACAGAGGTACGAGGCTTCAGTGAGCCACAGAAGGAGGAATACTTCAGGAAGAGAATCAGTGATCAGATTCTGGCCAATACAATCATCACACACCTGAAGTCCTCAAGGAGCCTCCACATCATGTGCCACATCCCAGTGTTCTGCTGGATCTCAGCCACTGTTCTAGAGAAGATGTTGAGTGAAGCAGAGAGAGGAGAGATTCCCAAGACTCTCACTCAAATGTACACACACTTCCTGATCATCCAGACCAACATCAAACATGAGAAGGACTATGAGAAGAGAGTGAAAGGTGAAGACATGATTCTCAAACTGGGGAAACTGGCTTTTCAGCAGCTTGTGAAAGGCAACCTGATCTTCTATGAGGAAGACCTGAGAGAGTGTGGCATTGATGTGACAGAAGCATCAGTGTACTCAGGATTGTGCACTCAGATCTTCAGAGAGGAGTTGGGCTTGTATCAGGGGAAAGTCTTCTGCTTTGTTCATCTGAGCATCCAAGAACATCTAGCAGCTCTATATGCACACATTTACTTTACAAACAAGAACATATATGTGTTTGACAAAACCTCTCTCTTTTCTAAAATCTTAAACCAGAAGAAATATCATTCATTGTCTGAGCTGCATCAGAGAGCTGTGGATGAGGCTTTACAGAGTAAGAATGGACATCTGGACCTTTTCCTGCGTTTCCTTCTGGGTCTCTCATTGGAGTCCAATCAGACTCTCTTACGAGAACTACTGACACAGACTGGAAGCTGCTCCTACAACAAAGAGGAAACAGTTCAGATCATCAAACAGAAGATCAGGAAGAATCGCTCTCCAGAGAGATCCATCAATCTGTTCCACTGTATGAATGAACTGGGTGATGATTCACTAATGCAGGCGATCCAACATTATCTGACATCTGAAGAAATAGGAGGAGTCAAACTCTCCTCTTCACAGTGGTCAGCTCTGGTTTATGTGTTGCTGACATCAGAGCAGAAGATGGATGATTTTAATCTAAGAAAGTTTATTGGAGCACAAAATACAGCAGATGAAGTTCTTCAGAAGCTTCTGCCTGTGGTTAAAGAATCCAGATCAGTTCAGTAAGTCACTCTGACAACAATCACTACACTGATAAAACATGATCACATTTATAATTTTAGCAGGTGCTTTCTAACCAAAGCAACAAAAGTGGTTGGTGTTTGTGTGTGCGTGTGTGTGTGTGTGTGTGTGTGTGTGTGTGTGTGTGTGTGTGTGTGTGAGAGAGAGAGCTGATGATTGTAGAGGTCAGTGTGTGAGACGTGATGAAGGACTGAATGTGACGTGGATCAAAACTGACAGCAAACAGCAACAGTGTCTTTAACAGTATGTTTTTCTATATATTGATGCTGTTTGTCCTCTAATGATGTTTATGTGGATGTTTTACTGCCTCTATAAATCACATTTGTAATTTACACTTTTTATTCTATGTTTGCAGCTGGTATCAGTTCACCATGTATCTTTAATCTCTACAGGTTGTGGTATTGTGGTGTTACAGATGAAGGTTGTGCTGCTCTGGCTTCAGCTCTGAGATCAAACCCCTCACACCTGAGAATATTGGATCTGACATGGAATAAACTAGGAGACAGAGGAGTGAAGCTGCTCTCTGGTGGACTGAAGGATCCGCACTGTAAACTGGAGATACTGTGGTAAGATTATATAAATGTGTCAACATCCTCCACCATTTTCTTCATATGGTCAATAATGAACAAAAGAAACAAAAACAAGACTAAAAATGGTCTGATAGATAATTTTGTTTAACCCTCTGAGGTCGGCAAACGCGCCGCCGCGTTTTGCTGGATTTTCTTCACATTGTAGCACTATAAACTTAAATTACTCCGTCATTTATGGTCATACAGAAAAAAGAAATATAAAAAAAGATTCTGTGATATTTTTACTTTTGTATGTGTCCACTTACAATCAAATCAAAACATTGTGCTTTTGTAAAATAAAGAAAATAAACAGGGTGTGCGTTCTGCCTCTCCA
Organism: Rutilus rutilus; assembly: GCA_021464565.1. Classification (NCBI taxonomy): domain Eukaryota; kingdom Metazoa; phylum Chordata; class Actinopteri; order Cypriniformes; family Leuciscidae; genus Rutilus; species Rutilus rutilus. Next base: position 1,052,262 of record JAJAQA010000017.1, on the reverse strand, counting down.
TCGCGGTGAACTTTTTTTTCTTGAGCCCATCTATAAACTGAAACAAAACTCAGCGAATACTTGTCACACATTTATGAGCCATATACCTTTATAAACATTTAAGTGTGTACTTTTAAATGATCGGATTCAAACTGAAAACAAATATTCTCTGTTTAAGTAATTTGTATGAAACCAACAAGATGTCCAGCTTCTCAAACGCTTCCTAATTATTTTTTTATTTGAACACGCCCACTCGCGCAAAAGACATTCACATGCAAATCTCCACATGGAACGCGAACGCGCTCATTACCTCAAAAACAAAGAACCAACAAACTTCACATGTCTCTGCTTTTCGTCGAGTTTGGAAGACGCGCCGTGAGCTTACATTGGATTTAGGCTACCTCAGAAGAAGAACGCGATTTGAAGACAAGAAAGATGTAAGGTAAGAAATTCTTACATATTAGTTTGTTATTGTTGCATAAATTTCACATTGCAGTTGAACTGTTGCTAGATATATGGTGAATATTATAATATTTAGACCCGTGTTTACTATTACTGTGTTTGTGGATACCTACAAGGCACAACAAACCTGGTGTTCATTATATTATATATTGTTGGAAACATTTGTGTGTGTGTGTGTGTGTATTCTGTGAATTTTAAAAAGCAATTTTAACCAGAAAAATCTAAAATGTATTCCCAAAATCGTGCAGGCCTTTCTCTTGATATCAGTATGTTCACTTTTTTTTTCTTTCAGGGCCCAGATGCCACTGAGTCCTGCTGACTTCAACATTCAGATGAGTGTCTGTATATGAACATGGTAAAGTGAAAATCAAACACCTTGGAAATGAAAGGTATGTACAATGTTTTTAGGAATGGCACAAAGGTCTCTGTCTTTGGATCATTGTTTTCAATGAGTGCTTTTTTGTCATTTGTTGTGTATCTTTGGATTATGTTGTGTTGTAAATAAATCCAAAAAATCTAAAAGCCATTCTTTTTTAAATCTCCTCATCAGGGGCGTCATGCAAGCCAAAATTCTGGGGGGGCACAATCTGAGACGTTGCAATTGTTTTCTGACGGGTGATATGGATCATGTTAGGAGGGGTCAGGGGGTTTCTCCCCCTGAAATTTTTTTAATTCTGGCTGCTAAACATACCATTTCAATGCAGTTTGGGAGGGACAGAAATACCTTAACGGAGCTAGCAGCAACCCTCCTCTATCTGAGGACTAAGTTAAAGTATCTATTTTGTAAGTTTATGTAAAAGACAGGTTTATGAAAGAACTGTAAGCTCAAATTCAAAAGCTTTTGAAGTCTACTTCATTAAAGCATGTTTACAGACACACTTACTGTACACTTAGGCCTACTACACATGATTTTAAAAACAGTACCATTGCAGTTTTTATGTTATGATTTTAAATTGGTATGTGACCTAAGAACGATCTTACATTAAAGGTACATAAAGGTGCTGAGGTCTGACTTTGTGGTGCTCTGAAAATATGCTAAATGCTTAATATGTGATGAAGGACTTTGAAAGAAGTTTGACAGATTTCAGTGCTGAATAAGGTTAACACTACCCCGTTTATTTGAAAATGGTTAATATTTGACAGAAATGTAAAAAAGTAATATGTAACATTACTTTAGTAAAATCATTGAAATACTGTAGTTACACTGCTCATTATTATGTTTCAAAACCGATCAGATAACGTTACTATGGCTTTGTATGGCAGTAACGTTAGCCAACTAGTTTACGGTTAGACTAGGCTAGCTATCGATAATGTTACACTGACACAACTTAAGTTAATGCTCTGAATTCGCAGCTAATATCAAATCCATAACTTTTTGATCAAGTTAAAATTTCCAGGTCAACCACAAATAATCCCACTACCTTTTAATATGATCCGATAACTAATTCAATGCCGATTTGTTGCTTTGCCCACTTACCACTTCAAGACCATCTGTAAAACATTGCCAGCTCAACGTGCGTTCCTATCAAAAGACGCGCGTAGCGCTCTAGATTTGATTCACAGACACCATATTAGGAAAAAGGGGCGGGCTGATGCTGACCGATTTATTACACATCCAGAAGAATACATTTTAGTCGTTATAGGCTCTGGTATATTATGGAGCATAATAGGAATAAAGTTGTGACAAAAAAATTATCAGGGAGGAAAAATCTGAGGGGGCACGTGCCCCCTCACTTTGAATGGGCATGACGCCACTGCTCCTCATTCTTTGTGCAAGGTTGCTCAGAATGATAGGGCCTGATAGCTCCTAATAGGGCCGTTAGGGGAGGGTCTTTGTCTTTCTCAGGTGTGAAAAGCTTACATATTAATGAGCTCCTGCATAAAGCTTTTTCACACAAAACACGTCGTAAAAATTTTAAATCAATATATTGTCTTATCTGAATGAGCAGTCAGGGTGATTTTCACATAGTTTTGGAGCAAATATTCTAGGCTACGTGATACAATTTTCAAAAGTCTTGTGAAGAAATAATCAGTATGGGTTTCATGACCTTATTTCAGTGAGAATTTTTTTTGTATTTTCACAAACCACGCATAAATGTCATTATCTCAAAACAACAAACTTTTACACACATGCTGCTGATATATTATTGTAGCAGAGTTTGTGCTGAATACAGTGTAATTAGACTTTAGCCATGAAAATGTCACAAGTAACAGAAATAAGCACAAATGTCAGAGCAGAGCAGGGCCCAGAAAACAGCTCAGACCCCAGAGGGTTAACCTTCATTAGATTGTTTCCAAAGTTTTTGAGAGTTTTTATTACTAATACTTATATGTAATGGATAAACCGTGGCTGGCTGTGCATTCAGGGCGATACAAGACCCTTCTGTTTCAGTCCTGATCACCCTGTCAGATTTATTCTGTGATGAGAACCGTTTGAATGTATAGTATACATTATATACTTATTATACATCTACTTGCCACATAAGTAAATAATTGGACACAAAATATTGATTTGAGTTTAAATATTATATTATCAGGAAACTCAATGCTTCTGAAAAGTAAAGATGTTCCTAGCTAGCAATGAACCAAGAAGAACGAACAAGCTCAAACAAGACGACCATTTAAGGGATAATATACAGTCATGACACTTATTACACAGCTTTTCACTAAATAAATAATTTTGTGGACATTAAATATTTGAGTTTAAATTGTTTCAAAATCTTCCATGTGTATTATAATCCATTACAGCAGAAGCGTTCAATCCTGCTCCTGAAGGACGACGTCCTGCAGAGTTTAGCTCCAACCAGGGCTGCGATACACTTCACTTTTAGACACACACTCGTGAACTTCCCTAAGCACTTTGCCTCGGGGGAATCCCTGCCGCCAGTGTGTTATACTTTGTGAAGTGGACAAGGGAAGTTTATATGGACAGACCCTTGACCCCTCGATTTTGACAGAGGGAGCGAGTCTTCTTCATATGTAGACAACGCGATTGCTTTTAATTTACCTCCACCCCAAACAACTAATATTAATTATCTTTAAAATATTTTAAACTGCCCAAGAATACCTATATACATATAGAATGCTACATCAAACAAATTTGTAAGACAATTTTTTTATAATAAATCAACTCCAGCTGAATCCAAGTGATCAACGGCTGAATCCAATGTAACGGCTCGAATCTCGCGTTTGCCGAGGCAGCGTGTAGATTACGAGACCGTATAAATAAATATTAAAACAGTATTGTCTGCATTATGGCTGCATTTAATTCTATGGAATAAAAATGATGGAATTAAAATGATGGGATATATTATCTGACTTTAAGAAGTTAGATATTTTAATTCAGACTACCATCCAGACCGTGTTTCACTTATCCAGTGTTTTTGGCTGGATTTAATTCTGAGGAATTAAAATGATGAGCAGCGAACGTCGACATTTTTTTAGATTTTTCTCTGCTGGTCCTCCGCTTCAGGATATCGAAAACGAGACGAAGATGGCTGTCCCCCCGTGGAGGGACGAGCGAGAATCGCTCATCCGCGGAGCCCTCAGGATATCGATGTTTGTATCCAGCGTCAAGTGCGCTTCGGGACACATCGGTTTTCAGCGAATCATGTCGCCGGAAAACCATTTCGACCGACGCTTCCCTCACTGTCTGGGGCGCGGTTATCGCCCGCTTTGCCAGGGGTCTGTGGCAGGACCATCATCATTCTTGGCATATAAATTGCCTAGAAATGTTGGCTGTGTTCAGGGCTCTGAGGAGCTTCCTCCCAGACATCAAAGGTTACCACGTCTTGATACGTTCAAACAATACATCAGTGGTAGAGTATTTGAACCGACAAGAGGGACTCAGATCGCGCCCTCTATCCAGATTGGCGCATCAGAATATTTTATGGTCCCAAGGGAAAATATTATCTATAAGAGCAATATATGTCCCGGGGGTTCAGAATCAGGGAGCAGACATCCTGTCGAGGCAGGGGCTGAGGCCCGGGGAATGGAGACTCCATCCAGAGGTGGTGGAGTTGATATGGCAGAGGTTTGGACCAATGGAAGTGGATCTGTTTGCGTCTCGAGGGACGTCCCACTGTCCACTTTGGTTCTCCCTCACTCATCCAGCCCAGCTGGGGTTGGATGCCATGGTACAGGCCTGGCCGAGGCTTTGCCTGTACGTCCTGGAGAGGGTCCGTCAGGAGGGCATCAGTCTTCTTCTGGTAGCCCCGTTTTGGCCGGCCCGAGTATGGTTTTCGGTCTTATTTTCACTCCTGATAGCTCCGCCATGGCAGATTCCTCTGAGCAGGGATCTGTTGTCTCAGGCGGAGGGCACTATATTCCATCCTCGCCCAGAGCTGTGGAAATTGTGGGTCTGGCCTTTGAGGGGGCTCAGTACCTAGATGCTGGTCTATCATCTGGGGTGGTCAAAACCATACTTATCTCTAGGGCTCCGTCTACTAGGAGATTATATGGCCTCAAGTGGAATGTTTTTCCACTTGGTGTAGAGAACATGAGTTAGGTCCAGTTAATTCAATTCAATTCAATTCAAATTTATTTGTATAGCGCTTTTCACAATACATATTGTTTCAAAGCAGCTTTACAGAAAGTGCATTTCAGAAATGTACATAGAAAAATACAGTTAGTTATCTTGTATTAATTTAAGGCATAACATATCGCCAGCGTTGAGTCGTCTCTTCACAGGCGTCGAATCGTCTCTTCACGGGTGTTGGGGCATCTGAAGTTTCCATGAGAGGCTGGATACAAACTGGAGCTGACGAACTCTATTTACCTCGGGACTAGCGTCCCAAGATAACAACAGAAAAGCAGATGGGAAATAATTAGCATAGCTGCTGTTAATAATATTAATGCATTCGATCTGATTCAACTGTAGTATAAAAGGTAAGTATTATGTGAATGCTTGGCTAAAGAGATGCGTCTTTAACCCTCTGGGGTCTGAGGTGTTTTTGGGGTCCTTGAGATGTTTTGACATGCCCTGACATTTGTGCTTTTTTCAGTTGCTTATAAACATATTAATGGCAAAGGTGTAATTACACTCTATTTAGCACAAACAGTGCTACCATAATATGTGAGCAACATATACTGTATGTTCATGTTTGTATTTTTGAGAGAATAATGTTTATGCATGGTTATTGAAAAAACAAAAAATTAAAGTTTCTGAAATAAGGCCACAAAACACATACTAAATATGTGTCAATAAGACTTTTGACTAATGGATGTTGTCGCCTAGAGTTTTTTCTTCAAAATGATCTGAAAATCATCCTGCCTAATCGTTCACATAAAAACAATACATTGATTTAAACTTTGTAAGGCAGTTTTTTTGTCAGAAGAGGTTTATGCGTTGGAGTGGTAATGGCCTATCAATATTAATGAGATTCAGACCAGGGGTGTGACATAGACACTCCCCCAATGGCTAATGGGCCATCAAGTGAGGCAGCCTGAACAAAGAATAGAATGAGAGGAGATTCAAAGGTTTTGTTTTTCAATCTGTTTTATTGTAATTCCTCTATGTGGAGGAACTAAATGTTCTAAATTCGCTCTAAGCAAATCAAAAAAAATAATCAGTCGGCTATAAAAAAAGCAATTGTGAGCGATAAATAAACAAAAGTAAAGGCAGGTAGGCTATCTCACAGTAAATGCTTATGCCCCGTTGATGCGGGCTCTAAGCAAATCAAATGTGAGCAAAATAAATAATCAAAATTGTTGATTGCAATCAAAATTGTATTCAAAGAATCCTGAAAAAAACGTATCATTGGTTATAAAAATATATTAAGCAGCACAACGGTTTCCAACATTGATTTAAAAAAAAAAAAATCATATCAGAATGATATATATATTCTACCAAATTGGTTCACAGTTAGAAGCATCTCAATTTTTATTTTATTTTTTCACAAATTGTGCTCAAATTATCCAAGGAAAACATGTCTAGTAATTGTGCAGTTAATTCTCATACTGTATTTTCAGTTTTAGAATATGTATCCTCTCCCCAAATTTGTCACTAATAAAACACAATAAAAATTATTTAAAGAAAAGGCTTATATTTACCTTTTAATAGTTTGTTTACATATACCTTGTAAATATATTTTTTATTAAAAAGGTTACAATTACAACAATTCAAATTTAATCTTTCTATGTAAAAACTAAAGTAGACATTTTAACATACATATTTCAAAGTTAAGGATTCATTACTTTGAATATAGCCTAGGCTACATTGGAAAAAACACTAATAACATATTATTTGATGACTTTATTTTTGACAAAACATACTTTATTTAACATATGAGCAAAAAATTGGCAAACAAAAGCTTATTTGAGGTGGCAGATATTTTACAGTAAAAATGTATAATCTATCCAAAACTAGTCAATGAAATGTTGTCTTTCATATGTCTGTAACATAGGTCTTTCGTTTTTATTATAAGGAATATAAAAGCGGATCATTCATTCACACACAGAAACGCGATTCAAATTTAAACCGTCTTTTTGCGATTTGTGGTAAACAGCGCGCATCTCTGCCGTTCATTCATTCACACATAGAAACGCGATTCACTTGAGAATGAAAAAAACTTACTACAGTATTCCTCAGCTCAGCTGAATCCCTTGCTCCTCGAAATACCAGCACTTCTGAGGTACATTTTCCATTATTATTATTACGATAGTATTATTCCTCACAGCGCTGCGAGACGGTGTAAACAAGTACAATGTGTTTTCTTGAGCTGATATGGGGGCGTTCACAGGATTGCAGGATCGCCTCAGATCATTTGCGTTTGAATAGCGTACGCTCTCCGTGGGCGGGTCAAATAAAAAATAATGAGCTGAGATGAGAACGACTGACATCTCTCTCTTTTCATACAGATTACATAAACTGAGAATATTTGTTTTTTTATATAAATTACTTCATTCAAAAGAAGAGAATTCAAGCTTCATGCCTGTGTGTCTGTATGCCTGTTTGACTGAGTATTCGCTGAGTTATGGTTCATTTTCGGACGCGTTTCAGAATTGACTTCACGGACAGAGAGAAAGCAGAACTCGCATCATGTTTATTTTTCTTTATTTGGCAAAAAGCACAACACTTTGTTTTTATTGTGAGTATGCACAAAAATAATACACACTTAACAGGAGAGATTGATGTATGAAACTGGTTTGTTACATCAAAGTTAACAGAGTATTCAGAGTCTCCTTTGCACTGATAAGGAAAAAAGCGAGCAGATCACGCCGGCGTGATTGCCGACCTCAGAGGGTTAAGATCGTTTCTCTGCGAATCTCTCCCTGTCCACACGTAAGGTGTACGTGGCTGCCATTGCGGCGTTCCATGCACCACTGAATGTTGGGCCTTTGGGGAGGCACCAACTGGTCATACTATTTCTCCATGGTACATGGAGGATGAGACTGACAGTCAGGTCCAGGGTTCCTTCCTGGTATCTGGCGGTGGTTCTCGAAGGGCTATCCCTGGCTCCCTTCGAATCCCTTCAGTCGGCTTTGTCCAGGACCTCACGTCTAGCCTTTCTCTTAGCTATTTCTTATTAGAGACTGGGAGATCTCCAAGCCCTGGCATTAACGCCAGCTTGCTTGGGGTTTGCCCCAGCGGAGTTAAGGCCATCCTGCATCCGAGACCCAGCTATGTGCCTTAAGTGCAATCTAACATGGCTAGGTCCATGGTCCTGCAAGCATTTCATCCTCCACCACATGTGTCGGCAGAAGAGGAGAGGTTCCTTGCTCTGCCAGTCAGAGTTCCGAGTATTACCTTGAGAGGTCCTCTTCTTGGAGGAGGTCGGACCTACTGTAGTGTGTTTTGGGTCACCTAATAAGGGGCTCCTGGATAAACAAACCATAAGTAGGCCTACAAGGTGCGCAATTTGCTTTCACCTTTGGCCGTAAGGGCTCATTCTACTACTCAACTCAACTCAACTCAACTCAACTTTATTTATATAGCACCACTAAAAACAACGATTGTTGACCAAGGTGCTGTACATTATTGCACAAAACATTGGCATTAACATCATTTACTACATAAGAAAACATGACAAAACACAGAATATACCAGACACCGCACAAATCAGCTACAATTATAAGCCACTAGAGACATGGCGTCCTCTAGGGCCCTCCTCTCGGGAGTGCCCCTCCAGGAGATCTGTGAGGCAGCCGGTTGGGCTACCCCACATACTTTTATCAGGTTTTATAGTCTGCACCTCCCTTGTACACCTGGCGCACGTGTGCTCTAGTCCTAGCTGAGTGCCTGAGTTCAGTTTCACTCTAGGGCAGGCCTTTTTCGGTGCGTGGCCTAGTGGGCATTCGTTCCCCAAAGAGTCGTTTTCAACGGCGCAGTGCGAGTTCCCAAGCGAAAGGGAACGTCTCGGGTTACGATAGAACAGGTAGTTTAATTATGGTTATAACTTATTTGTCATCTGCTTTTATCCACTATTACAAGCCTGGTGTAGTAGACCCCGTCTGAATGATGACCAAAATATACTGATGATTTCAATTAAAGGGGTGGTAAAATGCCCTTTTCACAGGATGTAAAATATATCTATGATGTCCCCAGAGTGTGTGTGTGAAGTTTTAACGCAAAATACCCCACAGATATTTTTATATAGCAAGCTAAAGTTGTCACTTTTTGAGGGTTTGCAAAAACGCACCGTTTTGTGCCTGGCCCTTTAAATGCAAATGAGCTGCTGCAGAGGGCGGGGTTTCAAGAGCTCATGTGTGTTAGCAGCTGCTATTACCTCACGCAGACACACTAAAATGACAGAAACTGTTCTGCCTTTAATGTTAAAACGGAGTCAGACAAAGATGGAGAGACTCAAGAAGAAGTGACAACATGTAGAATGCAACAGGACGTCTCTGAATGGTTAGTTGATGAATTTATGTTGCTGATGTGGAGTTAACTATCTTCAATTAAGATATTCTGTCATGATAAATCTATAAATCGCTCATATAGGAACTGTTGTGAGATGCACACAGAGTGACTTTCTATTGCATGTGAAAAGATGGATGCTAAAGTTTGAGCTGACTCACAAATGTACTCTTATACAACAACTTTTCCTCTTCTCAACATGGACTGTGTGTTCCCGGGGGCGGGGTTTATGTAAATTAGTGATGTCACCGACACTAACCCTGGAGGAATGTTCTGTAGTCCCTACCAGCAGTTTGTTATAGTCCTTTTCTTTAAAAGCAAATATCTTCCTTTGCTTTGAACTTTGAGTATTGTAACTTTGCAGATGTTGTTTATGCTCAAACAGCAACATTACACACTAACTAAAGTTAGAAAAGTCAAATCATAATCAACCACCCCTTTAAGTTTATTGTACATCACACAAAAGATGAAGCCTTAGTTTTACTCCAGAAAATCACTGTAAGACCTGAATAAACACAGTAAAAGAAGTGCGCATTAAAGTCTTATCCATAAACTCTCTCTCTCCCTCTCATTAGCATGGAACATACACAGCGAAGTACACAAAACACTCGTTACAACAACTAACAGTAAACAAATATATACACACGTTTTCAGTGGGTGCTAAATAAACTGGTAAACTGGATATCCGTAAAACGACTCGATGAGCTGTGATAAAGTGTGCGCTCTCACTTTCATTTCTGCCGTGATCAGTAACATTAGGCCTGTCGCTCCGGAGACTGTAAGCTGGATCACGAACAGTACAGATCCATCCTCGAGTAACAACGGGAGTAAATGAAGACTGATATGTTCATTCTGACATCCAACAACAAAACACCTCAATCGCTTTAGAAGACATTCTTGTCTACAGCTGCTCAAGCGTCGAAACAATGGCGGACTGTGTCCAGCTCACTCAGGGCGGGGCTATGCTCAAACTGCTCATTCTGAGACAGTGCTTATGATTTATGGGGATTTTTAAAAAAGCACTGGGTGGATTTTTATCATTATGGGGTGGTTGTGTACACACACTGCCAACACACATTTATGTTCAAACACCATGTAAAAGTGAATTTTGCATAATAGGTGCCCTTTAAGAATAAGTTGCTGATCTATGGAGCTTAAAATATGACAATATGATTTGAATTTGAATTGTGTCAATTTGAATTATTTACAAGTGAAATCTAACAAAATTGAATTTTAGGTGGTAGTTTAAATAGTTCTGAATTAGATTTTTTTTAAGCGAATATTGAACATTTGAAATTTAACAAATTGAAATGTTTTTATGGCTGAATTTTATAGACATGTATTTTCAAACAGCTAGATTTTTTGTTCTGAATTCGTATACTGCAAATATTCAGTTTAAAAAAATACAGATTCAAGTTTTCAAGATGAAGAAATTCGGAACTTCAAATTCAGTTTTCTAAAATTCAGTCTCAAAAATTCAAGTTCAAAAATTCAGATCTTACAGAAAGTAGGTCACAGGTCATCCACAGGGAAGAGTAAAGGATCTCAGATAAGTCGAACAGAGCATTTTGGCTGCAGTGCAGTAGCTTTCTGCCGCAAACGCGGTGGTGGTTCAAGAGAATCTGTGTATCTTTCATTCAGTCGTTTTTTTTATTTAATATTAAGAGTAGAAAAATTAGAAAACAGCTTGAGTATTAGATTTCTAATATTCTAGTAGCCTAATAATAGTCCGCTGCAGCAGTTGCACGGAGCTTACAAAACGCGTGTATTGCAACTATAGGCTACATTTAATTTTCTCATCAAACAACTAGACTAACGAATAGCTCGGTACAACAGAAGAGCCTAAGGGCTTTTTCTCTGTGTAGACCAGCAGTTGGTCTGAATTAGCTATAACCTATTTCCGGACTGTATAGGCTAAGTCACGTTTTATCATGAAACACGCTGTGATTTATTCCAAAGTGACTCGGGCATATATAATGCATTTAACGTTAAATAATCTAAATGTTGACTTTCAAAAGTAGGCGCGCCAAGAAGGCTATTCGCTGTATTTTGGTTCATTTTTGGTGAGCGCCAGAAAGATCTAAAGAGACAGAGACGCGCTAAAAATAATACATTTTACTGTTTCGGATGATGTCATATTATCTGTATGACTATAAATAACAGAGTATTAAGTTATTTCCCAGCAGTGGAACAAATCCAAGTGATGGCGCTCGCGCATCGCACATCGCGCTCTCACACAACATATTACGGTGCGTGTCCACTACAGCGGCAAAACTCCGCTCAGTGCCGCTGGCAACGCTGTAACGTCTCCGCTTTGTGGTGTGTCTGTTGCGAGTGTGTTTAATCTAAGTTTTTTTTCAACACACGGACAGTATAATCATCAGCGATGCCCGCGATTACATTTAGTTCACTAGTTCACACTTACAAATAAGTCAGATCGAATAAATGCGTATTTGGCGTGCTGTCCGAGGAGAGGGCTCCGGGCTCGGTATTCGGCCCGAACCCAGAGTACTCCCCCCGTATTCCTGGCTGTGAAAGAACAAGCCAAGGGTGAGGAGTCGGGGTGGTGGAGGGATGCTGAAACTGTCAAGGAAGTTAGGTGAGTTGACAGAGTGAATATATATATGCTTCCTCTCATGCTGATAGGGTAGACATGGTAATTGTTTGATGAGATGATTGATAGATTGGTTGATTGATTGATTGATTATTTGAACGTGCTCCTCCCGAACTTTGTTTATAAAACATCATTTCACTAGTTCACACTTACAAATAAGTCAGATAGAATAAATGCGTATTTGGCGTGCTGTCCGAGGAGAGGGCTCCGGGCTCGGTATTCGGCCCGAACCCAGAGTACTCCCCCCAAAGCTGCAAATAAATGCCGGACAGCCGCCATGATGTTGGTGACCCCCCCCAAAAACTTGCAGAGTGCAAAGCTAACATGGCGTCAGATGGGTGTGCCTCTAAGGTGGTAGGCTGGGGATGGTCATATGTGATGTACTTCTGCGGAAGCGGAGGAGAATGGAATAACCACTGCAGTGAAAGCAAGTTGATGGAGAACTAGCTCTAGAATTGACACTGCTGCGGCAGTGGATCAAACTTACTTGGCTTGCTATCCAACTAGCTGATAGCAAAAGGACGGAAGAGTAGACACTGCTGCGGGGAACGGAGCTCCTGCAGTAGAGGAGGAGATGCTGCTGCTGCAGCAGTAGACCAAACTTGCTTTTCAAAAGGTTTAAAATATCCAAATTATTTGGACATAGGACTAAGCTCCTGCGGGAGCAGAGTAGATGACACTGCTGCGGCAGTGGACAAGTTTGGACGGAGTAATGGAGCTCCTGCGGGAGCGGAGTAGATGACACTGCTGCGGCAGTGTACCAAACTTGCTTTCAACTTGCTTTTAAATATCCAAAACAATTTTGGACATAGAACTGAGCTTCTGCGGGAGTGGAGTAGATGACACTGCTGCGGCAGTGTACCAAACTTGCTTTCAACTTGCTTTTAAATATCCAAAACAATTTTGGACATAGAACTGAGATTCTGCGGGAGCGGAGTAGATGACACTGCTGCGGCAGTGGAGCAAGTTTGGACGGAGTAACAGAGCTCCTACGGGAGCGGAGTAGATGACACTGCTGCGGCAGTGGACCAAACTTGCTTTCAACTTGCTTTTAAATATCCAAAACAATTTTGGACATAGAACTGAGATTCTGCGGGAGCGGAGTAGATGACACTGCTGCGGCAGTGGAGCAAGTTTGGACGGAGTAATGGAGCTCCTGCGGGAGCAGAGTAGATGACACTGCTGCGGCAGTGGAGCAAGTTTGGACGGAGTAACAGAGCTCCTGCGGGAGCGGAGTAGATGACACTGCTGCGGCAGTGGACCAAACTTGCTTTTCAGCTTGCTTTAAATATCCGAAACAATTTGGACATAGAACTGAGCTCCTGCAGGAGTGGAGTACATGACACTTTGGCAATGGAACAAGTTTGGACGGAGTAACAGAGCTCCTGTGGGAGCGGAGTAGATGACACTGCTGTGGCAGTGGACCAAAATTTGCTTTTCAACTTGCTTTTAAATATCCAAAACAATTTTGGACATAGAACTGAGCTCCTGCGGGAGCGGAGTAGATGACACTGCTGTGACAGTGGACCAAACTTGCTTTCAATTTGCTTTTAAATATACAAACTATTTTGGACAGAGTAACGGAGCTCCTGCGGGAGCGGAGTAGATGACACTGCTGCGGCAGTTGAGCAAGTTTGGACGGAGCTCCTGAGGGAGCGGAGTAGCTGACACTGCTGCGGCAGTGGACAAGTTTAGATGGAGTAACGGAGCTCCTGCTGGAGTGAAGTAGATGATACTGCTGTGGAAGTGGAACAAGTTTAGACGGAGTGACGGTACTTCTGCGGTAGTGGAGTGGATTATCTGTAGTAGAAGAACTTGATTGACTTGCTTTTAACTGACTGGAGAGCCATTTGGGTCAAGAAAGGGCTCCTGTTAGATGAAGAGGTGGTGCTGCTGTGGTGTTGGAAAAAACTTGCTTTCAAACTGTGATCTGAGGGGTGAGTGGGGTGGAGATCTGAGCTCCGGCTGGAGTGGAAATAGCATTGCTGTGGCAGAAAAGCGAGGAAGGGTGGGGAACGTGGCTCCTGCAGGAGTGGTTGTCTGTAGGGTTGGATGTAAGAAGAGTTGGCAAAATAATTAGCTGATGAGGGTTCGTTGGGCTTCTTTGATATGGAAGCGGTTTGAGCGGATCTAACTCTTGAAAGCTTCCGATGACCATCGGCCAAGTGATTAGATCTGCTGCTGAGAGAGGCCCTTTTAAGCAGCTGTGGTTGCTGCTCCTATGCGGAACGAATGGCTGAAGAAGTGTTCTGCTGGGATGCCTGAATGGAGCAAAATGGATTTTAGGTGTTTTTTTGGAACCAGAAACGTGTGACGGGATGGTTGGAGTCATCTGCGAAAAGTGGGTCGGAAGGGGATTTTGTCTGTGAATTTCTGAAAAGCAAGTAGGCTGAGAGAATTTGGTATGGTTGGATTGGTGATGAGATTGAAAAGGTATATGAAAAGGTTTGATCTGTCTTACTCTGCTTTATGAAGTAGGAGATGGTTTCATTGTCTAGCACTGATGGATCTGTGATTGTGGGGTGGACTTTTGGGTTAAAGCTGGAAGTGATGGTGAGCCCTGAGCATCTGAGGAAACTGAAAAAAGCCACTATGAACATTGCGTCCAGTGTGCGGGCAGTGTTGGTGGAGTGGTAGCCTCGGCGGAGGGTGGAGATGCATATAGTAAGTATGTCTAACGTTATTGGTTGTCTGGCATCTGGGCGAGTAGGTTGGGTTATGAGGTTAATTGCTCACGGAAGAGATGAATTTTCAGTTGTCTTTTGAATGTTGCCAGGGATTCAGCATTCCGGATGAGGGTGGGGAGAGCATTCCACCAGCATGGAACTGTGAATGAGAATGTTCTGGAAAGTGATTTTGTGTCTCTCTGTGATGGAACCACGAGACGTCCCTCGTTGATCGACCGTAGGCTTCTGGTAGGGATGTAGGGTTGTAGGAGTGAGTAAAAGTAGGAGGAAGCTGAGCCTGTGATAGATCTGTGAGCAAGCGTCAAAGCCTTGAACTTGATGCGAGAGGTAGCCAGTGCAGAGAGATGAACAGAGGAGTGACGTGGGCCCTTTGGGCTCGTTGAAGACAAGACGAGCTGCAGCGTTCTGAATCCTTTGTAGATGTTTAGTTGCACATGATGGAGGTCCAGCCAGAAGAGCATTGCAGTTCTTGATGCTGTTGAGATAGGATATGAATGAAGTGATGGCGAGCAGAGAAAATTGGGAAAAGGCAGGTTGTATGGGAAGTGGAAAGACTTATAAAGCTTCCATGCGGTTAAGTAGGATTGTAGGGTGCTGGGTGAAACGGCTTGAAGAATGGAATTAAGAGAGGCGTCAAGAAGTGGTTTCAATGGGTGGTTAATGTGGATATCAGCTCTGAAGTGAGGTACTGAGGTTGGGAATGGGTCCGTGTCTGGTGCCAGCAACCTGAATTTCTGGAAAGCAAAACGTGACCCGGGAACATGTTTTGCAGTTATGATGAACTGATCGCAGGCTGCAATCCAAATGAGACATCTTAGGAGAGGCATTACTGCAGGGGAAATTTGAGCGGCCTTGTTGATGCAATGCACGGTTGCTTCGTTGTTGCAGTGTACTATGATGCTGTTAGAGGACCATTCTTCACCCCACAGGAAAGCTGCTTCCACTAAAGGATACAACTCGAACAGCGCTGAGGATGTTAATGACTGCGGTGAGTCTAACAGCTGGGCGGGCCATGTAAACTTGAACCAACGGCCTTGGTAGAATCCCCCGAAACCGATAGAGGGAGCTGCGTCGGTGAACAGTTGGATATCCACAGGGAGAGAAATCAGATTTTTATAGAAAAAGGACAGGCCGTTCAATTATTTAAGGAAGGTTAGACAGAAACTAAGCTCCTGCGGGAGCCAATGGTCACATCACTGCTGCGGCAGTGGAGAACATTAGCTAGAGAAACTGAGCTCCTGCAGGAGCGTGAGGAGACATCACTTCTGCGGCAGTGAAGTCAATGTTAGCCAGAGAAACTGGACTCCAGTGGGAGCAGAATGGACTGCTGTGACAGTGAAGAAGGTTAACCAGAGGAACGGCAGAGACGGAGCTGCTGTGGGAGCGGAGGAGATGACACTGCTGTGGCAATGTGAGAAGCAAATGGGATCCTACGGGAACGGTGGGGAAAGGTGGATATGGTGAGCTTGTAGGTTTAGATTTTAGAGGGCAGCCTTGCAGGATTATGCACATCTGAAAATGAAGTGGCCGAGTGAAGATAACAGTTCGCGTTTAGGACAGTTTAAAAATTCTGAGAAGGTGGATGAAACCAGAAATATCCTTTGATTTCCCCTTGTGCAGTGCAGCCTGGAAATGAACTGTATCCAAGTTAATGCCCAGAATTCAACGGATGTGGCTAGACCCATGGTTTATCCTGGGTGACTGGAATCCAAAGCTCACCAGAAACCGTGTGGGGCTGAGAGATCGATTGCTAAATTATTTTTATTTTATTTATTTTGAGTGAATATGTCACGGGGTGACCAGGGCCGGAACCTTTCTGTATGGGAGTTGTTGCTATGGAGGAACACTTCCGGTGCAACACCGGGCCGGTTCCGGTGTCTCATGAACAGGGCGGAAATGCAGCGAGAGTTGATCGGGCGAAATCACTGGCACGTGCGAGGGAAAAATCCCAAGCGGTGATTGGGGCGCGAGAAACATAAAAGACGCTGATATTGGAGAGAGAGAGCAGCGAGGGAAGGAGGAAGAAACAGCGGGAGAGGTGAGGCACGCAGCACGCGAGCGGCCGTGGCCGCCGCGGGAGGCCGCGGGAGAGAGAGAAAGTGAGAGAGAGAGACGGAGAGAGAAGACTTCGGCTGGATTGCGGGTGTAAGCCTTGGTTGCACCGTGAGTCTGTTGAATTGCAGTTTTATTGTGGAAATGAGCACGAGTGGAACCTTACAGTGTGTGGTGGATATGCGAGTGTGGGAATTATTTTTGCTGTTCACTCGCAGTCACAGCTATTCATTCCTCTCTCTGCCTGAGTCCAGTGAAGACTCTGCTAACGCTGTGAGTTACATGTATCCATTCTCTGCTTGAGTCCAGTGAAGAACCTGCTAACGCTGTGAGTTACATGTATCCGTTCTCTGCCTGAGTCCAGTGAAGAACCTGCTAACGCTGGGAGTTACACGTATCCATTTCTCTCTCTGCCTGAGTCCAGTGAAGACCCTGCTAACGCTGTGAGTTACATGTATTCACTCCTCTCTCTGCCTGAGTCCAGTGAAGAACCTGCTAACGCTGTGAGTTACACGTATCCATTTCTCGCTCTGCCTGAGTCCAGTGAAGACCCTGCTAACGCTGTGAGTTACATGTATTCATTCCTCTCTCTGCCTGAGTCCAGTGAAGACCCTGCTAACGCTGTGAGTTACATGTATTCATTCCTCTCTCTGCCTGAGTCCAGTGAAGACCCTGCTAACACTGTGAGTTACATGTATCCATTCTCTGCCTGAGTCCAGTGAAGAACCTGCTAACGCTGTGAGTTACACGTATCCATTCCTCTCTCTGCCTGAGTCCAGTGAAGACTCTGCTAACGCTGTGAGTTACATGTATCCATTCTCTGCTTGAGTCCAGTGAAGAACCTGCTAACGCTGTGAGTTACATGTATCTTCCACTCTCTGCCTGAGGCTAGTGAAGAGCCGGCTAATGCTGGAGGGGCCTGTTGATGCTGAAAGAGCCTGTTAATGCTGGAAGAGCCTGAGGCTAGTGAAGAGCCGGCTAACGCTGGAAGGGCCTGCTGATACTGGAAGAGCCTGCTGATGCTGAAAGAGCCCGTTAATGCTGGAAGAGCCTGAGGCTAGTGAAGAGCCGGCTAATGCCGGAAGGGCCTGCTAATGCTGGAAGAGCCTGCTGATGCTGGAAGAGCCCGTTAATGCTGGAAGAGCCTGAGGCTAGTGAAGAGCCGGCTAATGCCGGAAGGGCCTGCTAATGCTGGAAGAGCCTGCTGATGCTGGAAGAGCCTGTTAATGCTGGAAGAGCCTGAGGCTAGTGAAGAGCCGGCTAACGCTGGAAGGGCCTGCTGATACTGGAAGAGCCTGCTGATGCTAGAGCCGGCTAATGCCGGAAGGGCCTGCTAATGCTGGAAGAGCCTGCTGATGCTGGAAGAGCCTGTTAATGCTGGAAGAGCCTGAGGCTAGTGAAGAGCCGGCTAACGCTGGAAGGGCCTGCTAATGCTGGAAGAGCCTGCTGATGCTGGAAGAGCCTGTTAATGCTGGAAGAGCCTGAGGCTAGTGAAGAGCCGGCTAACGCAGGAAGGGCCTGCTGATACTGGAAGAGCCTGCTGATGCTAGAGCCGGCTAATGCCAGAAGGGCCTGCTAATGCTGGAAGAGCTTGCTGATGCTGGAAGAGCCTGTTAATGCTGGAAGAGCCTGAGGCTAGTGAAGAGCCGGCTGATGCTGGAAGAACCTGCTCCCGAAGAAAAGAGGATGCTGAAGGGACTTTATATTGTTTTATTATTTAATAAAGAATATTTATTTTTAATTCTGTGTCTGCCTCCTTTGTGTCCACGGTCAGCTCCTCAGGGGCGGCACGCGGGCGGAGGGGTGGGCGGCCCGTTGGCGCTCCACCCCGACCTGTGACAAATACATAAGCAGCCTAAATGGTTTATAACCTGATTTGATAACGCATCGATTTGATACTGTAGTTGTTATTTGATCATCAAACAGCAAAGTACAATCTGATTTAGATCGTTTGTTCCTTTATCTGTTGCTGGTTCATTTATTTAGTCAAGTTCAAAATAGACTCACTTATGGTAAAAGACAAAGAGCTTTCATAGAATTTTGCGCCTTGAATTTATCCAATTGTGTTTTAAAATCACTAAGGACTTCAAACTTTGCCGTGGAAACACACTGCTTGTGTGTATTTTATCAAAATTTCTCTTCATTTCTATGGGTCACATGACCTGCCGATTTTGTTCGTTCTGAATCAGATTTTTTTTTATTTTATTTTTTTTATCTGGTGAAGCTATGGTTTTAAATTACTTTAAAATAAAAATACAGCTGTGCTATAACGAAGTTTCTAAGCGATTTTGTAGATAAATTGCAAGACAGCGTTAACGATAGGATCTTAATTATTCTGTGTGCGTGCAATCTAATGTGCGAGCTATGTTCCTACATGAGAGTTTAAGCCACAAGGAAGCAGCGCGTTAATGACGTCAAATAATTTGAACAGAAACCGTTTAAAACGTGTATTCCCCCGATCAAAATTAATATCCAGATGGCATAACTGTGCTTGATACTCGACTGAAGCGATGCGAAATTTAACCAGGGACAAAATGAGAAGGTTTTGAGCTGAGCACTCACGGAGTCGAGCCAGCAGGTCTAGAGTGTGAGCTGGCCGCCCGGGACTGAATCTGCGGCGCGGCTTACTGTGGGCCTGCTGCGGCGGCCTGGTCTTGGAGGAAGGCCCGTTTCTTCGTGTGAAGAGGGCGGCATTGCCCGAGACGCGAGCGTGGTGCTCGGCGGGCCTTATTGTCCATTTCTCTATGCAGGAATTATTAAATGGTCCGGTTTAGAGAAATTCGCGGAAGGAGATCGCGGATGTTTCGCCCGTGGTGGCGAGGACCCGTTTGTTTGGCCTGACGCCCGCGAGATAACACCAGAGGATTGCGGCAAAGATTCCTGAAGGACGAAAGATTCTTCATTGGACGGGAGAGCTCATTTCGGAAATGATAGGAAGGTAGGGCGAGGCCAAATGCTGAAACTGTCAAGGAAGTTAGGTGAGTTGACAGAGTGAATATATATATGCTTCCTCTCATGCTGATAGGGTAGACATGGTAATTGTTTGATGAGATGATTGATAGATTGGTTGATTGATTGATTGATTGATTGATTGATTGATTGATTGATTGATTATTTGAACGTGCTCCTCCCGAACTTTGTTTATAAAACATCATAAATAGACAAGCTTGTTTCCAAATGCACCAAGCAAAGATCCTTTCAATTTTATAAACTTTTATAAACCCAACCAATATAATCACAATGAACACATCCAAAATAAAACATATAACATATAACAACTGCAAAGCATCTAATTTGTAAACAAAATGATTTACGCACTAAATCCAGCATAAACTCCGGCACTATTTGCATATTTTTAAACTCTCGAAACAGACGTCACATCCCGAACTGCCCAACCTTTTGACGCTCTCGGTCGCTCTCAACGCTTTCTCCAGTCCGCTGTCAATCCCAAAATGCACTGCGCGAGTGTGAAGCTCGACTTCCATAGGAATGAATTGAAAACGCTCGCTCCGCTCCGCTCGCACCGTGCCAGTGGACACGCACCGTTAGGCTATCAGTTCTGGCATTGCTTCATATCGCAGACTGCTCATTATCAAAATGAAACACAGTCAACCAAACATATAAAAAGTTATTCTGCCTAATTTAATTGGTCTGTTGTACAATATAAAGGGCAAGCTGTGCCGCACACAGTCCTACGTGTTATTCCAAACATTTCCCTTGCTGTGAAGACGCTGATTTAGCCTATACGTGTATTTTGGGACTCGACTGAAGTATGACGCATTTTTATTTGTATTGTTTATAATATATATATATATATATAATATATAATATAATATATTAAAATACATAATCTTCTGAGTTTTATGATGTAGGCCTTGTGTGTTTTATTCAAATGTATTATAATTTACATCTCAAAAAGATGCGCTTTGTGCATTCTCTGACATTATATTTATTTATTTAATTAATATTGAGTATCAATTGATGTTAAACAAAATGGTGTGTTATTTTCTCTGGCAACTAAACTTCCAAAAAAAAAAAAAAAACTTCCAAAGCAAAGCCATTGTGCGTTCTCTCCGCGCTCCGCAGCTTTTCCACACAGATTTTGAGAATTGGCCAGCTAAAAAAAATAGGCCAAGGAAGTATAGCCTACTAATGGCTAGTGTCCGGGAAATGCGAGGTACGTTCATATTTATAAATAAACATAACTGATTTTGTCTACACCTAAATACATTTGTAAAAGACCTGTAAATAAAATACAACATTTACATGATAAACACTATTAACATGTAGGCTATGTGTTGCCTATTTTACTTTCCCTTGCTGTATGACAAATGAATGCAGAAAACAACAAGAATGAAAAGTAAGTAGCCATGTATAATAAAATAATATAGGCTACATAGACTACAAAAATAGCCTATATTGTGCCCTTTATTACAAACAACATTTAGCCTATTTTAAACGCCAAGCCTAAACAAATTGTAGCAACAATGGGTTGTACATTAATATTAATATTAGCTCAAATGATCTATAGGGAATTTTAATAATCATGAATATGATTAATATTTTGCATATTACAGTTATATTAATTTATCGCAGCTGAACTAGATTGATATATGAATGATTACCATAACGGGTTATGGTTCGTCATTAATACATCAATAGTCTTATTTCAACTCAAAGTTATGGGATAACTTTACTGGAATTAATTTAGCTATCAAACAATCTGTTTGTCCCACAAACATTAAACGTAAGATTAACTTAACTCTCAAGGAAAATTATCCTTCTTACAAACACAAGAAAGAGTATCCCTTCCAGGCCTTGAAAGAAAACAACTCTCTGGGTTTGTAAGATTAGGTTACTTAAATCGTATCAAGATAAAGCATATAGCTAAGATCGAACATTTCAGTGACTTCGCAACATGGGCAATTAAAACAGAGTCCATCAAGGACATATGGAATTTAATAATTGGACTAATACATCGAACTAAGGAATACATCAAACTACACAATACACACGGATTATATGTCTATGTACATAAAATACAATTAAACAATACAAGATAGCGAATAACAGTGAGAGAGAGAATAAAATGATCAGAATTAGAGAAAGATAGAATGACAGAAAAGGATGGGAGAGAGGATGAGAGAGAGAGAGAAGGATGAGAGATGAGATCGGAAGTGAAAGCAAAAATCTGCGATCAGAGATCGCCGTAGGCTATGGCAAAAATCACAGACAGTGACCCTTAAGAGACCACAAAGAAATCAGATTTAAAAGTTCAATTCAATAATCGATACTTGCATTGCATATGGTTCTCTTTGTATGAGGAAGGAAGACAGGGTCCTGCGGGTGTCTTTAAAAGCAGCGTGAGTCGTCCGAGCGCGGCGTGCGCGTGCGGTGTCTTTCGGGCGAGCGCGGCCCCGGGAAATTCAAAGAGTCTCTTTCTTTGAGGTGAAGTTGCCAGGAATGATTCAGGCTAAGTTCATTCAGCTCGTGAATGAACAGAGGCGAATTGGAAAAACAAAACTAGACTATAGAAAAGAAAATAAATAAAAGAGAAGAGAAGAGAAGCAGGCCGAAGCCGGTCCGGACTTGGGTTTCCAAAGTTTTTGGAGGAGGGAGAAGAGGGAGAATGAGAGAAGGTTTGGACTTTTTATCAGTGTCCCGTGTACGCCTCCTTTTTCGTGAAGGACGAATCAGTTTAGAGCATTTTGAATGGGAAGATCTTTTCTTTGTCTTGTCAGGACACTAATCTGTATGGTTTATGATGGTATGAATTTTCGTCATTTCTACCCAGAAAGATTGTACACACAGAAGATTACATTTTACTGTAATCTCGCATGTGTGAGTGTTTCAGTCAAAACACGACGGTTAACCAGATACCAAGGATGACAGATAAAACATTTAAGGATACACCATTACACTCAAGAACCCGATTATAGGCATTTTACATTTGATTCAACACACAATAAAAGTGTAGATACTTCCATTGTGACATGTGAAGACTAAGCCTAAGACATCTAAGCACCAAAAGGAATATATTTAAAATATTTAGCGGTACTTTTCTCTGAAAAGTTGCATGCATGGTGTCTGTGTGTGTAATGTGTGTGCGTTGGAATGTTGCGCTTCCGTTGTCTCCCTTGCATAGGGCTGGATGAGCTTGGTGGTCATATTTTATGACCTGCCAATGAGATCGGGTTACGGGATGCGATTCTACTGGGAGAACATTCTTCAAAAATACATTTAAGAGCCGAACACTCGAAGATCATAACTATATGATCAAAACAACATTAATCACACATACATACAGGAAGTTCAGATACGAGTCTGAGTTACATACATTGAAAGGATATTAAGCTAAACACAAAGGATGTTTGTGTGTGTGTGTGTGTGTGTATGTATGTGTGTGTGTGTGTCATTCAGAATTCAGGCTGCTTTTGTGAACTCTTGTCCTTTCCCCCACCCTTTCGGGGGAGGGTCGGGATGTGAGTCCCGTGAGTTGGCGAGATTTGAATCAAGGGACCGGTCGACCCTTTTGCTCAACGCTCGGCTTGTTATAAATGTGTCATGTGCCAGGGAGGCCCTAGCCCAAGCGGCGCCCCCGCTGGTCAACATGCCCCAAAGGGGTCGTAAACCGAATGCTCTTTGTTTACTCAAGAAGAAACGAGCTGTGTCTTGCAAATCAGGAGTCGCCAATTCAGAACATCTGGCCGGATGCCAAGTCAGTGTTGCTACAAAATTTATTTAAATCGAAACAGTCGCGCATCTCTCATTCAGTCAAAAGTTTTCATATTTGCAATGTAACATGTGGATGCTAACTATTAATATAAAGAAGGCTTCATACTTCAGTCGAGTCCCAAAATACACGTATAGGCTAAATCAGCGTCTTCACAGCAAGGGAAATGTTTGGAATAACACGTAGGACTGTGTGCGGCACAGCTTGCCCTTTATATTGTACAACAGACCAATTAAATTAGGCAGAATAACTTTTTATATGTTTGGTTGACTGTGTTTCATTTTGATAATGAGCAGTCTGCGATATGAAGCAACGCCAGAACTGATAGCCTAATATGTTGTGTGAGAGCGCGATGTGCGATGCGCAAGCGCCATCACTTGGATTTGTTCCACTGCTGGGAAATAACTTAATACTCTGTTATTTATAGTCATACAGATAATATGACATCATCCGAAACAGTAAAATGTATTATTTTTAGCGCGTCTCTGTCTCTTTAGATCTTTCTGGCGCTCACCAAAAATGAACCAAAATACAGCGAATAGCCTTCTTGGCGCGCCTACTTTTGAAAGTCAACATTTAGATTATTTAACGTTAAATGCATTATATATGCCCGAGTCACTTTGGAATAAATCACAGCGTGTTTCATGATAAAACGTGACTTAGCCTATACAGTCCGGAAATAGGTTATAGCAAATTCAGACCAACTGCTGGTCTACACAGAGAAAAAGCCCTTAGGCTCTTCTGTTGTACCGAGCTATTCGTTAGTCTAGTTGTTTGATGAGAAAATTAAATGTAGCCTATAGTTGCAATACACGCGTTTTGTAAGCTCCGTGCAACTGCTGCAGCGGACTATTATTAGGCTACTAGAATATTAGAAATCTAATACTCAAGCTGTTTTCTAATTTTTCTACTCTTAATATTAAATAAAAAAACGACTGAACGAAAGATACACGGATTCTCTTGAAGCACCACCGTGTTTGCGGCAGAAAGCTACTGCAGTGCAGCCAAAATGCTCTGTTCGACTTATCTGAGATCCTTTACTCTTCCCTGTGGATGACCTGTGACCTACTTTCTGTAAGATCTGAATTTTTTAACTTGAATTTGAAAAAACTGAATTTGAAGTTCCGAATTTCTTCATCTTGAAAACTTGAATCTGTTTTTTTT
Source organism: Rutilus rutilus (assembly GCA_021464565.1). NCBI lineage: Eukaryota > Metazoa > Chordata > Actinopteri > Cypriniformes > Leuciscidae > Rutilus > Rutilus rutilus. The sequence continues at coordinate 1,027,714 of JAJAQA010000017.1, read as the reverse complement.
TAAACTGAATATTTGCAGTATACGAATTCAGAACAAAAAAATTATCTGTTTGAAAATACATGTCTATAAAATTCAGCCATAAAAACATTTCAATTTGTTAAATTTCAAATGTTCAATATTCGTTTAAAAAAATCAAATTCCAAACTATTTAAACTACCACCTAAAATTCAATTTTGTTAGATTTCAGTTGTAAATAATTAAAATTGACACAATTCAAATTCAAATCATATTGTCATATTTTAAGCTCCATACTGATCCAGATAGCCGTGACTGCGTGGCTCACAACAAGCGATTAAAATGAGCGCCAAAGACAAACGAAAGAAAGCGATCTCAGACCATTTCTACGCAGCTGAACCCACCTCTCCGACTGATTCATCTAAAGGAGACCTACCAGTAATTCTTCCTCCCGCCCCTGACACTCCACTGAGCAGCCCCATGAGAATATAATCATGGCCCTCACCCTGAAAATTAATCAAAAAGCAGACTCACTCGAGAAGATGATAATTACCAATTCCAACACAATTGAGGACCTCAAAACATCCTTAAATCATCTTTATGCTGAGATTCAGGATCTTAAGGATGACAAAACTAAGCTGGGTGAAAAATTTGCGCAGCAGCAAAAATCTCGCATGAGTCGCCGATGCCGAACATTACAAAAGATGCTGGTGCCTGCATCTCTGTGGTCTTTCTGAGCAAGCAAACGAAGATGTAAAAGCAAAAGTTGTCGAAATTTGTAATTGCCCCTGAGTCTTGCAAAAAGGGTTTGAAGTCATTGACATTGCTCACAGGCTTGGTAAACCGCAATCGGGTAGGATTCGTGCCATCATTGTTTTATTCACTTTGCGATCTGTGCGAGATGCCATTTGGAAGAATGCCAAAAACAACGAATTCCTGAAACAACACAAGCTTTGCTTCGTGGAAGATCTGACCAAAGAGGAAAAGGACAGACGATCGCTTTTACGGCCACATGTGAAGAAAGCACGCGAAGATAACAGAAAAGCCTACTATGTCGGGTCCAAGGCATTCATTGAAGGTATCGAAATCAAACTGAATGTGGAAGGCCAAAAGATAAACTGAACAGTACTACAGTTAAGCTGATCCTCAGACCTTTAAGATGCATGGCAACAAACACATGCATGTTTTATTGTTCAAACTTAAAGTGTTTTAATTTATGTTCGTATATTGAGCTATATTAGGTTTGTTCTGCTCTTGAAATTGAGGATAGACCAAACCCTCCTCATACTTCTGTTCTTTTTTCTCCTGTTGTTATTTCATAACGGAGTTATCACTTATCTCACTTAAAGGGTCATGAAACCCCCCTCTTTCAGCTCAAGTCTAGCTCACAATCTTTTTGAAAAATGCAACTTAAATGGGCGTGGTGGCTGTGAGAAGAAGGGAGGGGAGAGGGTGTGGTATGGCATGGCAGAGGAGAGGGGAGGGGGGGAACTGTCATCACCAGTGTGGCCCATGCATATCGACTGTCGCTAAAATTCAGTGGTAAAACGTGTGGAAATGCTAGATTTTTTTATAGCTGGCAAAGTTAAAGTCTAATGAAATACACTGACACCTTATTTTTGTCCTTTCAAAAATAACTGAATGCCCTGCTACATATATTAGCCTACATTAATCATAATTGTATTTAAAACATATAAATGTACATGCATATGTATAATTGTCATTATAAAATACATATTTGTTTATATACACACTATAAATGAATATATTTGAAAATAATAAATTTTCCGCTTAGCCTAGATCTACGCGCCCCCTAAACCCACATAATAAAGATGGACAGTGACATAGACATTTGCACAAATTAAGCATACATTCCATACAATTGAGGTATTATCGAAATATCTACATTTTAATAACGATCGAGTGATTATTTAACAAAAGGCAAAAACGGTCAGGCCAGGGTTACATTTTAGACAGACACACACACACACACACCTCTGAAGCGATAGAAAAGTCCTCGGGACCACATCACTCGCAAGACGAAACCTGCATTGGTGTACAAGGCCGAAGTCCACCATTATCCAGTTGAATGGTTGCTACACACACATAGTTTAGATGTGTCCGTGGTTGATGGCCAACCAACCGCCCGCAGTCAGAGTCTAGCCCTGGTAGCATCGCGGGGACAGATGCACTGGAACTTTTGCACCACGAAAACAAACGCGCGTCCCATCATTGCTCTCTCATGTCATGTCAAGTCAAGTCAAGTCAAGTCAAGTCATCTTCATTTATATAGCGCTTTTAACAATGTAGATCGTTTCAAAGCAGCTTTACAGAGATAAACGTATAATTTAAGGTAAGATTGTTTTGGCTTTATAGCGGTTCTTTAATAAAGTTATTTTCCAGCTAAAGTTAGTTTTGATTGATTCGCTTCCGTCGCAACGATCATTTGTTATTAAATTAGGGGCCGCTAAGACGACACCATTCTCTCTACACAAACTTTAAACGTGAACCTGTGATAAACGCTGATGGCGCTCACGTGCGCATCTACGCGATAGATCATCTACGCGATAGATCATCTACGCGATATCACAGTTTGACATGTCCGTCATTGGAAAGTTCCACGTGGTGTAATGAATAATTAAGAGAAAGTGTCTTCTCATTGGATAAGAAAACTCAGTCATGAATAATTATGAGACACCGATGAGTCATCAAAGTACTATAGTGCTCTGCCACGTTACAGCCTGTGACGTGCACACGATGAAGATTTTAAACCCGGAAGATGAAAATAGTGGGAAAAAAAACATTTTCCCCCTACTTTTAAATCTAACAGGTGCTAACATTGTCTTCAATGGTGTTCAACACACATACCTCTGTTAAAATTTCAGAAAATTTGGTTTAGGGTTTCATGACCCTTTAATGTAAAGGGCATTCGAGATATTGTTAAAAGAAAAGCTATATTTTTGTTTTGCAAAGAAATGAAGGCAGATTTTATTTTTATTTTTACAAGAATCCCACTCAAGTGAGGAAGATGTTTTATTTTGGAAGAACCAGTGGGGAGATGATCTCTGGTTAGCTCATGGAAATAATCATTCAGCCGGTGTGAGCACTTTGAAAGTCAGCTTTAGAGGGAAAGTTCTTTGTAACAAATGTGATGTGAAAGGGCATTGGGTAATTATAGTTATTGAAAATGGCAGTAATTTGTTTATATTATGCAATGTTTCTGGATACAACTCTTCTTCTTTGAATTGTGATTTGTTAGACACAATAGAAGAAAATGTAAATATTCTCTCAACTAAATTTCCAATGGCAAAGATAATTATTGGTGGAGATTTTAACCCTCTGGGGACCAAAAACGCGCCCACGCGTTTTGCTCGTTTTTTTTTTTAGCAATGAAAAATAAACACAAAATGCTCTGTTAATTTTGATCTTTAATTTTCGTGTTATACCTCAATCGATCCTGTTCAGTTTCTATTTTTTTTTCTGTATACTCACAATAAAAATAAAGTGTTTTGCTTTTTGACAAATAAAGAAACTTTAACATGATGCGATTTCTGCCTTCTCTCTGTCAGTAAACTCCCATTTGAAACGCGTTCGAAAATGATCTATAACTCCGCGAAAATTCAGTCAAACAGGCAAACAGACCCACGGGCATAAAGCTTGAGATCGCAGCTTTTAAATGAAGTCATTTATATAAAAAACAAATATTATCAGCTTCTGTAATCTGTATAAAAAGAGAGCGATTCCAGTCGAGCTCATTACGAGCTCATTGACTTTAATTCGTTCAAGCCTACTCACGGAGCGCGCTATTCACAAGATAATGTGCTAAGCCATCTATGCAAAAAAGGTAAACGCCCCCAAGCAAATGCATTAAACGCTTCAAGTTTCATCATTCAGTCACCTGCGCGTTGGGAAGATGACACGGTACACCGGTGCGGAAGCCCTTCAGTTCGTCCTGGATACTAGCGACGAAGAGTCCAGATTTTCATCAGAAGAGGAGCGCGACTACTCTGATGACGACCGTTTGTATTTTGAAGAGCGAATTGATCCAGCCGTGGATAGAATTTCGGATGAGTAAGTATTTATTCTTACTTGCATTAGTTGACAAGCTATTCAAAACATGAGCTTACATATTATACTGGGTGGACTTGCCATCCAGAGTATTGACATTTGATATCTACCTATATTCAACACGATCTAATGAAAGTGCATATCTATACCATGAATTTAATATATCGTACCATTTCAACGTCAAAAATGTTTTATTTTGTTTTTTTTGTGTACATATGCTACACCCCTTGGTTAGGAAATTTGTATTTGTATGTGTAGCCTAAATGATATGTTTAGATCATTATGTATGAAAGATAGAATTTAGAAATTATTTTAGAAAGGAGGCCTAGTAGGTGTTTAGATTATATTTTGACTATATAAATGCTGCCTCATTATCATTAACGATGCATGCTCGCAAATATCAGTTGTAAATGTGTGTAAATGTGCTGAAATGTGTAAATATACCCAGTTAATGAAGTGCACAAATGTGTTAGGCTAATGTTTGCGGTGTGCCTCTCCGGTAATGGCCCATTGACACGCATATAGGCTTATTGCACGCGTCTAAAATTATTTACATCAGTTATTCATTATAGACTAATGCTACTATAGTTATATTTATGTAATAATATTCTTCAACTTTTTTAAAAGGAATGTAGCTTCATCACTACCTCCGCCTGCAACTCGGAGTGCGCTTAGCAACACAGTCAGAAATCAGAAAGAGTAAGTACATATTTACCTACTATTTTACAGATGTTAGTTACATTTTGTTTATATACTTAGTGATGATACAAATGTAGCCTATATGTGCCTGTGTGGCTTTGCAACAAATGTGTTGTTATATGCACAATATAACAATTATTGATTGGTAATGTTAATATAAAAGAGCTTATATTGTGTTGCTTTATCAGCATTGCTAAATGTCCATCAGTTATGCATGTGCTGGAATAGTACTCTGTAAAATATATGATAAAAATAGTTTTCAACTTTAAACAAAATTACAATAAAACAGATTGAAAAACAAAACATTTGAATCTCCTCATTCTTTGTTCAGGCTGCCTCACTTGATGGCCCATTAGCACTTGGGGGAGCGTCCATATCACACCCCTGGTCTGAATCTCATTAATAATGATGACCCATTACCACTCCCACGCATAAACCTCTTCTGACAAAAAAACTGTTTTACAATGTTTAAATCAATGTAGTGTTTTATGTGAACAATTAGGCAGGATGATTTTCACATAATTTTGAAGCTAGAACTCAAAGGGACAACATCAATTAATCAAAAGTCTTGTGGACACATATTTAAAATGTGTTTTGTGTTCTTAAATCAGCAACTTTAATTATATTTTATTCCAATAACCACGCATAAACATTATTCTCTTAAAAATACAAACATCTACATACACGTTGCTCGCATATTATGGTAGCCCTGTTTGTGCTATATAGAGTGAATTTACACCTTTGCCATTAACATGTTTATAAATAACTGAAAAAAGCACAAATATCAAGGCATGTCAGAACATCTCAAGGACCCCAAAAACAGCTTGGTCCCCAGAGGGTTAATATGGTTCATGATAATGTTCTAGATAGATACCCCACCAAAGTATTTAATAAGAATAACAATCTCCAGAAGTTTTGTGATAATTTAGCTCTCATGGACATGGAGATACAGACACCCCCTTGTCAGCAATAAGCAAATGACTCAGCAATCGCAAATAGATTTTTGGCTAATTTCCTCAGACTTGGAACAAAAGGTTTTGCAAACTGGAATTTCCCCAGCTATTCTTACTGATCACAAAGTTTTAACCTTGAGTATTAAATTTGAAGATATCCAGTGTAACTCTCAAAATCTAGGCTATTGGAAACTAAACAATTCACTTTTATACCATGAAGATTATGTGAAACAAATACAATTATTAATAAATAAATACTGGAAACAGGCAAATATTAAGAAGGAATATGGCAAGATATGGGAACTATTAAAGTTTGAAATAAGAAAATGTAGCATTCAATTTGGAAAAATATTGGCTATGAAAAAAAGAACACGTATTGAAGATATAATTAGAGAGATTTCAAATTTAACTCAAATATCTACCACCCATCCAATAATGATGTTTTAAATAATTTGCAGAAAGAATTAGACCACATTTATCAAGAAAGAGCCAAAGGTGCTTTTGTAAGATCTAGAAGAAAATGGATGAAAGAAGGTGAAAGAAACAGTAAAAAAAAATTGTCTCGAGAAAAGGAATGCAGAAATGTGCCTAATTAGAAATTAAAAAATAAATGACATTGTTACTGAAGACCTAGAGATGATTTCTAAATTTATTTCTAAATATTATACAGATATATATTCATTAGGAGAAGATCAAGATAATTCAGTTCTTCTTAAAACAATTAGAAGTCCAAAAATGCTATCTTTAGAAAGTAAAATTGAATGTTCCGAAAACCTTTCTCTAAGTGAAATTGAGTTATGTATAAAAACACTAAAAAACAACAAATCCCCTGGAAATGATGGCCTTTCTTCAGAATTCTATAAAGCTTTTATAAACGATATATCTAAATTCCTGTTAGCAGTATATGAGGAGGCCATTGTAGCGTCTGGACCAATCAGACACACACAAATTGTTCATTTATTTAATGAATAATTTGTAAACTCACTCTCCCAACCGAGGCCTGTGAAACTTCCCCCAAAAACTAACATCCCAAATGAAGCTAACACACTGGCAGGACGCGGTGTCTTGTTACAGGACACACAGAGACTGATAAGAGTTTTACGATCCAAAGGAATGTCCAGAGAGCTGTGAATCTCCCTTAAATTCTTGCAGAGGAGGAGAAATGAACCCTGTTAATCCAATATATTCTATATATAACCACTTGATAAATGTGTAAACATGTATCTAATTTCCCCACCTCATGATTTTCCTTTTATGTGCTTGGTTTTTGTATTCTTGTAAACTCTACTGGGTTAATATTTCAGACTTTGCATACTATGGTCAACTAAAATCATATGTGTGGCATGTTTGGTCTCTATAAATTGGAGCAATAATTGTCCGGATGTCGCGGACGTGACGTGAACGGAGAGTGAACGCTGGCGTGACTGTCGCCGCTACTCACCGGTAGAACTTTGGCATAAATTTTGACAATACCAGCGATTTTTCAGACAGACAGTGTTTCAATCTGATCAAATTGAATCATTACATCGCCTGTACAACATTGGTTGCTGCTTATGACCAGTAACTGTTGGAGTATCGCTCTTCTGTGATCCCGACTGCGTCCTAACATCTTCACCGCTGATGCTTACCTGAGGATCTCCGGCCCCCTAGCCTCTCTCTCTCTCCTGTGCAGGATGATGTGGATTCTCCGGTCAATTCTCTGGTTCGTGCTTGGCTGGCTTCTGGTGTCTCTTGCCCACCTGCAAGCCGACGCTCTGTTCCAGTACTCTGTTGCTGAGCTTCTGAAGCTCCGACGCCATGTCGATGTCCTCCAGCCTCCACCTGGTTGCTCCATTCCTTCGGACATCTTCTTCCAGTCAAACCGGAGATACATCCAAGTGGATCGCGCGGTAAGCGCTTTTACAAGAACTTTTATTCTTCCATACCAACTTGGTTTACCACACGCCGCCGCTCTCGTAACGCTAGCTAGGGAGCTAATCATAGTAGTCTGGCTAGCCTGCCCAAAGTGGCTAACTCTGCCTGTAAAAGTAGCTTTGCCACCGTCAACTTCGGTCTCCTGAACATTCGCTCTCTCAATAACAAGGGTCCACTAATCAGAGATGTCATTATGGATTATAATCTTGATTTCTTATGTTTGACTGAGACCTGGCAGCTGACTAACGATTTTATTCCTCTTAACGAGTCTGCCCCGCCGGGGTTTGTTTACAATTGTCAGCCCCGTGCTTCTGGACGTGGCGGAGGTCTCGCACTGTTTCATCGCGAGACCTGGAAAGTTGTGCCGATTCCTGTTTCTCCTCTATTTTCATCCTTTGAGTATTCAGCCTCATTGTTGCCCGGACCCTCTCCCACAGTCGTGGTCACTGTTTACCGTCCCCCAAAATATAACAAAGATTTTCTGAATGATTTCCCCAGCTACTCACTCAACTTTCAACCCTATCCCATAACTTAATCATCCTGGGTGACTTTAATATTCATATGGACAATATCAGTTCTCCGCTCTACAGAGACTTTTCATCTTGCCTGGAAAGCTTCGGTCTGCATCTATATATTGACTCTCCAACTCATTGTAGGGGGCACATACTGGATTTAGTCTGTTGTTCTGGTGTCATCCCCTCTGCCTGTAAAACTCACTCTGTTGCCTTTTCCGACCACATGCTCATTACTTTTAATATCACCCTCCCGCTATCTAAAATGACCATCCCTCGCACCATCTCCTTACGGAATATCAAGGACATTAACACTTGTCACCTTTGCATCTGATATCAATAATTTTCCAAGTGTATCTGCTTGCTGTTCACCCGATGAATTAGTTTCTTACTACAATAAAAATCTTCACACTCTCTTGGACACCCATGCTCCTATGAGATCCAGATCAGTCTCCTTCACCCGCTCAGCACCCTGGTTCACTCCCGCCCTACGCCTTCTGAAATCTCAGGGCCGTCAGCTGGAACTCCTTGCCAATAGAACTGGACTCACCATTCACAACAATATGTACAAGGACCATGTCAATCTGTATAAGGACTCCCTCTCCTCAGCTAAATCTGCCTACTACTCTCATTTAATTCACTCTAATCATCACAATTCTAAAACCCTGTTTTCCCTTCTCACTTCCATTACAAAACCTCCTGACTCTCTTCCCTACCATATGCAATCCCAGGACTTTTGCAATAAACTTATGTCCTTTGTTTCCAAAATCACAGACATTCATAAACACCTGACTTAATCTGGAGCTGCAGCTTCTGGAGGCAACTTCAATACCCCTTATCCATCCCCAACTACTACTTTTTCCAGTTTCGACCTTCCCTCCGTTCAAGCCATTTCGGACATTATTCATAAATCTAAACCTTACACATGCCAGCTCGACCCACTTCCCTCCACCCTGGTTAAATCCTGTTGCTCTTCACTTGCCCCTCTCATCACTGAGATTATCCACTCCTCCCTAAGCTCCGGTTTAGTCCCCCCTTCACTCAAAACTGCCTCGGTCACACCCATTCTGAAAAAACCTGGCCTGGACCCCACCAATTTCAGTAATCTTCGTCCTATATCTAACTTACCCTTCATATCCAAAATTCTGGAAAAAACAGTCGCTTCTCAACTTCATAATCACCTCATGTCCAACAGCATCTACGAGCAGTTTCAGTCTGGCTTCCATCCCCTTCATAGCACTGAAACCGCACTCCTCAAAATTTCAGATGACCTTCTTATGGCTTCTGATTCTGGGTTACTTTGATTCTCATTCTTCTGGACCTCACAGCAGCTTTTGATACCATTTCCCATCCTACCCTCCTTAGTCGACTATCATCCATTGGTATCACCCACATTCCCATAGCCTGGTTTACTTCATACATTTCTGATCGCACACAGTTCATACAACTCAAATCCCAGTAATCCGTTACCTTCCCCGTCTCCGCTGGAGTGCCCCAAGGCTCTGTATTGGGGCCTCTTCTTTTTATCATCTACATTCTCTCTCTTGGTCACATCCTCCATAAACATAACATTAAATTTAATTGCTGCGCGGACGACACCCAGCTCTACCTCTCTACTAAACCATCCTCTTTACTCCCACCAACCTCTCTCACCCTCTGTCTCCAAGAAATCCACTCTTGGTTCTCATCCAACTTTCTCAAACTGAACAGTTCAAAAACTGAAGTCCTCCTGGTGGGCACACCTCATACTATCTCCAAAGCCAATAAAGTTTCCATTGCCATTGATAACTCAATTGTCCTTCCCTCCCCTCAGGTTAAGAGTCTGGGTGTCGTCCTCGACAGCACATTATCTTTCCACTCTCACATTAATAGCATCACTCGGTCCGCCTATTTCCACCTGCGTAACATCTCCAGTCTCCGTCCCTCTCTCACTCCCCAAACCACCACCATCCTGGTTCACAGCCTCGTAACATCTCGGATAGATTACTGCAACTCACTCCTGTTTGGTCTCCCAAATAAGTCGCTCCAGAAGCTGCAGCTCCTACAGAACTCTGCTGCACGCCTGATTACTCGGACCCCCATCTCTCATCATATCACTCCCATCTTGCAACAACTTCACTGGCTTCCCATCCACAGAGGATCATCTTTAAAATACTTCTCATTACTTTCAAAGCAGTTCACAATATGGCTCCTCCATACATCTCAGATCTCCCCCATTTAAGCATCCCGACCCGTTCACTCCGATCCTCCCATACCTGCCAGCTTTCTGTCCCCCCTGCCCGTCTTGTCACAATGGGGAGCAGGGCGTTTAGTCGCTCTGCTCCCCATCTTTGGAATTCCCTCCCTCCAGACCTTCGTACCATGGACTCATTTCACCTCTTCAAATCCAAACTCAAAACTCTTTTGTTCAGACAGTCATATTCCACCTGACCCATATCATCTCAATGTTGTCTTGCCAATTTTATTGTTTACTGTTTTAATGTTTTTATCTGCTTTGTACAGTGTCCTTGGGTGTTCTGATAAGGCGCTTTTAAATAAAATGTATTATTATTATTATTATTATTATTAATTTGAAGATCGAAATTATCGTGTACATGATATGCCGATAGCTGTGCAACATATGAGTATTACAAGAATCTTTCTTAGTTTTGTCATCAGACACCAATCCAGTGTGCCATTGGGCAAATGGGCAAGCTTAGAACAAGGACTCATAAATCTTCTCAACAGAAGAAACTCCCGGTCAGAAATTTTCCCTTCTCATTGGTTGAGCCAGGCCTTCAAGGTGTGTCCTTCGTCAAACTTTAAAAGGCATCTTCGCTAGCCTCCCGCCCTCTTAGCTTCTTTGCTGCTGGCCTCCACTGTTACTCCTCACGTTGATAGTGGGGGGGGGACCCCTCCTCCCCACTGGAGCCCAAGGGCCCCAGAAGGCCTGAGCATGGTCTACATGCTTTCATGCTCCCAAAGGCTTCAATCCAGGAAACTGCAACTTACCATCACTGAACGGCGACGATCAACTCTTGGCCTTCAGGATGCCGTGCTGTACAGCTTGGCCTCAGCAGGCCCCTGGGCTGCAAGCTCCGACCCACAACAGCGTCGAAACCACCATGCAAGTCATCATCATCTTCTCCATCAAGCAGAGAAGAAAACGATGGCAACTTGCACCATGACTTTTGACACTCACGGACTCATCAACGAACTCAATTTTAAACCACTTCAAAAATTGCCCACTATTGCAACTGACCACCAAGTATCAATTTAATGAGGTGCTCTGAAAATGATAAGCTGATGGTTCTTTTCATAGTTAAATAGATATTTTCCATAGTTCTATTTCCTGCATCCGGTTCCACATCGCTCACCCTTTTACCTATGCATGTATGTATGTATGTATGTATGTATGAATGTTTGTTTAGTGTTAGTTATGTTTGTGAGTTAGTTAATAAAACTTGTGCACAATATGGATTTGGTTTCTGATTCTCTGCTTGCATACAAAGTCCCTTTTACGATCTTGATCTTGTTACATGCTCTAAGTGCTGTACAAGCTAAGGAATAATAATTTTTTCAATAATTATTGATTGTAATATTAATTTAGCTTACCTCAAAGTTAATCTAATTAACTGACCCAAATATGAATAATTAATCATAATTGGTAATTATGGATTATTATTAATATTTCCCCTTTGAGGTAATATTGTTACACCATCAACAAGGGTTCCTTAAGGCGGGCGTACACGGTGCGATTTTTGCTGTTTTTACGAGCTCGCAGATGATTTTTTTCACTCGGGAGAAATCGAGTGGGATTGGTGATGCTCGCATGGTCGCGGCTCGCAGCGTGTGAGAGGAATTACGAGCCGAGCCGAGCACGTTATGAGCACCTCCCCGACCTCCCGATCATTTTTAAACATGTTTAAAAAATTCGGGGAGTCGGCCCGATTTTCACCAGCTGTCCCCTATTACCAAATCATACACAACCACGTGGGGCTATACCTCAGTGGCAGCAACCATACAGCGTGCGCATACACTGTCTCTCTCTCTCTCACACACACACACACACACACACACCTCTTTCTCTCTCTCTCTCCCTCTCTCTCTCTCTCTCTCTCTCTCTCTCTCATAAGTTTGTATGTTGTCTGCTTTACAAAAAATCATTTGCACACACATTTCTGTCATTTTTTCTATCTGAAGCTCTGCCCGCATGCAACATTGACGGTCTCTGTGTTTAGCGCGAAAGCCCACGTGATTGCTGACGGCTCGGGATAAAATTCGTGCAGGACAGTCGTGCCGTGTACCAGCTGCTTTGACGCGATTATGAGTTAAACTGACTCGCAACGTGTGCAATATCTCACGACCTCCCGAGTGTCCGATCCTGGTCCGAACTCGCACCGTGTACGCCCGCCTTTACCTACATCACTCAGACAAAGTGTCATCACATTGATCCCTAAACCTCAAAAAGATAAACTATTATTAGAAAATTGGTGACCTAAATCATTATTAAATAATGATTATAAAATAATGGCAGCAGTTTTTGCCAAACGTATGAAAAATGCTTTAAATGAGATAATTGATGAAACTCAATGTGGATTCATGAATGGACGCCATATTTCTTCTAATATTCGTTTAGTTATTGATTTAGTACAATATAGCAATTTACTAAATGGCGACCCTTTAATACTATTTTTAGATTTTAGAAAAGCTTTCGATACAGTAAGCCATAAGTTTATATTTGATTCCTTAAAACTCTTTGGTTTCGGGGGATATTTCATAAAAAGTGTAAAAACAATGTACTATGGTAGTAATAGCTCTATTAAACTTACTAACGGAACATCTCCCAGATTTGAAATAAACCAAGGCATCCGACAAGGCTGCCCAATTTCTGCATTCCTTTTTTTAGTTGTAGCTCAAGTGTTAGGCAATTTGATAAACCAATACCCCTTTAAAGGAATTGAAATTCATGAAAGACAAATTAAAATATCGCAACTTGCTGATGACACGACAATCTTTCTTGGTGATAGTTCTGAGGTAGCCTGGGTGCCAGCCCGAACCCCGCCCACAACATTTTTTGGTCGGGAAGTTCGGTCTGGACTCGATCCGTTGAGGAGTAATTATGCTCGGCTCCCAGAAGGCCGGGCCAATCAAATTGCCAGGGCGGGCTTTAATCGATGATGGACAGATGATCTGCGGTTACGTAATCACCCACGTCACCAAAGAGTGCTTGATTTGAATTAGTTTACAACAAAGACGACTGCCGCTGGAGAATTGAGATTTCACGAGTTCACACTTGCAAATAAGTCAGATGCGTATATGACGTGCCAGGGCCGGATTGGGACACATTTTCAGCCCTGGAGTTTCATGCCTTAGACCGGCCCACTTTAGTTCCCAACTGACTATTAAAATAATGTAATTAAACCCTCAGTATATAAGGCCCAATCTTTCAAGGGCTATCTGGCACTTCCCCCAATATGAAGCTTGTTTCCGCCACAAAATAAAAATAAATAAATGATAATTGCAACTTTTTATCTCACAATTGCGAGTTTACATCTCGCAATTCTGACTTTATTTCTCAGAATTGCGAGATACAAAGTCAGAATTGCGTGAAATAAAGTCGCAATTGCGTGTTATAAAGTCAGAATTCTGACTTTCTTTCTCGCAATTGCGACTTTATATCACGCAATTCTGACTTTATAACACGCAATTGCGAGTTTATATCTCGCAATTCTGACATTTTCTCAGAATTGTGAGATATAAACTCACAATTGTGAGATATAAGTCCTATTCTAAGGGGGGAAAAAAGACGGACTTTTTTTTTTTTTCAGAATAGTTTATCTCACAATTCTGACTTTATAACACGCAATTGCGACTTTATATCATGCAATTCTGACTTTATATCTCCCAATTGCGTGTTATAAAGTCAGAGTTGCGTGATATAGTCACAATTGCGAGAAAAAAAGTCCGAATTCTGACTTTATAACATCGTAATTATAATTCATCGTATTTTTCAAAAATATCATTTTCTATTCAGTGCAATATCAGTACACAGGGTTTTATAAATACAGAGGTCCCAAAAGTGATCTAGGGGGTTCGGGGGCATATTATTTTTCCACTGTCATTGGCAAAGAACATCTGACTGTGTTAAATAGGAATCCATTGTAATAAAGTTATTCTCATTATTATGCAATAGGCTATTGCTCTACCTGCTCTCCTCTCTCATCTCCATCTCCTTCTCTCATTCTTCTTCTCTCAGTCTCTTTATCTTTACCTGTAAATCTCCCCTTCCTGAAGATGAGCTTAGATTGATACAGTCTTTGTAAAGTGATTATTTATGTAGGTCGTTTAACATTTCTATCGTAAAACAGCCGTTTAGTTTAGCCACGCCACGCACCTTATCTCGTGAAGCGTCGCGTTGGGATTCGCGCGCGGCCGCGGCTCGCGCTTCTGTGAACTTAAATCCCGCTTGCTTTGATCGGTCATCTCAAACATTTTGCCATTGCCGACGAGCGGTGTTTGAGTGCTGAAGCAGCTCAGATGATGAGGTCGGTTATCGTCGCGATATGCGAATCATTGCAGCAGGTAATATTAGGCAATTATTTCACAACGTTCATTATACACTCAGGAAAAATTACCGAGGCTATTATCCATGTTTTGTATCTCTTATTTTTTGTTCGCACATCTCTAACAAAGTGACTTTATTTTTATTTTTTTGTGGGGCTGCGATAAAATAATAATAAAAAAAAATTGTGGGGCTGCGCTATGACTGGAGCCACAAGGAAAGCATTCAACCCAGTGCCATGACAACACCGGCCCTCCTGGCCAATAAAACAGACCGGCCCACCGGGAATTTTCCCGGTTCTCCCGATTAGCCAATCCGGGCCTGTGACGTGCTGTCCGAGGAGAGGGCTGTGGGCTCGGTAGCCATACTCCCCCCGGTATTCCTGGTTGTGAGAGAACAAGCCAAGACAAGAGTGAGGATTCGGGGTGGTGGAGGGATGCTGAAAAACTGTCAAGGAGTGTTAGGTAAGTTGACAGAGTGAATATGCTTCCTCATGCTGATATAGGGTAACGTTAGACATGGTATTTTTTGATGACAAGTTGATATTGGATTGATTATTTGTACGTGTTCCTCCCGAACTTTGTTTATGAAACATCATGTGTAGATTCCGCCATCGCGTCTGTTATCCAGATAGTGTTCCGACGGGTCGTCCGCGGGACATAGGGTGATTTGAAGGGTTAACTTTATGAAAGACAAAAAAAAAAAAAAAGTCGCATTTTACAAGTCGCATATCTATGGAAAGCTGAGATTCTTGTGATTCTAACGATATAAGCCATTTTAGGATACAATAAACACAGCGGGTACAATCTGTGTCTTTGTCAGACCACCAACAGCCAAATAAACAAACAGGAAGTGGAAGACACTTGCCTAAAAAGCCTTCTGTTCGTCCACTGATCCATTACATTGCAACAACAATGGTTTAGTTACACTGTAAAGGCTCCATACAATCAATTTAGCGAAGTATTTAGTCCATAACACATTTATATATCAATAAACATCCACTTACTGTGAATAGTAGCATTCCAAGTTAGCCGACAGAGCTCTCAAAACTATCGAACATACTATGGTAAATCTTCAAATTACATGTCAATATTACAGCTATTTTGACTTCAAAATGGCCGCTGACCCCTGAACTTTTGAGTGACAGCGGATTTCAGCGAATCACGGAGTTTAAGGGGGGTTTTTCCTCCAGCTTGAGCCAGTCACAGCGCATTAGGGAACACGGTCCACCTTTCGCTTTGACGGACATTTGGCTACTCCAATTGGAGCAATGTTAGAAATGATTGACGTTTTGAATAGCCAATGATCTCCTGAAGACATTGATATGCAATTTTTATGGGAAGGATTCAAACAGCGTCAGCAATGACGTTGCGCAATGTTTGTTGTCGATCGTGCACTCGTGCGCAAAGCTGCGCTCGCTATAGCAAATGACTTTGGAAGGCTATTTTGATGGGAAATCGTCTCTTTTGACAAGTAAGTGTGTTATTATACATATACATGCAAATATAACATATTTTACGTGTTTTTCTGAGTATCTTATGTTTGTGTTTCACTGTTTTGAGATGGCCAATGCTAACTGGTGATGGCTAAGCTTGTCCTCAAGCGTAACGTTATGTGTGCATTGAGCGCTCATGTTACTGTTGTGTTGGACATTTATCAGTTTGTTTATGTCCCTGTGTGTCTTTATTCACGGATTTGTGTTTGTCCGTGTTTGTTTGTGTGTGTTTGGTGCTTTTAGCGCTCTTGTTATTGTTATGAGGGTGCGTGAATCGCTGTTTATGTCCCTGTTTGTCTTTATGCACGGGTGTGTGTGTGTGTGTGTGTGTGTACTTGTTTTCATGACAACTGAGGACATTTTTATGATAACACACCTGCAAATGAGGACACTCGGGAAAATAGGTGATTTATGAGGACATTTTGGGTGTCCTCATTTTTCAAATGGCTTTAAAAACATACTAAGCAGTGTTTTTTATTAAATGTAAAAATGCAGAATGTTTCCTGTGATGGGTAGGTTTAGGGATAGGGGCAGTGTAAGGGGATAGAATATACAGTTTGTACAGTATAAAAACCATTATGCCTATGGAATGTCCTCACAAATCACATAAACATGGCTGTGTGTGTGTGTGTGTGTGTGTGTGTGTGTATATATATATAAAATAGTACACAATACATAAAAGATATAAATTATTTGTTTGTTTTTTTTTTGCTTTTTTTATATCACAGAAAAACATCTGACATTGAACTGGATGACGAATGGGAGTCAGCAGAAAGCCATATGATGGACATCAAAGAGGAACCCTATCCTTCACCTTCCTAGAGAGGTTCAATAACCAAAGAAAAACCTAATCATAAATTTGTTAATAGTTTGATATATATGTAGTGTATAAAATACTAATATTAAATAATATTTTAATACCATAACACTTGTTTTGTATTGTTATTTGCACAAATTTCAGTTTCAAGAATGGCAAAAAAACAATATAATGTGTTTATGCTTCAGTTACTACGTGTCAACAATTATTTACAGTGAATCTGAATAAGGAATAGAATAGCTCTAAGTGTAACCTTTCATTAGAGCCCAAAATTTTGCCTGTACAGTAAAGCATTCAAGAATAGCAGCATGTTATGTGTCTGTGGTTACAAAGTGTCATTTGGAGTCTCCAAGTGGCCTTTTTTGGGGAGCGCCTAGACATAAACTTAGATAAACCTGTGTAAAACACTCATTAGCTTAGGTTTTGTTATCAACATTTAAATTGGGCTTGGTAAGGCTTCATGCTGTGATCCCACTGTGTTTTCCAGCTAATACCTCCCAGCTATAGTTATCTGCAGGCATCTTTTTACAAAAAAAAAGTTAGGCGGAAATTTTTTCCCTCTTTTTTAGTGTGTTCAAAGTTCTATTACTCAATACCAGTGAGACTTACAGTGATTCTGACTGTTTGGGAACAAACCTCAAAGTGTCCCCTTTCAAAAGAGACCAATACCATGCATATACTCCAAATGGTTCAAGAACAGCATGCAATTTAATTTGGGTAGGCCTTTTTTAGGTGTTTTTGGCAGAATTTGCAGGAACGCTAACAGATATCCACAGCGCATTCATTTTAAAAGAGGAACAGAGAGCCGCGACATTTTGTTGGTTGAAAATATGAATGAAGAACATGCGTCATTTACTCCGTTGCTCTGATTTGTTGTAGGTCTATCCAATTTAGTGCAGTGGTTCAGTTGAGACACGCCCCATAATTAAAGTCCTATGGAGCAGTATCAGACTCACATTCTGACTAGAATATGAGTATGACGAAGTCAGGCTAGTTCTGAGGTACCTTTGGCTCTGAATATGATTAATAGCTTCTCAAAATTCTCTGGATTGAATTTAAATTTGTCTAAATGTGAGATCCTACAACTTAAAAACAACAACCTATCCACTGTGTGTAATATTCCTGTTAAAAGTATGGTAACCTATTTGGGAATTAAAATTTCTAAAACCAGTGATGTAATGGTCAACTCTAATTTCAGGCCTGTTATTGAAAAAAATACAAAAGAAATACAACTCATGGTTAACAAGAGATCTTTCTATTCAAGGGAGAATTCTATTGAGTAAGGCAGAAGGTCTTAGCAGCTTTTCTCTTCACTTAGTGCCCCAAAGGATATATGCTCACAATTGGATAAATTACTCTTTAATTTCATCTGGAGAAACAAACCTCATAAAATTAAGAAAAGCGTCCTTGTTAATAAATTATCTGATGGTGGGTTAAATGTACTTAATGTTACTATTTTTAACCAAATTCTAAAAATTAATTGGCTTAAAAACTTTTTTAAAAATCAAACAAGTATATTCAATATAGTGCCACATGTTTTATTTGAAAGACTTGGGGGATTACATTTTTTGTTGCAGTGTCCTTATATAACTGGTAAACTTCCAATTGCTTTGGCCAATTATCACAAACAAGCATTACTGTTCTAGTCACTTTTATACAAACATAATTTTTCTCCTAGCAGGTGTTTTATATGGAACAATGGTAATATAATTTATAATAAGAGATCATTGTACATAGAGAATTGGGTTCGACACAACATTTTAATTGTAAACCAGCTTATTGACAAGAATGGGCAATTTTACACGTACCCTAATTTTATTTCAAAATATGGTTTATTTGTAAATGAAAAAGAATTTAACAATGTAATTAAAGCTATCCCTAATGGCATAATAATAATAACCAAATTCTCAGATGTAGATATTAATAACACAACCTTACAAAATCCTCAACTTTTTGTAAATGGTCTCTCCTTGTTTGATAAAGGACTTAATAACAATTTTATTTAAAAAAATCCTTTAATGTCGGTTCCAGTCCTCCATGTAAATCAAAATGGCTTAAACCTTATTGTATATCTTGGCACAGCATTTGGACATTACCCTATAAGTATGTTATTTCTAATAAAGTAAAAGAAGTAATGTACAAAATGATTCATAGATGTTATCCTGTAAATGCAACCATTATTAGATATATTCATACTGTTTGTGATAAATGCACTTTTTGTAACACATCACTTGAAGATATTGAACATTTATTTTTGTATTGCCCTTTTTCTATTTCTTTTTGGACTGACTTTAAAATAGACATGACAACAAAAATAAACAGACATTTTACTTTGTTTCCAAAACCCATATTTTTCTGAAAAACAAAATTATATCATTAATCTTTTAATTATTTTGGCGAAGTTTTATATTCATAAGACAAAAATAACTAAAAAGAAACCCTCCTATATTATCTTTTATAACACTGATCTCACAATATACTTAGAAACTCTTTCAAACATGAGATCACAAAACAAAAAGCTTATAAAAACAATACAAATTTTAAAGCTTTCCAAATACATATAACTGCCCTGATACTATAAACTTTCATTTAATTTCTGTATCTTATTTATTTTATTATTATTATTATTATTATTATTGTGTACATTTATACTTTAGTTGTTGTTGTTATTCTGTGGTTTATACATTTTGAATTGTATTTACAATGCCTTGTGTTTATTTAGTTTTTTTGTTGCATTGTACTTGAAATGTTTGTAATTTAACAAAAACATTTTTTAAAACACAGAGAAAGAGAAAGGAGATCGTGCTGCTCACACAGAAACATTTAGCCTGGAAATCTATGGAATTATTTTGTGACAATAATAATGAACGTAACTTTTCAAGAAACTAATGAAAATATAAATTGAAACTGAATAAAATATCTTTGAAACTGAAAAAGAATAAATCGCAGGCAAATTTTTTGACTTCATTTTTAATACACTGCATGTTTTGCAAACTGTTTTCTCAACTTTCTATCGCTGATCTGAACTTACAAATGCGCTTCCAGAGTTTTCATTTACGCTTCTGAAGTTTTCGTTTACGCTCCCTGAGTTCCCTTTCAAATGGTAACTCAATATTACGCCAGCTATGACGTATATGGGAAACTCCTCCCTTCTCCACTTTCGCTGAAATCTTATGGGCTAACGCCAGCTGGGGACAGCTGGCCAATTGACGCGAAGCATTCAAATACTGACAGGTTAGCGGGCAGTATAAAATGCATGGGCACGAAAATTACCCCAAAATCTCTTTCTTCACGCTAGAAGTCTTTTCTAAGTCATCGTGGAAGTTGCAATAGAGGACTACTCACCCCTGTTTTCCTCTCCGCATCCGATGGCTGCTACATGCCAGATTTGTGCGGGTCCCATTGACCCGCCCGACCTTCACCAGTTCTGTGTCACCTGCCTGGGCCTCGCCCACGCCGAGACGGCACTCACGGACGACACGTGCACCCACTGCGCCGAGCTGCCAGTGCGCACCCTCAGAGCCAGAAGAGAAGTGGCTTGGGCAACAGCGGGGATGAGACCCACTGCCTCCAGCGAGCCGCTGGTGGGCCCTCCCCCGCCCGAAGACGAAGTTTCCTTCGGAGCTGGCGAGGAAGACGACTCCATGTCGCACTCGGCGTCGGAAAAGGATTGGGCGTCTCAGTCAGACCGCCCCGTCCAAGAGGGCCCTGCAGACCTCCAGGAGGAGCTCGTCAGGGCCCTCAGCAAGGCCGTCACGGAGCTGGACCTCGCTTGGAACGCACTGGACAAGCCTGTGAAAAGTAAGCTGGACATGTGGTATCTCCAGTCGAGCCGCCGCCGGGCCGCATCGAGGAGAAGAACCCCGTTCTTTCCAGACGTGCATGAGCATGTGATGAAGTCATGGGCTGCACCCCAATCGGCGCGCACCCACTCCGCCACGCAGGCCATGTTCGCGCACGTGGATGGGGCGGAAGCCCACGGGTATGTGCGCATGCCCCCCGTCGAGGAGACTGTTGCCGCACACCTGTGCCCGTCTTCCTCTGCATTGGGTTCGGACCGCAGCCTGCCTTCCAAGCCGTGCAGGTTCACGGCCCACCAGGCAGACAAAGCCTATGCATCTGCAGGGGAGGCAGCGTCTGCTCTTCACGCCATGGCAATACTCCAGGTGTTCCAGGCAAAACTGCTTCAATCCCTCGACGGCGGCGCAGCTGATGCGGACGTCATTAGGGATCTGCGCACGGCAACTGATCTCGCGCTGATGGCTACTAAGCACTCTGCTCAAGTCATCGGCCGTTCCATGGGGTTCATGGTCGACCTTAACAGGCACCTATGGCTTACCCTAGCTGACCTGAAGGACGCGGACCGCAAGACGCTCTTAAACGCTCCAGTCACTCCCTCCGGCCTCTTTGGTGACACCGTGGAGTCTGTCACGGAGCGTTTTTCCGAGACGCAAAAGTGCGCCAAGGCAATGAGCCACGTGATGCTCCGTCGCTCACTCCAGTCATCTTCTGCGAGGTCCCGCTCTTCTTCGGCACCTCGCCAGGCTCAAGGACCGGGTAGACAGCCCACCGTGGCGCCCCGCTCCGAATTGGACGCTTGTTTCGGCTGAAACAAGCAGTGGTCAGGGCCTGGAAGGAAACTTCAGGGTCAGAGGAGGAGCCCGCGCCACGAGAGAGCCAGCGCGCCATCCTCGGCTACCAAGCGTCTTCCTGACAGAGCGGTCAAGAGGAAGAGAGAGCGCGCCGGAGGCGTACCTGCCTCAGGCCTGTGGTCGGAGTCACAGAAAAGGTGGCACATAAACCGTTTGGAATTGGAAGCGGTGTCTTTAGCCCTACAAGCCTTTCGGTCGAATTTGGAGCAACAACATGTACTGATTCGAACCGACAACACGTCTGTGGTCTCGTACATAAATCGCCAGGGCGGCGTGCCCTCCAGAGCTCTATTCAAACAGGCACCGAGCTGGCCGAATCAGCCCTGGTTCGCGGACCTGAGAGAGTTAGTGGTGGCTCCCCCATGGCAAATCCCCCTCAGGAAGGACCTGCTGTCTCAGGCGAACGACACGATATAGCACCCCAGCCCCGAGCTGTGGAACCTTCATGTGTGGCCGCTGCTGGGACCCTAATTGAGCGGGACGCGCAAGCCTTCAATTAGGCGCCTCTACGCTCTGAAGTGGGGAGCATTGGAGACTTACACACGTTTTCAGTGAACGATGATTGCATCTGTTTCGGACCTGTCGACTGTAATGTCACTCTCCGGCCGAGACCAGGTTACATTCCGAAGTCACTCAATGCATCGTTTAGAGCACAGGTTGTTTCCCTGCCCGCCTTATCTGCTGAGCCGCCAGCCTCGCGCGACGCTGATACTCAGAGCGGCCGCCTTTCGTCAGTTGGACCAGCTGTTCATGTGCTTTGGTGGATGTAATAAGGGACATGCTGTTTCAAAACAGAGACTTTCTCACTGGATAGACATACCTCTAGACCAGGCCCATGAGGAAGCAATTGCCCTCGTAGGAATTACGAGGAATTATGTCTTGCTGCTGGCTGGTCTTCCCAGAACACATTCGCCAGGTTTTACAAGCTGGATGTACCCTCTGTAGCGTCACAAGTACTTTCGTGAGTTAAGTTTTATTCATGTGTTATGAACTGTTATAACCAGCTATACAGTAGTTACCATGGCTGCTAACTCTGTGTTATGGTTTATAAGGTTTATGCAGTTGTCACCGCAAACGCCGTCGACACGTGTTTAACTCTCGTGCTTATTGTGTTGTGTCTGCCCTATTCAGTGCAGCCTTCACGTTCATTGCATTAAGTTATGCAAGTTTTGTTAGGGTCGGAGCAGACGTCTCATTGGTCTTGTTCCGCCTATCAGATGCGAGTACTCTTAGCGATGCGGCTATTGGCTAGAACTGTTTTGCTTACGTGTGGGTGTGGTTGACCCCGTTCAGGGCTTATCTTCACTGCTCTCACGGCGGGATTTAATACAGTTCCCATATACGTCATAGCTGACGTAATGTTGAGTTACCGCCTTGAAAGGGAACGTGTTTTTTGTTTTTTTTTGAAGGGATAAGTGAAAGAGAATTTTAAATATTTCAATTAATAATCTCATTTAATACAGTTGTATTTTTTCAATATAAATTATTTTATTTGATTGGTAACAGCCTAGTGTCTTATTCTAATTGAATGTATTGATCAAATTTAAGAATTTGAAATGAAAGATGGAGCCCTGGCCTTTATAAAGGTAAAAAAAAAAAAAAATCTGATAAGAGTGTTTTCCAACAGTGATTTAATGAAACATTGACAATTTAAGTTTGAAGGGAGTAATGCCTCTGTATAGGCTATTAAGGAAATGTAATTTTGCCAAAAGAAGAACTTTTATTTTAAATAAATGTTATTTTTAAATCAGCCTACTTCAGTGTGATTTTTTACCATATTGCCATGCTTATAGGTTCGGGCTGTTGGCGGCTGGATTCTTTTTTTTTAACAGCGGATTCAGGTGACTCAAAATGCACCAGATTAATGAATTTATCTTTAAAATGTTCACAATTTTCTTCCGGGGGGGCATGCCCCCGGACTACCCTAGGGGTACCGACTTTTTTACATAGCTGCCAATCGATTTCTCTGTGTTACATATCAAATATTTGTAAAGTGCCACTCTCCTTTCTGCCCTCAGTTACAGGGGGGCTTGTACGCTTTTATGTTTCCCAACTACAATATTTGTCTAATAATAAACAGATTGGATGATTTTGTTTATTTATTTGCTGTTTGTGATTCCATACATGTTGTACCACGTCACCATACTGTATGTTACTATTATGGTGGTGGGATAGACATTGATTCATAGTGGCCAGTACGTCCCCCCCAATGTCAAAGTCATTCCTACGCCCCTGGCTGCAAACATCAATAACAGCTTTAAACAGATCAAAACACATGTGAAAAAGAAGCAGAAACAAGTGATATCATATGTAATATGCACATGTAAAATAACGCGATCACCAACATTAATCAGCATATATATCAAACTGCCTAAAGTTACTGAATGAAATGTCAACCCAGGATGAGCTTCAGGACTGTGAAGCTTTGAGGTGTTGATGGACTCGATCTACTCTACGGTTTGAACACACACCTTCCAGCCAATCAGAATCGAGTATTCAGACAGACCATGGCCTAATCCTAACCACTGACTCTGCCGTAGATTAAGTCTCTGTTTCTGATTGTGAAGTTCCTGCTTATCTGAGCTGTAGATCCTGAACTGAGACTGAAGAGTGTCATTGAATCAAACATGAATAAATACAGGGATTAAAGTTCTCCGTCGCTACGACGGATTTCCGTCAATTGTAGGGTTCCTGCCTGTCCTTAATGTCTTAAATTTACTTTTCATAATTTTAAGGGCGTAAATAGGCTTACATTTCTCAAATAGTTTAATAAATGTCTTAATTTTAGTGTGAATAGGCCTTAACCCTCTGGGGACCAAAAACGCGCCCGCGCGTTTTGCTCGTTTTTTTTTTTAGCAATGAAAAATAAACACAAAATGCTCTGTTAATTTTGATCTTTCATTTTCGTGTAATACATCAATCGATCCTGTTCAGTTTCTATTTTTTTTCTGTATACTCACAATAAAAATAAAGTGTTTTGCTTTTTGACAAATAAAGAAAAATTAACATGATGCTATTTCTGCCTTCTCTCTGTCAGTAAACTCCCATTTGAAACGCGTTCGAAAATGATCTATAACTCCGCGAAAATTCAGTCAAACAGGCAAACAGACCCACGGGCATAAAGATCGCAGCTTTTAAATGAAGTAATTTATATAAAAAACAAATATTATCAGCTTCTGTAATCTGTATAAAAAGAGAGCGACTCCAGTCGAGCTCATTACGAGCCATTCAAAAGTAATTTGACCACGCCCCGGAGAGCGCGTGCTATTCAAATGCAAATTCTGAGAACCATTTCAGTCTGTGAAACGCCCCCACATCAGCTGTAAACAAAGAGGCATAATATAGCCTACCTTATGGAGAAAAGTTTCCGTGCTGATATGAGGAGCAATATGAGGAGCAGATCCCGCTGAGGAGTGAGGTAGGCTAAGTTATCCTTTCTCAAGTGTTAATGTGGAATAACGTTATGGAATAACGTTAGTGTAGGCCTATGTAAACAAAAAGATGAATCGCGTTTCTATAATATGAATCGCGTTTCTGTGAGATGAATGAAGGGTACATATTTGTAAAGACTGTTTAGCCTAAATATGAATCGCGTTTCTGTGAGATGAATGAAGGGTACATATTTGTAAAGACTGTTTAGCCTAAATATGAATCGCGCGTCTGTGTGTGAAAGAATAAACTGCTTTGCTATAGCCTACTGAGATGAGTAAAAATCGACTGAAATATGTTGAAATAAAATGTATTTGTATAAGCAACGTATTAAACTGCAAATTAACATTTATAGGCTATGCCCTAATATTTCATAAAAACAACGTTACAGTCAGGCGAAGTATGAAAGACAACATTTTGTTGACTAGATTTGGGTACAGTTTTTACTGTAGAATAGACTGTCACATCAAATAAGCTTTTCTGCTCATATATATATATAAAAAATACTATTTTGTCAAAAATAAAGTCATAGACTAAGATGTTCCAATGTTGGCTATATTCAAACTAATGAATACATATGATAAAATGTAGGCCTATAATCTTTTTTTTTTTTTTACAAAGAAAGAGTACTTTTTTGCAGAAATATTGCTGAAATTGTAATTATTGTTGTAATTGTAACCTTTTTAATAAAATAGCAAAACATATTTACAAGATAGATGTAAGCAAAATCTTAAATGGTCAATATAAGTCTTCTTCAAAATATATATTTTGTCCTTGCATTGTGGCTCAGTCAGTGTCACACCTGAATGAATGGCTAATTATGCAGAGTCATTATGCAGAGTGGGTGGGACTGGGTAATCTAAGGTGTAAACTACTCCTCCCCCTCGCATATTGGCTTTCCAAGCAAAACCTGTTTTACACCATTTAAATCAATGTATTTTTTTTTTGTGAACGATAAAGCAAGACTATTTTCACATCATTTTGAAGCTAGAACTCGAAGAGACAACATCCATTAGTCAAAAGTCTTGTGGGCACATATTTTGCATGAGTTTTGTGGTCTTATTTCAGCAACTTTCATTTTTATTTTTTTAAATAACCACGCATAAACATTATTCTCTTAAAAATACAAACATCTACATACATGTTGCTCGCATATTATGGTAGGCCTGTTTGTGCTATATAGAGTGAATTTACACCTTTGCCATTAACATGTTTATAAATAACTGAAAAAAGCACAAATGTCAGAGCATGTCAGAACATCTCAAGGGCCCCAAAAACAGCTTGGTCCCCAGAGGGTTAAATTCAGGAAAGACGAGGTGTATTCACCCTGCTGCTGAGGGGGATGTGATAAAGCCTGGAGTGGAGCGAAAGCACGTTCCTCTCTCCACTCTAACCATTCTGTTATCACTCCGCTCTGGGTCCACTCCAGGTTTTACATTCCCGCTCACGGAAAAACTGCTCCGTGTTCACTCCGATTTCAAAGTTATTCTAATATGTTTATTTTTTTTATATCACGAACGTCTGAACACAACAGTTATAATACTATATGTAACGGTTTGGAAAGTATTCTACACGTTTAATAAACAGAATTGCACAAAAATGTCCAAATGTAGTGAACCTGTCTATAGAGAGAAATGCACATTTTATACAGATTACATAAGACAGTAGTCTGTTTCTTTTCGTTTTGAATTGTTTTGTCTAAAATTTCAAGCTTTCTATTTATATATTTCTCATGCCTGTGAAGTAGCCTATACACTGAGTTTTGGTTCATTTACGAGACGAACTCCAGTTTACAAGCAATGCAAGTGATCGCGCCGGCGCCTCCATGTCCTGATTATTGTCTGCTATATTTGCTTCTCATTTATTAAATCATATGAAACTAAATGTGTTTTCTTTAATAGCTACAACACGTATAGTAGGCCTACATTACAGAGAAATTTTATGTTGGAGCGGAATTTGAGCGAACGTGTTTTACCGGTGAGCATGTGGTGCTATTTTCTAATAATAATTGAATAATTCCCAGCGATCATCGTATATTATTTTTGCTTGAAATGAAATTCACGTAAATCATTCCCAGCTAACGTATAAAGTAAGTTGCATAATTTATTGGCACTTTTTGGTCATTGCATGACTTACTAATTGACATCAACTACGATGTTGCATCATGCTTGTAGTTTACATTTACATTTTACATTTAGTCATTTAGCAGACCCTTAGGACTAAATTAAGCGAGTCATCGTGAAGAGGCAAAAAAACAACGCAAGAAGTGCTCAAAATACAAAGTTCAGGCATTATTCAGAGTAGCATAAGCCCGATAAGCGAGGATTTAAAAGAAAAGGAAAGTGTTTTTTAAATTTATTTATTTATTGTTTTTTTTTTTATGAGGTTAAGTGCTCACGGAAGAGATGGGTTTTGAATGTTGTCAGGGATTCTGCATTCCGGATGAGGGTGGGGAGAGCATTCCACCAGCATGGAACTGTGAATGAGAATGTTCTGGAAAGTGATTTTGTGGCTCTCTGTGATGGAACCACGAGATGTCGCTCGTTGACCGATCGTAGGCTTCTGGTAGGGATGTAGACTCGTAGGAGTGAGTGAAAGTAGGAGGGAGCTGAGCCTGTGATAGATCTGTAAGCAAGCGTCAATGCCTTGAACTTGATGCGGGCAGCGAGAGGTAGCCAGTGCAGAGAGATGAACAGAGGAGTGACGTGGGCCCTCTTGGGCTCGTTGAAGATGAGACGAGACGAGCTGCAGCGTTCTGAATCATTTGTAGAGGTTTAGTTGCACATGATGGAAGTCCAGCCATAAGAGCATTGCAGTAGTCAAGCCTAGAGATGACCAGGGCCTGGACGAGAAGTTGTGTTGCTTGCTCAGTTAGGAAAGGCCTGATCTTCCTGATGTTGTGCAGTGCAAACCGACATGATCGAGTGGTCTTTGAAATGTGATCTGTGAAGGTCAGCTGGTCATCAAATGTTACTCCAAGATTTCTGACCGACCTTGATGGGGTGATTGATGATGAATCTAGCTGGATAGTGAAGTCGTGCTGTAGAGACGGATTGGCAGGGAGGATGAGAAGCTCAGTCTTTGCCAGGTTGAGCTGCAGGTGATGTTCCTTCATCCATGCCGAAATGTCCGCCAGACAGCTTGAGATCCGTGCAGCTACTGTGGGATCATCTGGTTGAAATGAGAGGAAGAGCTGTGTGTCATCAGCATAGCAGTGGTAGGAGAAACCATGTGCCTGTATGATGTGTCCCAGTGATGTGGTGTAGATGGAGAAGAGGAGGGGTCCCAGCACTAAACCCTGAGGAACCCCTGTGGTCAGTTGATGTGCTCTGGATACCTCGCCTCTCCATGCGACCCTGAAGGACCTACCTGTGAGATAGGACTCAAACCAGTGGGGTGAAGTTCCTGTGATGCCCAGTGATGAGAGTGTGGACAGAAGGATCTGATGATTCACTGTGTCAAAGACAACAGATCCAGGAGAATGAGAACTGAAGATTTGGAAGCAGCTTTTGCGATCCATAGGGCTTCTGTGATCGACAGTAATGCCGTCTCAGTTGAATGTACTTTCTTGAAGCCGGATTGGTTGACATCCAGCTGGTTGTTCAGAGACAAGAAGGATGTTACTTGGTTGAAAACAGCTCTTTCAAGTGTTTTCGCAATGAATGGTAGGAGAGAGATAGGTCTGTAATTCTCTACAAATGATGTGTTTAGTGTTGCTTTTTTAAGCAGTGGAGTTACCCGAGCCTGCTTGAATGCTGTAGGGAAAGTGCCAGTCTGGAGGGATGAGTTGATGATGTGTGTGAGTGCTGATAGAAGTGTGGGAGAGATGGCTTGTAGAAGGTGTGAGGGGATGGGGTCTAGAGGGCAGGTGGTAGGATGACTGGAGAGGAGAAGTTTAGATACTTCTTCCTCGGTTAGCGGAGAGAAGGAGGAGAGAGGGTAATTGGCTTTGGAAGGGGTCGGTCTGGGTTCCTGTGTGTGTAGAGCTGAGAACTGACTGCTGATAGTTGTTGTTTTGTTGGTGAAGTTAGCAAAATTGTCAGCAGTTAAAGAGGAGGTGGATGTGGACAGAGGAGAGAGTTGAATGTCTTGAAGAGTGATCGTGTGTTGGAGGAGCTGTTGATCTTGTTGTGGAAGTAGGAAGATTTTGCAGCATGAACATCAACAGAAAAGGAAGAGAGGAGAGATTTATACATACTCAGGTCAGATGTGTCTTTTGATTTGCGCCATTTCCTCTCCGCTGCCCTGAGTTCAGTCCGGTGTTCACAAAGAACCTCAGATAACCAGGGGTTAGAGGGAGTAGCGCGTGCAGGCCTGGAGGAGAGTTTCTTTTGTGCTTTTGTGCTTTTGTTCTTTTGTGCTTTATTTATAATGAGGTGACAAATGCTGCCGCATTTGTGCGTGTAATTGAAGAGGGCACGAAGTGTCACAATAAATGGGAAAAACGAGTCCAAAAAGACGTATAATATGTGGATCTGGCAACACGGAGTCTGCACCTGCGCCCTCACTCACAACACACTCTCAAGCCCCGTTCACTGCGCTAGCTTCTCACAGCGACATGCACAACAACAGTGTGCACCTGTATTTATTTACTTTATATAACTGTATTTATATACTCTATTCATGAGTTTTATTTGTTTACAAACAGGAAAAATGTCCACATCTACAATACAAAATGTTGTCTTTACTGTTTTATTGTTCTTTATTGTTTCTTTTATTGTTTTGAGTTACTAGAATATGCAATGGAACAGATCGTTGTCATGTATTTAATATATTGATTCATTCATTTATTCATCTTTCCATTCATTCATTCAATTTTGCTTCTAAGATTAATGCGTAGGTTTTGTTGTTAAACATTTAGCGACAGCGCTTTCCTTCACTCTCACCAGCAGAGGTCCTAGTCGAGCTCTGATTTGAAAAGCTTAGAGTAATGAACCTTTTTCGATACAATTGTGTTGAAAGCTTCGCTGGTTCAGAAAGCTTCACTTCGCCATCACTAATATTTTTGTTGTTTTGTTGCTGTTTTGTTGGTTGTAGGAAGCATAGGAAGATGAAGATCATGTTCAATAAAGGCTTTAAAAATTCCATACATGCAAACAATCCAAAAGGCAAGCGAGCAAACTATTATATTAAATATTATATAAAAAAATATTAATGTGACCAAACCAATGAGAAACACAGCTACTTAAATAGTAAGGCAAACGAGGGTAATTAATGACACACATCTGAACAGAATGACTAATCATATCAGTAACCATAGTAACTCATGAGTGGTAACTCAATGTCATGTTGTTGGCCTTATATGCCTGGACAATGGCCTCCCACCACCCAATGTGACAACCTCTGTTTTGACAGAGGCTGCCCTTTTCTTGGCCTGCCGTAGCAGAGTGTTGGTGTGACTGTCGCAGTTTCTCCGTGGCACTCAGATAGCCCCGAAGGGCTCGCACTGGACATAATTGTTCCATTGTTTTGCTATCTTGTGTGTCAGACACAGAACGATTGAGTGCTACCAACTCAATTGGTTGATTCCTAAATTATGTTGAGAGCCTTTTGGGTAGGAATGAGGGGTTAGGCCACAATGTCACCATTGTTCCATCCGCATTCCAACGCATACAGGACGTATTGGTTGACAATGCGTGGAGCTCACTAACACGTTTGGCTGACGTTATTGTCAAAAGGAATCCCTTCTTTATTGAAAGTCACTTCAGGTCACAATGCTCCATTGGTTCAAAGGGGTGTTGTGTAAGTGTTCTTAAAACCAGAATGAGGCCCCCTAACAGTTGGAGCAGGGTGCAATCGCTGAGCACCTTTCAGAAAGTGGCTGATTAGAATATGTGACCCTAGTGATTGATCATTTACCTTTACATGCTGGGCAGAAATTGCAGCCACATATACCTTTAGGGTAGAGGGAGCCCTGTTATTGTCTAGCAGGGACTGCAGAAAACATAACACTATTGGCACCGGGCAGTGGTCTGGGACCAACCTTCTTGGTGTACACCAGTCAGTGAAAAGCTTCCACCTACAAGCGTAGATATTCCTGGTGGAAGGTGCTCTAGAATTCAGGATTGTGTTTTGCACCTTAACATCACGAGACTTCAACAGTAACTCTGTCTCCTCAGTGGCCAGACACAGAGCTGTAGCCGATCTGGGCATGGGTGCCAAATCTGCCCCTGCAACTGAAGGAGCAGGTCCTGCCTCCTGGGTAGGCTCCAGGGCTCCCCATTGAGAAGCTGGCATAACATTGGGAACCAAGGCCTGTCTGGCCAGTTCGGTGCCACTAGGAGCATCCTGTGGTGCCCTTGAAGAACTATGTGAAGAGTTGGCAGAATTAAGGGGATCGGGGAAAAGCATACAGTAGAAGATTTGGCCAGGCATGCGCAAACGCATCCTGACCCAACGGGCTGGACTTCTCTGTCCAGGAGAACCACAGGGGGCAATGGGTCGAGGTCTCTGAGGCAAAAAGATCCACCTGTGCTCTGCCAAATCGCCACCAAACCATCTGAACTACTTCTGGATTGAGTCTCCATTCTCCTGGCAAAGGTCTGTGGCGAGACAAGAAGTCTGCCACCACATTCAACACTCCCGGTATATGCATCGCCCTGATGCTTGTGAACCGAGGGAAGGTCCATGTCAGAAGGTCTTGTGCTACTCTCAGAGACGGTGGTTGATATGATATACCACCGATGTATTGTCCGTTCTTATGAGAATATGGTGGTTCAATAGGGCCGGCGCAAAGTGCTTCAGAGCTAATTGCACTGCTTGTAGCTCCAGGGTATTTATGTCTTTTGTGGCTTGCCCGGGTTTCCATGACCTCCTGATCATCCTGTGCTGCCACACTGCCCCCCAGCCAATTAACGAAGCATCTGTCTGTATTACCTCTCGGTGAGAGGGAATCACACCCAGAGCTACCCCTTTCGTCAGGAATGACCTCTCTTTCCATGGTTTCAAGGTAAGGAGGCATCGTTCTGTCACTTTGACTAGTCTGCTCTTGTGCCATGTGGGGTTCAGGTGAAGAATCCAGGGGTTTATCCATCTCTGATAAGGGCACAGTGAAAGAAGGCCCAGTGGTATCAGCGCAGCTGCTGCTGCTAGCATGCCCATCAATCTGAGCACCACTCTGAATGGAAGCTTGATCTGTTTCCGGAAACGCTGGAGAAAGAGCAAGATGCTGTCCACCCTCTGAGGTGATGGGAATGCTTTCATCGATCTTGAGTCTAGAGTGATGCCTATGAACTTCACCGACTGACATGGGACCAACTGCCTCTTGCTGAAGTTCACCCTGAGACCCAACTGAATGACATGGGAAATCAGCAGATTGGTCTGTTCTGTTCCCTGCTCTTCAGATGGAGCACAGAGGAGCCAGACCTCCAGACCCCTGCCTCTTGGAGCCCGAATTAATTGTTGTCCTCGTGCTCTAGGGTACTGCACAAGCTGATCTAGCTGCCTTGGCTGGCTCCTCTGGACAGCACCTGAGCAAACTAAAGGTTGAGAGCGAGTAAGATACCGTCCCCCATACCCTTGTCTAAATTGTGATGGTGGAGTCCCTCTTAAATCTGCCAGCTGCTGTCTGGTCTTATTTGTCTGAATGCTCTTTTCCAGAGTTTGCTGTGCCGCTGGTCCAAACAGTTGGCCTAGGACTACAGGGAGGTCATGAAGTGTTCTCCTACAGGCATCTGACAATGGAGACTGTGCCAGCCATACTTGGCGGCATGCCTGAGTGAATGTTGACATGAGTCTACCCAATTCTCTTGACATGAATGCGAACGCTTGCAATGACGCATCGCTTAGGATTTGGACTGAAGGATCACCCAATAGGTTGGAGAGACTGGGATAGCGCCAGCATAAGATGGGAGAGTGAATTCCCTATACGACCCAATGCGTGCTGCAGTATTGTATGCTTGACTAAGAAGATCGTCCGTGATTCTGCACTGAGGTCGCGGGCAGCGACCATTAGGTCTCCAAGCCTCTTCCAGTGATATGATGAAAGAGGCGATAAATGGATCCACTTTAGGCATCTGACCCAGGCCATAAGAGTCCGGTTTGTGCATAGCTGCCAGGGCCCTGCTTGGGGATTAGCCCAGCACCTCTGTAGTTCCTCAATATAATCTTTAGATGGGGGAATGCTAAGAGCAGATGGCTTTGCCATCCCTCTGAAAAAGGCACTGGAGGGAGCTGCCACTATAGGGGCAGTGTCCAGGCTTAATCGTGCCAACGCAATCTGGATGGCTTGTCTCACTACATCCTGATCAGATTCTACTCCTTCCGCTGAACCCTGTGCCGTGTTCTGAGATTCATCATGAGAGAACTGAGAGTGGACTCCCGATAAGAATTCTTCATTACCCTCCTCACAAAACTGGTTTTGAGAGGCTGCCATTGACAGCATATCCTCCTCAGGAATAGGTAATTCCTTACTGGGATTTCCCAACATCTGTGATGGTGCGTCCCTTGGTTGCAGATTCAATATTAAAGACTTAATCTGGGCAAACTCTGAGGTCAGAACCTCCACTTTATTGGCTAAAGAATCCTCTCTATGTCTCTTACTGGTGGAGACACTCACTGCTTCCACCCTCTTTCGCTTAGCCGTCACTTTTCCCTGCCGAGGCGCATCTGAGGTCAAGAGTGCCTCTACTGCAGCTAGTCTGGAAGTTCTCCGTTCCAACGACATAGTGTTACAATTCATACAGGCATCATCAGTGAGACCCTGCTTCAAATGTTCCAAGCCTAAGCAGGATGGACAGCAGTCATGTCCATCGTCCTGCTGTAAAGTGGCCCTGCACACAGTGCATGTCAGGCTAAGCTTTTCCATACTGCCACAGCAGTGCTTTACTGAAGCCCAAGCGAGAACACTCTGGGTGTCACAAAAATTCTATAACGGTGAGGTACCGCAATAATTTATGTAATGTTTTTTTGTTTTTTTTACAGCCAAAATAGTGTTAATACTTTAGCCCACTGTTGATAGAAGTACCAGGTAGCAGTAAAAAAAAAAAAAAAACAGAGCGAAAACACTCGTATATAATGCAACTGCGCGAAATATAATATATGCCTATATCAAAGAAAAACAAACAAAAAAGAATTAAATTGTCATGTACATAGCTACCTATGTAAAGCTATGTAATTTATAAAAATATTACTTACCTAAATTGAATGCTCTATATGATTACAATCAGCTGCAGTGCACGCCGCGGTCTGTAATAAAAAATATTGTTGTTCCTGGATCGCACACTGTTCGCTAAAATTAATCACTATGGCTTTTCTATGGAGCGAAACCACTCTAGATACCATATGTATATATATATATATATACACGTTTCATAAAAGAAACAACATCCGGTGCTTATTACAGTAACAACTGTTTACATATGCATCTTGCACTACTACCTTGACTGGAATATGCTCAATTGCACTGCCGACTGTTTATTTACAGTACCGACTGTTTATATATACATTGCAATATCGTACCTTAACTGTAATATGCAATTACTTTCCACTGCACTTTCACTCGGATAGCTTCTGTCCAAACTTTATTTGCACTACTTTAAATCCATTGTTATACTGCTCATTAGCCTAACTTATACATATATCTATTTGTTAAATTCTGTTTATAGTATTAGCCATCTGTATATTATGCTCACATTCTGTTTATAGTAACAGCCATCTGTATATATATTCATAGTACATATCTATCTGTAAAATTCTGTTTATAGTAACAGCCATCTGTATATTATATTCAGTACATATCTATCTGTAAACATTCTGTTTATAGTAATAGCCATCTGTATATTATTATATTCAGTACATATCTAGCTGTAAACTCTGTTCACAGTAATAGTTATCTGTATATTATATTCATAGGACAATCTATCTGTAAATTTTTGTTTATAATAGTATTCAACTCTATATTTATTCAGTACATATCCATGTTCTGCACTTATGAACCACTGTATATCCTGCACTTGCTGCTATTGCACTTCTGGTTAGACCTAAACTGCATTTCGTTGCCTTGTACCTGTACTTGTGTAATGACAATAAAGTTGAATCTAATCTAATCTAATCTTATGTAAGCAACTTACCGCGCTCTGGCAGCAATCGGAATAAACAGACTTGTTCCAACAAAGTTTGTCTTCAATCCGCCGCAGCCTCTGGAGGACGCACAACGCGCAGCTCCAACAAAAATAATTGTTACGAGGCTGTGAAAGACGGATTCCAAGTATTCTGAATGAAAGTTTTTCCTTCGACCTGCAATCTTTGCACGTATGCGAGAAGATTATAGGGACAGTTTGCAGGATGTCACGGGGTTAAATAGAGGGGATCCCCATGACGTACCTGGTCATGTGATGACTTTGTTGTTATTAGACTTGACCTGTGCATGAGCAAGAGAGATAATATTCAGTGGGAAGCACTGCCTCTGGTGGTCAGTAAGAATGAAATAGAACCAGAACAAAGGAAACATGTGACTGAAGATAAATAAATTAAAAGTCCATTAAAATGAATTTAACAGAACATAACTGTGACAATTTCCTCCAAAACGTGCCATTTCAAAAAATAGTACATTGGCAAGCAGGTCAACTATAAACATCTCTAGATGTGTGCAAGTCAGAGGACAGTTGTGGGACAGTGTTAGAGAAATTATGAAGACTTTATGCTTTAGACTGGACCTGTCAATCATGTCATGGATTAAGTCTCTGTTTCTGATTGTAAAGTTCCTGATTATCTGAGCTGTAGATCCTGAACTGAGAGACTGAAGAGTGTCATTGTTCTCTACAGGTTGAGGGATTGTGGTGTTACAGATGAAGGTTGTGCTGATCTGGCTTCAGCTCTGAGATCAAACCCCTCACACCTGAGAGTACTGGATCTGTCAGTGAATAAACTAGGAGACAGAGGAGTGAAGCTGATCTCTGATGGACTGAAGGATCACTGTAAACTGGAGAAACTGTGGTAAGATTGTATAAATGTGTCAACATTAGGTACACAAACATGACGATTCGGTACAGCAGGGGGGAGTAAAATAAACACAATATTGCTTTCTCTTTTTTTATTTTATTTAACTGTGTTTAAAAAAAAAAAATGCGTATATGTGTTTAAAAAAATTCTATTATAATTAATCCATATTCCTCCCAATGTGAATATTGGAAATTACAAAACAGTAAAACAAAAATAACACAAAAGCCTAAAAGTCTGACAATGTGTGCTATAAGAAAACTTCATTAAATTCTTTCTAAAGTGACATAATTGTACTTATCATTATGAAAACATGAGGTAAATGATTATGACATTTTTCTGATATTGAAATGAACCCCCTGAAGCAGCATGTAGAAGCAGGTCTGAACCTTAGACTGGACCTGTCAATCATGTCATGGATTAAGTCTCTGTTTCTGATTGTGAAGTTACTGATTATCTGAGCTGTAGATCCTGAACTGAGAGACTGAAGAGTGTCATTGTTCTCTACAGGTTGAGGTGTTGTGGTGTTACAGTTGAAGGTTGTGCTGCTCTGGTTTCAGCTCTGAGATCAAACCCCTCACACCTGAGAGAACTGAGTCTGTCTGAGAATAAACTAGGATACAGAGTAGTAAAGCCGCTCTGTAATCTGAAGGAGGATCCACATTATAAACTGGAGAAGCTTTGGTGAGTAGTGATGACTAAACATGTTTGAATTTTATTTGTAAATTAATATAGTTTCTTCTTTTGAGGTTATTTTCTTGTTAATATTTATGCACTGTAAACATGTTTATTACGAGTTTGATTCCATTTATAGTTAGAAGAATGTATATTAATGTTTCTTTTTATGTCAAAACAATACAATGTATCTCTTGTATCATTAGCTGCGATTCTTAGGGGTCAAGTCAAGTCAAGTCATCTTCATTTATATAGCGCTTTTAACAATGTAGATTGTTTCAAAGCAGCTTTACAGAGATAAACGTATAATTTAAGGTACGATTGTTTTGGCTTTATAGCGGTTCTTTAATAAAGTTATTTTCCAGCTAAAGTTAGTTTTGATTGATTCGCTTCCGTCGCAACGATCATTTGTTATTAAATTAGGAGCCGCTAAGACGACACCATTCTCTCTACACAGACTTTAAACGTGAACCTGTGAGAAACGCTGATGGCGTTCACATGCGCATTAAGAATTGGTTCTATAGTTATGTGCGTTTTAATATGTGTGCGCAGGTTTGGAATTCCCTACAAACCAAGCCTAAACAAAGTACTGATCTTTCCTTATAAATTTTGATACAGAATTGTATTTTATTTTGTCACTTCGGGGTAGGTACGCAAAACTAATTTTCCCGAAAACGCTTTATCTGTAGAGTTGTAAAGGGATCCTCCATAGGGAGAGACTAGTTGGCACTTCAGCACTGCGTTGTCATCGGGTCCAGGCGCAGGTCCTTCGTCAGATCTGGATACGGCCTGGATCCGGCAGGCTGCGGGAGAACCTCGGGATAAACAAATACACTAAAATTAGCGTAGACGCCATTCTTCTTATGATGTAACGAGTACATCAGGATTTATGGGAAGTGTTCCCGGTTCCGGCTGACCTAATCTATGCAGCCTAATATGGAATTATAGAAGTCTATAATGTATTATGTGAATGCTAGGTCAAAGACATGTGTCTTTAATCTAGCTTTGAACTGACAGAGTGTGTCTGCTTCCCGGACAATGTTAGGAAGACTGTTCCAAAGTTTTGGTGCTAAATAGGAAAAGGATCTACCGCCAGCAGTCGATTTTGATATTCTAGGTATTATTAACTGGTCGGAAATTTGAGATCACAATAGACGTGAAGGACTCTCATCGGGACGTCATCGGTCTCTGATCGCTGATCGATTGCTCCTGTCTGCCTCGCTGCCTGCTGTGAGTGTGTTTGCTTCGGTGCTGTAAGCTCCGTCTTAGCCTCGTATTTCTTTGTTTTGAACCATCATTTACTACAATTTCTAGTTGTTTATACTACTACTAAATACAGCTTACTCAACATCTCCTGACATCGCTAGCTTCCGTTACTACTAGCACAACATGCTAGTAATTCGCTAGCCTGTTAACACGCCACCCGTGCGCTCAGCTATTTTTTATTTATTTTTCTCTCATGCGCCCGCGCCTTTGAGTTCATAAAAAGTTCAGGTGAGTAAGAATCAGTCAACAAACACGGTGAGTAATGTCTTGTCCTGTTATTGTCACCTGCACTTCATGTCACATGTTTAGCATAGCCTTCTCTGTCGGCAATATAGGATTTATATGTGATAAATGCAAGGAGACAGTTAGGCCTACAGAGAAGATTTCAGAACTAGAGACACGCATCCAAACTTTAATTGAGGATAGTAAGAGTGCTAGAGCTTTAGATACTATTTTGGATGCGCCTAGCATAGTGAACTCTGTACATGAGTCGGTTCCGGCTGAAGTAGAGCCCATGCAGCCAGGCAAATGGGTGACGGTGAGGGATCGCTCTAGTCGCGGATCAAAAAAACCATAACCATAAACCGATTACCATAACAAATCGATTTGCCTCGCTCAGTGAAACACCCACTGTGAATCCTGTTGATTGTGCCCTAGTAATTGGCAATTCTATCACACGGAACGTGAAAATAGAGACACCAGCCACCATAGTCACATGTTTGCCGGGAGCCAGAGCGCCTGACATCAAAGCAAATTTAAAAGTGCTGGCTAATGCTAATCGTAAATTCTCTAAGATCATTATTCACGTCGGCACTAATGATGTTCGACTC
Organism: Rutilus rutilus; assembly: GCA_021464565.1. Taxonomy (NCBI): domain Eukaryota; kingdom Metazoa; phylum Chordata; class Actinopteri; order Cypriniformes; family Leuciscidae; genus Rutilus; species Rutilus rutilus. The sequence goes on along the minus strand of JAJAQA010000017.1, from coordinate 988,967 downwards.
CGCCAGTCGGAGATCACCAAAATTTATATTAAAGAGGTGTGTGAACTCGCAAGTACGATGTCAAGCACTGTAATTTGCTCTGGCCCCCTTCCTGTTTGCAGGAGTGATGAGATAGTTAGTAGATTGTGTTCACTGAATCGCTGGCTGTCTAAGTGGTGTCCGCGTAATAATATAGAATTCATAGACAATTGGAAAAGTTTTTGGGGCAAGCCTGACCTTTTGAAAAGAGATGGTGTTCATCCCTCCTGGGATGGTGCTGCTCTTCTCTCTAAATAATATGGCACATAGTCTTAGAGCTCAAACATGACACTCTGGGGCTCAGGTCAGGAAGCAGACAGACTGGCTAAACCGACCGTGTGCTAGCGGCCTCGTGTCACCCAGGTCAGATAAATCCCATCACATAGAGCCTCTTTCACCTAGCTATCATCATACAGAGACTGTGTCTGTTCCCCGAATTTGGAAATCCAAAAAACGTTTAAACCCATCTAGGGTTAAAAATTTAACTGATGTTCAACAAATAAAAAACAGATATAATACAGATGAGCAAATGCTAAAGCTTGGGTTGCTGAATATTCGATCGCTTTCTTCAAAAGCACTCATTGCTAATGATATGATTACAGACTATAATCTAGATGTGCTGTGTTTGACAGAAACCTGGCTAAAACCAAACGATTGCATTACTTTAAATGAGTCCACCCTGCAAGATTACTGTTATAAAAATGAGCCTCGTCTGAAAGGCAAAGGGGGAGGTCTTGCTGTAATTTATAGTAATATTTTCAAAACCACTAAGAAATCAAGTTTTAAATATAATTCTTCTGAAGTGTTAGTGCTTAATGTAAAAATATATAGTATAAATGATAAATCACGTTTGAGATTTGTGCTGGCTACTGTATACAGGCCACCAGGGCACCATACAGACTTTATCAAAGAATTTGCGGACTTTCTATCAGAATTAATATTGACTGCAGATAAAGTACTAATTGTTGGTGATTTTAATATACACATCGATAATGAAAAAGATGCATTGGGTTTGGCATTTAAAGACATTGTAAACTCAATTGGAGTTAGACAACACGTGTCAGGACCTACTCATCGTCATAATCATACTCTAGATCTAATATTATCACATGGAATAGATGTTGATGCCGTTGAAATTCTGCAGCAGAGCGATGACATCTCAGATCATTATCTAGTCTTGTGTAAATTACATTTAGCCAAGGCTGCAAAGCCGACACCGTGTTTCAAATATGTTAGACCTATCACTTCTGCCACTAAAGATTGCTTTATTAATAATCTACCTGATCAGTTTCTTCATCTCAGCATCCCGGATAGCTTAGAAGAACTTGATATTGCAACAGAAACTTTTAACTCTCTCTTTTCCAGCACTTTAGACACAGTTGCTCCGTTGCGCTTAAAGAAGATTAAAGAAAATAATCCAACGCCGTGGTACAGCGAGCACACTCGGGCCCTTAAGAGAGCAGCCAGAAAAATGGAGCGCAACTGGAAGAAAACAAAACTAGAGGTATTTCGGGTTTCATGGAAGGAGAGCTCGATTACTTACAGAGAGGCTTTAAAAGCTGCTAGATCTGCTTATTTTTCAACCCTATTAGAAGAAAATAAACATAATCCTAGGTATTTATTTGAAACGGTGGCTAAACTACCGAAAAAGAAAGCTTCAAACACAGAAGGTTCCGAGCAGCACAGCAGTAATGACTTTATGAACTTCTTCTTCACTTATAAGATTGATAATATCAGGGACAAAATTACAACTATGCAACCGTCTACTACAGTATCGCATCAGGCAGTGCATTGTAGTCTCCCTGAGGAAAATTTTGATTCATTCGTTGCTATAGGAGAGGAAGAATTTACTAAACTCGTTAAATCATCTAAATCTACAACATGTATGTTAGACCCTATACCGACTAAGCTACTGAAAGAGATGCTTCAAGAGGTCATAGATCCTCTTCTTACTATCATTAATTCGTCTTTGTCTCTAGGATACGTACCAAAAAACTTTAAGCTGGCTATGATTAAACCACTTGTTAAAAAAACGCAACTTGATCCTACAGAATTAGTCAATTACAGGCCGATCTCGAATCTACCTTTTCTTTCAAAGATACTAGAAAAGGCAGTATCTTCACAACTGTGTTCCTTTTTAGAAAGAAATGATATCTGCGAGGATTTCCAGTCCGGATTTAGACTGTACCATAGTACTGAGACTGCTCTTGTTAGAGTCACAAATGATTTGCTCTTATCATCCGATCGTGGTTGTATCTCTCTATTAGTGTTACTCGATCTTAGTGCTGCATTTGATACCATTGACCACAACATTCTTTTAAATAGACTCTACTAAAACTCTATATAAACTGATAACGGTCAGATAAGTATGATTTAAACCGTGCTAGTGCAATTCCACTAATACCAACATAGTTTTCGAGTTTATTTAAAAGAATGTTGTGGTCAATGGTGTCAAATGCAGCACTAAGATCAAGTAGTTTAGCCACTGTTTCAAATAAATACCTAGGATTATGTTTATTTTCTTCTAATAGGGTTGAAAAATAAGCAGATCTAGCAGCTTTTAAAGGGATAGTTCGCCCAAAAATGATATTTAAGCCATGATTTACTCACCCTCAAGCCGTTCGAGATGTATATGTCAATCTTTTTTCAGACGAACACATTTTCAGTTATTTTCGAAAATGTCTTAGATCTTTCAGTGGTTAGAATGTGAAGCAATGGGGTCCAGCTCGTTGAAGTCCGCAAATGAGCATGCATCCTTCACAAAAGTAATCCATCCGGCTCCAGGGGGATAAACGAAGGCCTTCTGAGGGTAATCCGTGCGGTTTTGTCGTAAAAATATACATATTTAAAACTTTATAAACGAAAATAACTGGCTTCCGGTGGCGGTCGGCGCGCGTTCATGGAGATGGAAGCGTCGTGACGTAGAACGAACGTGACAGCGCAGCCAGAGAGCAGAGCAAAACAAAACTCTACGTTCGTTCTACGTCACGACGCTTCCTACGCTACGTTCTACGTCATATGCCAGCATCCATCGCCGTGAACGCGCGTCGACCGCGACCGGAAGCCAGTTATTTTCGTTTATAAAGTTTTAAATATGTATATTTTTACGACAAAACCGCACGGATTACCCTCGGAAGGCCTTCGTTTATCCCCCTGGAGCCGGATGGATTACTTTTGTGAAGGATGCATGCTCATTTGCGGACTTCAACGAGCTGGACCCCATTGCTTCACATTCTAACCACTGAAAGATCTAAGACATTATCTAAAATAACTGAAAATGTGTTTGTCTGAAAAAAGATTGACATATGCATCTCGAACGGCTTGAGGGTGAGTAAATCATGGGCTAAATATCATTTTTGGGCGAACTATCCCTTTAAGGCCTCTCTGTAAGTAATCGAGCTCTCCTTCCATGAAATCCAAAATACCTCTAGTTTTGTTTTCTTCCAGTTGCGCTCCATTTTTCTGGCTGCTCTCTTAAGGGCCTGAGTGTGCTCGTTGAACCACGGCGTTGGACTATTTTCTTTAATCTTCTTTAAGCGCAACGGAACAACTGTGTCTAAAGTGCTGGAAAAAAGATAGTTAAAAGTTTCTGTTGCAATATCAAGTTCTTCTAAGCTATCCGGGATGCTGAGATGGTGAAACTGATTAGGAAGATTATTAATAAAGCAATCTTTACTGGCAGAAGTGATAGGTCTAACATATTTATAACACGGAGTCGGCTTTGCAGCCTTGGCTAAATGCAAATTACACGAGACTAGATAATGATCTGAGATGTCATCGCTCTGCTGCAGAATTTCAACGGCATCAACATCTATTCCATGTGATAATATTAGATCTAGAGTATGATTACGACGATGAGTAGGTCCTGACACGTGTTGTCTAACTCCAATTGAGTTTACAATGTCTTTAAATGCCAATCCCAATGCATCTTTTTCATTATCGATGTGTATATTAAAATCACCAACAATTAGTACTTTATCTGCAGTCAATATTAATTCTGATAGAAAGTCCGCAAATTTTTTGATAAAATCTTTATGGTGCCCTGTATACAGTAGCCAGCACAAATCTCAAACGTGATTTATCGTTTACACTACATATTTTTACATTAAGCACCAACACTTCAAAAGAAGTATATTTAAACCTTGATTTCTGAGGCGTTTCAGACGAGGCTCATGTTTATAACAGTAATCTTGCGGGGTGGACTCATTTAAAGTAATGTAATCGTTTGGTTTTAGCCAGGTTTCTGTTAAACACAGAACATCTAGGTTATTATCTGAAATCATATCATTAACAATGAGTGCTTTTGGAGTAAGGGATCGAATATTCAGCAACCCAAGCTTTAGCATTTGCTCATCAGTATTATATCTGTTTTTTATTTGTTGAACATCAATTACATTTTTAACCTTAGATGGGTTTGGACGTTTTTTGGATTTCCAAATTCGGGGAACAGACACAGTCTCTATATGATGATACCTAGGTGAAAGAGGGTCTATGTGATGGGATTTATCTGACCTTGGTGACATGAGAAAGCTAGCATACGGTCGGTTTAGCCAGTCTGTCTGCTTCCTGACCTGAGGCCCAATTTGTCATTTTTTATCTCTAAGACTATGAGTCAAATTACTAGAGAGAAGAGCAGCACCATCCCAGGAGGGATGAATACCATCTCTTTTCAAAAGGTCAGGTCTGCCCCAAAAACTTTTCCAGTTGTCTATGAATTCTATATTACAGTTTTTCTCAAATGCTAAAACACATTTCACAAACGTTTCCTCCATGTTCCCCAATGTCTAAACACAACACCCTTTTCTCAAGCTACATAAACACAACCACACCTTCTCACTTCAAAACTCAAACTTTCACACCAAAAGAGCAGCTCGAAGCTTTCAAAAATGTAAACACTATACACATCATTACACACTACAGCAAAACAATTGAAAACACAATGCTCAATTTGTGAGAAGGTTCTTTGTTTCATAACTGCCAATGCATATTTTTAGAAACTTTACAGTAATGGATCTTCTTAGATCTCTGCAGAGGATTAGGCTTTTAGATTTGTGAGTTTCATATGAAGAGTATAAATCTATAGTAAATTATGCATGTACACTACTGTAACACAACTCAATGCAAAAACAGAATCTATTGCACACAACAGTACTCTTGAAAACATGATCAGGGTGTGAAGTTTTTTTATTTACTTTATTCACACCACACACACCACAATCACTGTGCGGCATCATGTCGCTGAGCTGCATCGGGCCACATCACCTCATCCACATCGCAGGCTATATTGTCTCTTGCCAGGCACCGCGGGAAAAACGCCCTGGAATGGCGAATCCATCCTTGGAAGGCCTCCACTGGGATGTCAACACAGGCCAGCTCCATTGCCCTTAGGAGGTTCTCTCTAGTGTATGGTTGTCTGTCATAAACCTTCCATCTCCACGATGAGAAGAGCTCCTCTATAGGGTTCAGGAAAGGGGAGTAGGGTGGCAGACAGACGTTTAAAAAGTGGTTACTGTTGGTGGTGAACCACTCTCTGATTTGGTTTGTTCTGTGGAAGCGTACATTGTCCCAAATGATCACATAAATGTGATGTGCGGGCCCAGGATCGTGTTGTTGGCGGTCCAGGAGGATGTCTTTTAGCTCCTCTAGGAAGGTGAGGAGACGTTGGGTGTTGTAAGACCCAAGGACAGCATGCCAGTGGACAAGCCCCTCCGAACCCATGGCCGCACAAAGAGTAATATTACCTCCCCGTTGGCCAGGAACCTCAGTGATGGCTCTTTGGCCAATGATGTTACGGCCTCTTTGCCTTCGTTTCTGCAGGTTGAAGCCAGCCTCATCCAGGAAGAGGTACTCATGAGGTCTGTCCATGGCGTCCAACTGTAATATCCTCTGTGAAAATGTGAAAGTGCACAGGTGTTCAGAACAACAGTCAATCAGGTAGCACAGTATTGTCCAGAAGTAATGTAGGCCACTGAGCAACACAGTATGTCCACTAACTGTACTGTGAACATGGATGTATACTTACTTGCACATACTCGTAACATAGGTCTTTGTGTCGCGCAGAGTTGCGCTCAAAGGAAACCCTATAGACCTGTTTCATCCGCATCTTTTGGCGCCAGAGAACTCAGTCTATTGTGGCCAAGCTGACATCATCAATGCTCTCAAAGTTGACATTATCGGCAATGACTTTGTCTCTGATCTCCCGGAGTCTGATGAGGTTGTTCTCACGAACCATATCCACAATGAGGGTTTCTTGTGCCGCTGTAAATATGGCAACCCTCCCACCTCTATGTGGCATTCTTTCAACTCTAAAGAAAGAAACATGTGTTGTCAATTGACATGTTTTACAATATAGTAACAACTGATTTGAAACCAATAGACTACTTTCACAGGCTTGTAAAATTGTATTGTGACAAAGAAAGTAATAGAGTACAATACCTGTTGTGTTGTCTGAATGCCCTGATAATGGTGGCCACGGTGAACCTACTCAGGTTTGGACGGACTCTTAGTCCTGCTTCAGCCATTGTCATGACATGGTCAATGACTGTTGCTCGCATCTCGTCCGTAATGATGGTGCAAGGTTGTCTTGCTCTCCCTCCTGGATCTTCTCCTCTCCCTTGTTGGCCTCCTCCTCTTCCTCATTGGCCTGCTCCTCTTCCTCCTCTGATTTGAACTCCTCTTCCTCGTTGGCCTGCTCCTCTTCTTCCATGGCCAGCTCTTCTCCCTCCTCTGACTCGAATTCCTCTTCCCCTGACTCTGCCTTCATCCATTGTGTTTGTTTGGAATCTTCAGCAAACTGTGCACTCTGAACTTGCTTTTATACATGTGGTCACAGCATTAGCAACAAGTGTCTTCAATTTTGAGTCGTTGTGTGTAATGAATGACGCCAGGTGTGTTCATTGTGTTCAAATATTGCTGACTGTGGCAAGCATTTTGCATCACATGAGCTTTCATTTGAGAATATGAACAGTTCTTTTGCAACTTGTGTTTTAGCAAGGAAAAATGTGTTGAATGTTGAATGATTGTGTTTTGTGAATTGTGTCTTCATGTGAAATGTGTTTATGATATTGGAAAATGATGGCTAGATTTAGTAAATGTGTTTAGACAACTGGTCATTTGGTTTAGAGGATTGGCTTTTGTGTTTTAGCATTTGAGAAAAACTGTATTAAGCGAACACCACCTCGACAGCCAGCCATTAAGTGAACACAATCTACTAACTATCTCATCACTCCTGCGAACAGGAAGGGGGCCAGAGCAGTTCACACACCTCTTTAATATTAATTTCCTTGGTTTATTCCTTTTGTAATCCGATCGAGAGGACATGTAAACACTCGATCGGATTGAGAACAGAAACTGGAGAGTACTGCGAATGTGCAATGCCGTAGAAATAGTGTAATGACATAGAAATAGCGTAATGCCGTATGACTCATGGATCGAGCTGTTCTTCCTGTTGAATAAAGTGTCATAAAAATTTTTATTCAATGCCACAAGAACAAGTGGTATTACATATTCACAATATCATATTAACATTAGCTGCCAGAAAAAAAAAATTTGTTTTACAAATCCAGTGCTTTCAAAGCATTACATGTTTTCATTGCTTTTTTGTTTTTAGCTTGTTCCAAAAGATGCACATATAATGTAAAATCATTTAAAAAAATTGGAAAATTTGGTTTACCTTGAGCCCACTTCTTTTTATGTATATGGTATTTCCTAATAAAATAAATAAATAAATTGTCATTCTGAGTATAAAAAAGCACATCAAAAACACAAATTTCCATCATATACTTCAGTTTTCTATTAATAAAGGTTTATAATCTTGAGTAAATACAATGAAAAAACAGGTGCAAAATTGTTTCTTTTTCTAGTGCACAAAATTCACAAGTAAATGAAATATTAAGCTTAAATCTTTCCAAAACATGCTTAGCAGGATAATACTGTGAAGTATTTTGTAAGACACTTCCTTAATTTTGTTATTGACACAAAACTTATTTGGCAATTTCCATGCTTTAACCCAAGAGATATCACCAAATTTACTTTTACATTTTACATTTAGTCATTTAGCAGACGCTTTTGTCCAAAGCGACTTACAAATTAGGACTAAATTAAGCGAGTCATCGTGAAGAGGCAAAAAAACAACGCAAGAAGTGCTCAAAATACGAAGTTCAGTCATTGTTCAGAGTAGCATAAGCGAGGACATAAGGGAAAAGGAAAGGTAGGATATAAAGGAAAAGTTTTTTTTAATTTTTTTTATGAGGATAAGTCCTCACGGAAGAGAAGGGTTTTCAGTTGTCTTTTGAATGTTGCCAGGGATTCTGCATTCCAGATGAGGGTGGGGAGAGCATTCCACCAGCATGGAACTGTGAATGAGAATGTTCTGGAAAGTGATTTTGTGGCTCTCTGTGATGGAACCACGAGACGTCGCTCGTTGACTGATCGTAGGTTTCTGGTAGGGATGTAGACTTGTAGGAGTGAGTGAAAGTAGGAGGGAGCTGAGCCTGTGATAGATCTGTAAGAAAGCGTCAAAGCCTTGAACTTGATGCGAGCAGCGAGAGGTAGCCAGTGCAGAGAGATGAACAGAGGAGTGACGTGGGCCCTTTTGGGCTCGTTGAAGACAAGACGAGCTGCAGCATTCTGAATCATTTGTAGAGGTTTGGTTGCACATGATGGAAGTCCAGCCAGAAGAGCATTGCAGTAGTCAAGCCTAGAGATGACCAGGGCCTGGACGAGAAGTTGTGTTGCATGCTCAGTTAGGAAGGGCCTGATCTTCCTGATGTTGTGCAGTGCAAACCTGCATGATCAAGCTGTCTTTGAAATGTGATCTGTGAAGGTCAGCTTGTCATCCAATATCACTCCAAGATTTCTGACCGACCTTGATGGGGTGATTGATGATGAATCTAGCTGGATAGTGAAGTCGTGTTGTAGAGATGGATTGGCAGGGAGGACTAGAAGCTCAGTCTTTGCCAGGTTGAGCTGCAGGTGATGTTCCTTCACCCATGTCGAGATGTCCGCCAGACAGTTTGAGATCCGTGCAGCTACTGTGGGATCATCTGGTTGAAATGAGAGGAAGAGCCGTGTGTCATCAGCATAGCAGTGGTAGGAGAAACCATGTGCCTGTATGATGTGTCCCAGTGATGTGGTGTAGATGGAGAAGAGCAAGGGTCCAAGAACTGAACCCTGAGGAACCCCTGTGGTCAGCTGATGTGCTTTGGATACCTCGTCACTCCATGCAACCCTGAAGGACCTACCTGTGAGATAGGACTCAAACCAGTGGAGAGGAGTTCCTGCGATGCCCAGTGATGAGAGGGTGGACACAAGGATCTGATGATTCACAGTGTCGAAGGCAGCAGACAGATCCAGGAGAATGAGAACTGAGGACTTGGAAGCAGCTTTTGCGATCCGTAGGGCTTCTGTGACCGACAGTAGTGCAGTCTCAGTTGAGTGCCCTTTCTTGAAGCCAGATTGGTTGACATCCAGCTGGTTGTTCAGAGACAAGAAGGATGTTACTTGGTTGAAAACAGCTCTTTCAAGTGTTTTCGCAATGAATGGTAGGAGAGAGATAGGTCTGTAATTCTCTACAAATGATGTGTTTAGTGTTGGTTTTTTAAGCAGTGGAGTTACCTGAGCCTGCTTGAATGCTGTAGGGAAAGTGCCAGTCTGGAGGGATGAGTTGATGATGTGTGTGAGTGCTGGTAGAAGTGTGGGAGAGATGGCTTGTAGAAGGGTGTAAGGGGATGGGGTCTAGAGGGCAGGTGGTAGGATGACTGGAGAGGAGGAGTTTAGATACTTCTTCCTCGGTTAGCGGAGAGAAGGAGTAAGTAAGTAAGTAAGTAAAATTTATTTATATAGCACCTTTCACAGACAAAAAGTCACAAAGTGCTTTACAAACTGTTAATTAAAAAAGATCAGACATGCAAACAATAGATCTACTAAAACAACACACAAAAACATAAAAACACAAGTAACCAATGCTGTCAAATAAAAGCAAGCCCAAAAAGATGCGTCTTCAGATGTTTTTTAAAAGAACTGATAGAATCCATAGTTCTCAGTGCTAAGGGAAGTGAGTTCCAAAGCCTCGGTGCCACAGTACAAAAGGCACAGTCCCCTTTAGTCTTTAGACGAGTTCTAGGGACAATTAGAAGGTCCATACCAGAAGACCGTAAGAGGCGACCCGGTGAATGTTTGTGTAAAAGATCTTGAATATAGAGAGGTGCCTGGCCGTGCAGGGCTCTATAAGTGATAACTAAAATTTTAAACTGCACTCTGAATTCAACTGGAAGCCAATGAAGGTCCTTGAGAACTGGTCTTATATGGGACCACTTACTGGTACCAGTCAAAAGCCTTGCTGCAGCATTTTGTACAACTTGTAGTCGCTGCATAGAAGACTTATTTAAACAAGTGTACAGAACATTACAGTAGTCCAATCTTGACGAGATGAAGGCATGAACAAGCATCTCCAACTCTTTTCTTGAGACTACCGATCTAATCTGAGCAATGTTCCTAAGATGGTAAAAACATGAGCGAACTACAGACTTTATATGACTGTTAAAACATATGGCTCTATCCAGGCAGACACCCAAATTTCTCATTTCACTACAATCTGAGGTGGCTGAAACCCCCAAAACCTGCTTAATCTTAGGTATAATATTGTCAGGAGCAAAGATCATCAATTCAGTTTTATCCTTATTTAGTTGCAAAAAATTGTTTGCCATCCATTTGTTAATGGAGACTAAACAGTCTTGTAAAACTGACAGTTTATCTAGACTATCAGGTTTGAACGAAAAAAGTAACTGAATGTCATCTGCATATAAATGATAAGATATTGTTTTAAAACTATCAATGATCTGTCCAAGAGGAAGCATATACAAATTAAACAACAAAGGGCCCAGCACAGAACCTTGTGGCACCCCACAGGACAAAAATGCAGAATCAGACATAAAGGATCCAACAGATACCGAAAAAGTCCTGTCGGACAAATAAGATGAAAACCAGTCCAGAGCCGAACCCGAAATACCTACTAAACAGCGTAATCTATTTATCAGAGTGCAGTGATCCACAGTGTCGAACGCTGCGCTGAGATCTAACATAACCAACACGGAACATTCCCCCGCATCTGTGGCCATCAAAATATCATTTGATACCCTAAGTAAGGCAGTTTCAGTAGAATGATTTTTACAAAAACCTGATTGAAATTTGTCATGAATATTATGAGTCTCCAGAATATCATTCAACTGTATTGCTACAACCTTCTCCAGAATTTTAGAAATGAAGGGCAGTTTAGAAATAGGCCTATAGTTGTTTAGCGAAGTAACATCAAGATTACTCTTTTTCAAGAGAGGTTGAACAACAGCGTGTTTAAAACACCTCGGGACCTGGCCCAGCTTTAGAGAAAGGTTAATAATTGAGACTAAACATGGACCAATGGATGTAATAGTTTCTCTGACCACAGAAGCAGGCAAAACATCCACCGGACTCTGAGAAGGTTTCATCGTACAAACTATCTTAATAAGATCATTAAAGGAAATTGACTGAAAAGAGCTTAAAATTGCGGGCCGCTCTGTAATAATTACAGGGGAAATAACTAATGGTAAAATACTAGCCCTGACAGCCATAACCTTACCCACAAAATGAGATAAAAAATTATTACAATCATCATTAGAAAAAGCAGGTACAGATGATGTAACAGGCGACACAAGGCTCTTAATAGTGTCAAACAAAATCTTAGGCTTCCTTTTACAAGTTGAAATCAAATTTTTAAAATACAGCGCTCTGGCCACCTTAATTATCTCATGTAAATCAGACAGTAACTCTTTAAAATACAGACGATGAACCTGGAGCCGCGTAGATTTCCACAAGCGTTCAGTCTTCCGACACACACGTCTGAGACTGCGAATGGCATCAGTTATCCATGGAGAAGTCTTAACCACGGAAATATTCCGTTTCCTAAATGGAGCCACTTGATCCAATAGAACAGTGCAGTGATCATTAAACGACTGTACAGAACTGTCAATGTCATTTGAAAAAATAACCGAGTTGGAGTCAAAAGCAGTCGAGAAATTCTCAACAGCAACTTGCGTAATCATGCGAGAACAAGACACTCGCTTAACCGGCGGTGGATTTTCGTTACACGCAAGATTAAATAAAACACATTTATGGTCACTAACAAAGACATCTTCTGTACACACATTGTCAATATTTAAACCATGAGAAAACACTAAATCAAGCAAGTGTCCTTTATCATGTGTAGGACCAGAGACATGTTGAACAAAATTAAAAGTATCCATTAAATTTAAAAAATTTAAAACAATATTACATGCAGCATTATCCACATGAATATTAAAATCACCGACAATAATAACTCTATTCAACTTAATAATAGAGGATAAAAAGTCGGTAAAATCGCTCAGAAAAGGACCCAAAATCCCGGGAGGCCGATGAACAAGAATACAATAAAAAGAATTTAATCGACCAACCTTAGACATCTGTAATTCAAAGGACGAGTACGTATTGGAGTTCATCAACTGGCAAATAAACTGATTTTTATAAACAGCAGCAAGTCCACCCCCGCGGCCCACGAGCCTTGGTGTGCTGATAAATGAACATTCCGCAGGACAGAGCTCAATCAGATGGGAAAACTCCATACTCCGTTGCCATGTCTCCGTCAAAAACATAAAGTCCAAATTTTTGTAAGTGAATAGTTCATTGAGTAGAAATGCCTTGTTTCTGATTGATCGAACGTTCAGCAAAGCCATCTTAAGCGGTGCAGATCTCCCACCAGGAGCAGAAACAGAAGTACGCAACAGCGGCCTCAAATGCTCGTCACATACATCGCGACCGGTCGAAGAAACTCTCAGGGGCAAAGGAAACGGACCACTGAAGACATTCGGAACCAAGGGGCGAAGACACGGCAATCTGGAAACAGCATAGCATTGCTCCAACCTCCAAAGTTTCCTGAGGAGCACTTGTCTCCCAGCCCTTTTTCCTCTTCTTCTCCTCCGCTTCTTAGTACGTCTCTTAGGTCCCTCTCCTTCCCGCATGCAGGCAGCCAATGCAGGTGGACAGCGATATAGGGTTGATTCGCCCAAGCCACTCCAAGTACAAAAGCCGCCACACTTGGTCACAGATGAGCGAATCATGATCAACGTTTGGCGATAATACACCCACACGGCAGACACATCATAGGAGGACAAACTTAATAACAGCAAAGCACATAAAATAAATAAAACAAGACGAAACGATCCTCCAGCCACAGCGGCAATGCCAAACACAGGCGCCATCTTGGGTAAGAGAAAATTTGTGCTGGGACACAAGGAGGAGAGAGGGTTATTGGCTATGGAAGGGGTCAGTCTGGGTTCCTGTGGTTGGGGGGCTGAGAAGTGACTGCTGATAGCTGTTGTTTTGTTGGTGAAGAAGTTAGCAAAATCGTCAGCAGTTAAAGAGGAGGCGGGTGGAGGTGGAGGTGGACAGAGGAGAGAGTTGAATGTCTTGAAGAGTGATCGTGTGTTGGGGGAGCTGTTGATCTTGTTGTGGAAGTAGGAAGATTTTGCAGCATGAACATCAACAGAAAATGAAGAGAGGAGAGATTGATACATACTCAGGTCAGATGTGTCTTTTGATTTGCGCCATTTCCTTTCCGCTGCCCTGAGTTCGGTCCGGTGTTCATGAAGAACCTCAGATCACCAGGGGTTAGGGGGAGTAGCACGTGCAGGCCTGGAGGAGAAAGGGCAGATATTGTCTAGAGAAGAGGTTAGTGGAGAATAAGGTATCCGTTGCGGTATTCACATCCAGAGATGAGAATTGTGAGGGTGAGGGAAGAGAAGATGACACGGCAGAGGAAAGATGGGCGGGAGAAAGTGAGCGCAGGTTTCGTCTGAAAGTGACTGGTGGGAGGATTGGTGGTGCAGGGGTAGAGAGATGTAGACTGAAAGTTATGAGGAAATGATCTGAAACATGGAGAGGTCTCACCAAAATGTTGTCTGTGATACAGTTGCGTGTGTAAACCAGGTCCAGTTGGTTGCCTGATTTGTGAGTACCTGTGGTGATGAGCCGTTTGAGATCGAAAGAGGCTAGGAGAGAGATGAAGTCTGTTGCATGTGGCTTTTCAAGATGAATAAAGTCACCAAAGACTACAAGTGGGGTGCCGTCCTCAGGGAAAGAGGACAGCAGCACATCCAGCTCCTCTACGAAGTTACCCAGCTGACCTGGGGGGGGGGCGATAAATTACTACAATATGGATCTTATTGGGAGTTGTAAGTGTAATAGCATGATATTAAAATGAGTTGTTGTTGCATAGAGAAGGGAGTGCTGAGTATTTCCAATTGTTAGAAATGAGAAACCCTGTACCCCCACCCCTCCCAGACTGGCGAGGGGAGTGAGAGAAAGAGAAATTGTTAGAGAGAGCAGCAGGGGTTGCTGAGTCTTCTGGACGAATCCAAGTCTCAGTCAAGCCCAAGATACTAAGAGTAGAATGAGATGCAAAGGCTGGAATAAAGTAAGCTTTATTGACTGCTGACTGACAATTCCATAGACCCACGGAAAAAGAGAGAGAGGTGTGTGTGAGGATGAGAGAATGGGATGCAGATTAGCAGTATTGCGCTGCCTTTTGTGCATGATGAAAGGGCGTTGCCGAGAGATAACAGGAATGTATTGAAAGCACATGTTGAGTAAGGAGAAAAAAGATAAAAGTGGGAGAGGAAAGGGAGAAGAAGATACTTAAGTGCCTTCCTGGTGTCCTTGCTCGGTGGAGTCGCGCAGGTAGAGTCGATGGTCTTTACCCGAGTCGGTCTTCACACGAGGAGGCTGAACACGAGAGCTGAACTAGTAAAAATGAAAAGTAAGCAGATGTAGCAGGGTGGAATAACTCCACCTATTGGGAGATCGTGCGCATGCGTGTGGCTTATTGGCTGCCCTTGTATGGAGTATAAAAGAAGTGGGTTTTGGCGACCGGATATGCGTCTTGGTATTGCCATCATGTCATCTGTTGCCGCCGACAGCTTAGACCGTGTCCTTCTCTTCCGTCTGCTGTGCGCTCGCTGTCTACTTATCACAGGTATGTTCAGTTTCCTTATAAACAAGTGTTGATCGTGTTGAGCTGTTATCTGTTCTATTTTTAGTAACGTTAAATATTTATAGCATGTTATTTACAGCGGTATGTTTCGGATCGACCATGCGTGCGACCATGAATGGTTTGTTTACGTTGACCATCCCCGCGGTATGTATAATTATAGCTTTGTTTAGTAATCTGTTATTCTCTTTTACATATTTTTGTTATGCTCTGCAGATTTGAGGGTCCTCCCCGCCTACTCGATGGGATTGAGCGTCAATATTAAATCATGAAGCGTCTAATTGTGACTACGTTGCTGTTTTGCCTCTACGTCTAGTTTATAGTAACTGTGTGCACGTGTTGCGGTGTCGTGACGCCTTGGTCGGGGCTGGAGCGGCTTGCTGGCTGGTCTGTCTTTACCAGCTGCCACCTGCTTGATCTTATGATTGGGCATCAGTATATTGAGTCTTTGTTTATGAATGTTTATTTGTTTTTTTGTTATGGTTCATACTTCATTCTGGGCATTGTAAGTATAACTGCTGAATCTGAGTGAAGTGTGTGCTTTTAATTTGTTTTTGTTTCTGTTAAAGGGGTCATATAATGGTACATGCACTTTTACAAGTTGATTGTACTGAAATGTGTGTTGGCAGTGCCTGTACACAACCATCATAAAATGATAAAAATCCATCCAGTGTTTTTTTTTTTTTATCTTCTTATATGTTTCCTCCTGTCTCAAATCAAGCTGTTCGATATTGTGACGTCACAAAATCGACGCCCCTCCCACGATGGCTGATTGACAGCAGCGTTTCAAACACAGACCCGCCCTCGTGAGCGAGCTGTCAATCATAGCACGCGCCGACCGGCGCGTTCATTGTTGATAGCTGGAGTGCTGAGCAGAATGGCGTCTAACGATTGTGGTGTTCTGTTCTTGGGTGTAATAACGAACACAGCAGTCATATTGATGATGTTTCTAAATCCGTACAGCTGAAGACGCAGTGGCTGAGTTTGTTTTCGAAGGGTATATTCCCCACGATCAACGTCAATGCTGTCATGTTTGCGCGAATCATTTCACCAGACTCGAGACTGCTTTACAAATGAGGGTCAGTATAAAGCTGGTTTTGCTAAGAAGCTGCTCCAGAAAAAAGGATCAGTACCAACTATTCGTGTTCCTGCTGCACCTCCAGAAGAACAAGTGAGTGTAATGTTTTATTGACCTTTATATTAATCTTTATATTAATCTTTGCAAATAGCTTGCAGGCTTCACGATGAATGCGGCTGTTTACACTCAGGGTACATTACGGCATGTTTTCTATGTACGACGTTCTCAATATAATTCATAATCCCACGTTTATAATGAACAACGCGTTATGGTTTTTGTATTATTATTTTAAACGGTGTACGCACAGAACAGAGGGGCGGGGTCAGCAAAGCTCATTATCATTTAAAGACACATGCACTGAAATGGCGTGCTGAAAACAGAGCTGTTTTTGACCAGGTAAAATGAGTGTTTTCTTACAATACTAATGAGAATTTTTAATTAAAGTATATTACAAACTTTTCATTTAGACCCTAAAGAATCATATAAGCTTGTACAAAAATGACATTATATGACCCCTTTAACCCTCTGGGGTCTGAGGTGTTTTTGGGGTCCTTGAGATGTTCTGACATGCCCTGACATTTGTGCTTTTTTCAGTTGCTTATAAACATAGTAATGGCAAAAAAAAATTACACACTATTTAGCACAAACAGGGCTACCATAATATGTGAGCAACAAGAATGTACATGTCTGCATTTTTGAGAGAATAATGTTTATGCGTGGTTATTGAAAAAACTAAAAACTAAAGTTTCTGAAATAAGACCACAAAACACACACTAAATATGTGCCAATAAGACTTTTGTCTAATGGATGTCATCGCCTAGTGTTTTTTCTTCAAAATTATGTGAAAATCACCCTGCCTAATCCTTCACATAACACAATACATTGATTTGAATTTTGCAAAGCACTTTCTGTTTGGAAAGGCCATATGCGGAGTGGGCGTCACAGATCATGCATATGTAGTGGTTCACACCTGAGGACCGCATACTTAATGAGCCATTCATTCAGGTGAGTCACTGAGCCACAAGAATGCAAGAGCAACAGTTGGAAGCATCTCAATTCTTTTTTATTTTTCCACATATTGTGCTTGCAATTTGGCCTATAATATCCAAGGAAAACATGTAATTGTGCCGTTAATTCTCATACTGTATTTTCAGTTTTGGAATATTTATCCTCTCCCCAAATTTGTCACTAATAAAACACAATAAAAATTATTTAAAGAAAAGGCTTATATTTACCTTTTAATAGTTTGTTTACATCTACCTTGTAAATATTTAAATAAACAACAATTCAAGTGTAATCTTTCTTTGTACAAACTAAAGTATACATTTTATCATACATATTTCAAAGTTAAGGATTTGATTGATTATTTGATTATTTTTGACAAAAAAATTGGCAAATAAAAGCTTATTTGAGGTGGCAGATATTTTACAGTAAAAATGTATAATCTATCCAAAACTAATCAACGAAATGTTGTCTTTCATATGTCTGTAACATAGGTCTTTCATTTTTATTATAAGGAATATAAATGCTAATTTGCAGTTTAATACGTTGCTTATACAAATATATATATGTGCATACACACACACACATATACATGTGTATATATTTATACACAAAAATATTTTTTATATATTTTTTATATACATTTTTTTTTCCACAAATTGTGCTTGTAAATTGTATAATATCCAAGGTAAACATGTCTAGTAATTGTGCAGTAAATTCTCATACTGTATTTTCAGTTTTGGAATATTTATCCTCTCCCCAAATTTGTTACTAATAAAACACAATAAAAATTATTTAAAGAAAAAAAAATATATTTACCTTTTAATAGTTTGTTTACATCTACCTTTTGAGGGACATTTTCCCTTATTATTATTATTCCTCACAGCACTGCGAGACGGTGTAAACAAGTAATGATCTGAATAAACTTGATATGGGGCTCGAGAAAACACAGCCCCTCACAGGTTTGCGCCGTGGATTCCCGCGAGTCAGACGCGGATACTGTGTTTGTTTTAGGCTCGCGCAGTCTTCACTCGGACGCGCGCTTCAATCCGTTGTGGAGACTCTCTTTTCGTTCCAGTGAAATTACAAAACAAAATACACACACACACATGTCTCTGCCTGATATACAACCACTGATAAACATAATCTGATTTGACAAAAAAAAAAAAAAAACTATGAGTGCAGATTTGAACTCAGAACCTTTGACACGCTAGGCAAATGTTCTACCACTAGACCACTTGATGATCTCCAGTTCAAGCACCTTATGTTGTGATTGCTAGCCTATTTACTTTTTATGTATTAAATCCAGGAAATTTGTTAATGAAAATAATATTAAAATTAAGATACAATTAAAACAAAACGAAATTCGTTTTAAAGAATGGATTTGTGCTTTCTGTTTTGAAGTCTCTGTGAAAGTTTGAAAGTCTTTTAGTGCTGCTTCAGAGCGCTCGCGTCCATAATGGAGAACTGTCACGTAATATTGTTTTTTCCTCATAAATGCGAACATGTGTCAACTAATGCAAGTAAATTTAAAAAGACTTACCCGAAATATTATCCACGGCTGGATCAAGTCGCTCAACGTTCGTCGCTCAAAATACAAACGTTCGTCGTCAGAGTCCTGCTCTTCTTCTGAGCAAAATTTGAACTCGTGTCATCTTCCAACAGCACAGGAAAGTGAATAAATGAAACTTGCTGGTTTTAAGGCATTTCAGGGGGCGTTTACCTTATTTTGCATAGATCACCTCAGCTCATTATCTTATGAATAGCGCGCTCTGCGAGTGGGTGTGAACTCATTACCGATAATTAGGTGAGACGGGAGAAACTGTACTTCTCTTTAGTTTCTTACAGATTACATTGCAGGAGAATATTTGTTTTGAATGTGAATTGTTTTATTTAAAAGTAGAAATTTAAAGCTTTCTTTAGACGCATGTTTCATGGTTGTGTGATAAGTATTAGCTGAGTTTCAGTTCATTTTCCAGACTTGTTTCAAAAAGATTTTTGCGGAGACAGAGTGAGCTGAAAGCGCACCCTGTTTATTTTATTTATTTAAAAATAAAAACAAGGTTTTGATGTTAATGTGAGTGTACACAAAAAAAAGAAGACCCTCTATAGTTTATAATCATGTATTTATTTTATTAATATGACCGTAAATGACGGACTTTTTTAAGTTTATGTTGCTGCTATGTGAAAAAAATCCAGCAAAACGCGGGGGCGCGTTTGCCGACCTCAGAGGGTTAAGATACGTCATTTGTATTTTGTTGTTTTCTTTTGCTGTGTTATTAGGGCCCGAGCACCGATGGTGTGAGGACCCTCTTGGAATTGCTCTGTTTATTATTATTATTAGGGCCCGAGCACCGATGGTGTGAGGACCCTCTTGGAATTGCTCTGTTTATTATTATTAGGGCCCGAGCACCGATGGTGTGAGGACCCTCTTGGAATTGCTCTGTTTATTATTATTATTATTATTATTATTATTCTTCTCCACATTGAATTGCATTTTTGAGGGCCTAAACATGCGCGAAAACTCACGAAACTTTGCACACGCGTCAGAACTGGCGAAAATTTACATCTGATATAGGTTTCAGAATTGGACGGAGCAAAATGGCTCGATAGCGCCACCTATAAAAGTTCAACGGAGTGCGCCTCCCGCAACGTTCAACGTACGTGCACGAAATTCGGTACATACGTGTAATGACCTAATACCTACAAAAAAGTCTCTTGGAGCATAGCCCTAAACACAACAGGAAGTCAGCCATTTTGAACTTCCTCTCAGATTTTTGTGCAGTTTTTGCCATTTTCAGGCCTCGTACTTTAACGAACTCCTCCTACAGTTTTAATCTGATCATCTTCAAATTTGGTGAGTGTAATCTTAAGGCCTTTGCGACGTTAAATTGCGAAGATCTTGAGTTTTCGTCGAAGGGCGGGTCCTCGGCGGCCTTACAAATTTCGATGTTTCGCCATGAAACAGGAAGTTGCTGTAACTCAGGCATGGAATGTCCAATCTGCCCCAAACTTCACACGTTTGATAAGAGTTCTGTCCTGAACACATGGCCATGCTCATATTCAGTTATAGTCATAGCGCCACCTGCTGGCAACAGGAAGTGACATGTTTAACACTGTTATGGACTCCTAATAACATATAAAAAAGTGCCAGCAAGTGCTAAACATGCTAACAACATACTAGAAGCATGCTAAAACATGCTAGCAAACTCTTAGCTAAGTGCTAAAGCATGCTATTATTGCAATTAAATAGGAATTTGCTGTAACTCAGGCATGGAATGTCCAATCTGCCCCAAACTTCACACTTTTGATAAGCGTTCTGTCCTGAACACATCTACATGAGAATATTCAGTTATAGTAATAGCGCCACCTACTGGCAACAGGAAGTGTCATGTTTAACACGTTGATGCCATTCTAGCAACATGTTAAAAATGCCATTGAGGTCTAAACATGCTAGAAACATGTTAAAACATGCTAGCTAATGTTAAAACATGCTAGCAATACTTAGCTAAGTGGTAAAGCATGCTAATTCAATGAAACAGGATGTTGTTGTTACTCAAGAAGGCAATGTCCAATATGCGCCAAACTTCACACTTTTAATAAACGTTCTGTCCTGAACACATGACCATGCTCATATTCAGTTACAGTCATAGTGCCACCTGCTGGCAACAGGAAGTGACATGTTAAACACTGTTGTGGACATATAAAAACATATAAAAAAGTGCCAGCAAGTGCTAAACATGCTAACAACATAGTAGAAACATGTTAGCTAAAACATGCTAGCAAACACTTAGCTAAGTGCTAAAGCATGCTATTGCTGCAATTAAATAGGAATTTGCTGTAACACAGGCATGGAATGTCCAATCTGCCCCAAACTTCACACGTTTGATAAGAGTCATGGCCTGAACACATCTACATGAGAATATTCAGTTATAGTAATAGCGCCACCTGCTGTCAACAGGAAGTGACATGTTTAACACTGTTGTGGTCTCCTAATAACATATATAAAAGAGCCAGCAAGTGCTAAACAGGTTAGCAACATACTAGAAACATGCTAGCAAACACTTAGCTAAGTGATAAAGCATGCTATTACTGCAATTAAATAGGAATTTGCTGTAACTCAGGCATGGAACGTCCAATCTGCCCCAAACTTCACATGTTTGATAAGAATCATGGCCTGAACGCATGCCTATGCTCAAATTCAGTTATAGTAATAGCGCCACCTACTGGCAACAGGAAGTGACATGTTTAACACGTTGATGCCGTTCTAGCAACATGTTAAAAATGCCATTGAGTTCTAAACATGCTAGAAACATATTAAAACATGCTAGCAATACTTAGCTAAGTGCTAAAGCATGCTAATTCAATGAAACAGGACTTTGTTGTTACTCAAGAAGGCAATGTACAATCTACCCCAAACGTCACACGTTTGATAAGAGTTATCTCTTGAACACATGTCCATGCTCATATTTAGTTATAGTCATAGCGCCACCTGCTGGCAACAGGAAGTGACGTTTAACACTGTTCTTGACTCCTAATAACATATAAAAAAATGCCAGTAGGTGCTAAACATCCTACCAACATACTAGAGACATGCTAAAACATAATAGCAAACACTTAGCTAAGTGCTAAAGAATGATATTACTGCAATTAAATATGAATTTGCTGTAACTCAGGCATGGAATGTCCAATCTGCCCCAAACTTCACACTTTTGATAAGCGTTCTGTCCTGAACACATGACCATGCTTATATTCAGTTATAGTCATAGCGCCACCTGCTGGCAACAGGAAGTGACATGTTTAACACTGTTGTGGACTCCTAATAACATATAAAAAAGTGCCAGCAAGTGTTAAACATGCTAACAACATACTAGAAACATGCTAAAACATGCTAGCAAACTCTTAGCCAAGTGCTAAAGCATGCTATTATTGCAATTAAATAGGAATTTGCTGTAACTCAGGCATGGAATGTCCAATCTGCCCCAAACTTCACACTTTTGATAAGAGTCATGGCCTGAACACATCTACATGAGAATGTTCAGTTATAGTAATAGCGCCACCAACTGGCAACAGGAAGTGACATGTTTAACACGTTGATGCCGTTCTAGCAACATGTTAAAACATGCTAACAATGCTTAGCTAAGTTCTAAAGAATGCTAATTCAATGAAACATGACTTTGTTGTTACTCAAGAAGGCAATGTCCAGTTTGCACCAAACTTCACATGTTTGATAAGAGTTCTGTCCTGAACACACATCCATGCTCATATTCAGTTATAGTCATAACGCCACCTACTGGCAACAGAAACTGACATGGTTAACACCGTGCAGTACTAACCACATACTTATTGTGTACTAAGCATGCTAGAAACAGACTGAACATGCTAGCAACACTTAGCTGAGTCATGAAGCATGCTATTATCACCATTATACAAAACATTTTGTAACTGACTTTGACATACTCTTACTATATATACCTCCTTAAATGTACATTTCCCAACCATGCTCTGCCTTCCTAAAGCCACCGAGTGTTGATGGCACGGGTGCGAGGGCCCTTTCATCGCTGCTTGCAGCTTTAATTATTATTATTATTCTTCTCCGCATTGAATTGCATTTTTGAGGGCCTAAACATGCTCGAAAACTCACGAAACTTTGCACACGCGTCAGAACTGGCGAAAATTTACATCTGATATAGGTTTCAGAATTGGGCGGGGCAAAATGGCTCGATAGCGCCACCTATAAAAGTTCAACGGAGTGCGCCTCCCGCAACGTTCCACGTACGTGCACGAAATTCGGTACATACATGTAATGACCTAATACCTACAAAAAAGTCTCTTGGAGCATAGCCCTAAACACAACAGGAAGTCAGCCATTTTGAACTTCCTCTCAGATTTTTGTGCAGTTTTTGCCATTTTCAGGCCTCATACTTTAACGAACTCCTCCTACAGTTTTAATCTGATCATCTTCAAATTTGGTGATTGTAATCTTAAGGCCTTTGTGACGTTAAATTGCGAAGATCTTGAGTTTTCGTCAAAGGGCGGGTCCTCGGCGGCCTGACAAATTTCGATGTTTCGCCATGAAACAGGAAGTTGCTGTAACTCAGGCATGGAATGTCCAATCTGCCCCAAACTTCAAACGTTTGATAAGAGTTCTGTCCTGAACACATGACCATGCTTATATTCAGTTACAGTCATAGCGCCACCTGCTGGCAACAGGAAGTGACGTTTAACACTGTTCTTGACTCCTAATAACATATAAAAAAATGCCAGTAGGTGCTAAACATCCTACCAACATACTAGAGACATGCTAAAACATGCTAGAAAACTCTTAGCTAAGTGCTAAAGCATGCTATTATTGCAATTAAATAGGAATTTGCTGTAACCCAGGCATGGAATGTCCAATCTGCCCCAAACTTCACACTTTTGATAAGAGTCATGGCCTGAATACATCTACATGAGAATGTTCATTTATAGTAATAGCGCCACCTACTGGCAACAGGAAGTGACATGTTTAACACGTTGATGCCGTTTTAGCAACATGTTAAAAATGCCATTGAGTTCTAAACATGCTAGAAACATGTTAAAACATGCTAACAATGCTTAGCTAAGTGCTAAAGAATGCTAATTCAATGAAACAGGATGTTGTTGTTACTCAAGAAGGCAATGTCCAATCTGCGCCAAACTTCACACTTTTGATAAGCGTTCTGTCCTGAACACATGACCATGCTCATATTCAGTTACAGTCATAGTGCCACCTGCTGGCAACAGGAAGTGACATGTTAAAAACTGTTGTGGACATATAAAAACATATAAAAAAGTGCCAGCAAGTGCTAAACATGCTAACAACATACTAGAAACATGTTAAAACATGCTAGCAAACACTTAGCTAAGTGCTAAAGCATGCTATTGCTGCAATTAAATTGGAATTTGTTGTAACACAGGCATGGAATGTCCAATCTGCCCCAAACTTCACACGTTTGATAAGAGTCATGGCCTGAACACATCTACATGAGAATATTCAGTTATAGTAATAGCGCCACCTGCTGGCAACAGGAAGTGACATGTTTAACACGTTGATGCCGTTCTAGACGTTCAATGGTTAAAAATGCCATTGAGTTCTAAACATGCTAGAAACATGTTAAAACATGCTAACAATGCTTAGCTAAGTGCTAAAGAATGCTAATTCAATGAAACATGACTTTGTTGTTACTCAAGAAGGCAATTTCCAATTTGCACCAAACTTCACACGTTTGATAAGAGTTCTGTCCTGAACACACATCCATGCTCATATTCAGTTATAGTCATAACGCCACCTACTGGCAACAGAAACTGACATGGTTAACACAGTAATGAAGTACTAACCACATAATTATTGTGTACTAAGCATGCTAGAAACAGACTAAACATGCTAGCAACACTTAGCTGAGTCATGAAGCATGCTATTATCACCATTATACAAAACATTTTGTAACTGACTTTGACATACTATTACTATATATACCTCCTTAAATGTACATTTCCCAACCATGCTCTGTCTTCCTAAAGCCACCGAGTGTTGATGGCACGGGTGCGAGGGCCCTTTCATCGCTGCTTGCAGCTTTAATTATTAGGGCCCAAGCCCTGAAGGGGCGAAGGCCCTATTGTTTTCGTTAGGATTATTATTATTATTATTAGGGCCCAAGCCCTGAAAGGGCGAAGGCCCTATTGTTTCCGGTAGGATTATTTATTAGGGCCCAAGCCCTGAAAGGGCGAAGGCCCTATTGTTTCCGGTAGGATTATTAGGGCCCAAGCCCTGAAAGGGCGCAGAGCCCTATTGTTCTTCTAAGGATTATTTATTATTATTTTTTTTTCAACCTTTCGGGCACTTTTGGGGCCCTTAACGTGCTCGAAAACTCTTGAAACTTTGCACACAGGTCAGAACCCGCGGCCATTAGGGCCGGGCTGAAGCTGGGACACTGGCGTGGCAGGGAGGCTCGACAGCGCCCCCTGGAACGGGGTCCGAAAACTTGGTCCATAAATCAAACACGCTTGCATGTAATAATATGAAACTTGGTACACATATAGATATCATCGGGCCAAACAACTTTCGTACTTTTACTTTTTACGCCAGCCCAACAGGAAGTCGGCTATTATGGGTTGTTTGGAAACGCATGCTGTGGAATTTAATGTACTCCTCCTAGGGAATTCATCCATTCGCCTCCAAACTCAGTCAGCATGAAGTCAAGACATTGAGGATGCTAAATTGCGGACGGATTTTTGATATCTCGAACGGTTTGGCTGTGGCGAGGACACGAATTTATGGCGAATAATGGAAACAGGAAGTGTGTTATAACTTCTGCATACATTAACTGATCTTGATTAAACTTCAGCAGTGTGTTCGTTGTAAGAGGTCGATCACATGGATGTGACTATTGTGAGTCAAAGTTATAGCGCCACCAACTGGCAACAGGAAGTGTGTCCCTTTCAAAATGCTTTGAAATCACCCTCTTATTTTTACCCGATTTGCTTCAAACTTTATGTGTATAATGTAAACACACGGCAGATGTAGACCTGTGAAAGGATTTTTGATATCTTTAATACTGTTGCCATGGCAACGCTTCAAACTTTAATATTCTTTTTTGATGCTTTTGAGACTCTTAACATACTTGAAATTGGATGAAACTCGACAGACACATCACATTTATTAGCCAGTAGACATGTGCAAAGTTTCAGAAACGGGCGTGGTGAGGGGCTCAGTAGCGCCACCTTTAGTCATAAGTGGGGGGGTTAGTTTTATCAACAGCAACAAAACTTGGTATGTGTATTGTTCTCATCAAGACGGACAACTTTCTAATTTACATGAACTATCTCTGACCAACAGGAAGAGAGATATTTTGGTTTGAATGTGGATATTCTGAAGAATTTTCTCTCCCTCTCTCTGTGTCTCTGTGTGTGTGAGGGGAGGGGGGGATTTGACTATTGCTTTTACATTGTTAATCAAGGTTTCAGGGGCTTTTGGGGTCCTTAACGTGCTCAAAAACTCTTGTAACTTTGCACACAAGTCAGAACCCCCTGCCATCAGGGACGGGCTGAAGCTGGTACCCGGGCGTGGCAGGGGGGCTCAACAGCGCCCCCTTGAACGGGGGTCCCAAAACTTGGTCCATAGATCAAACACGCTTGCATTAATTAATATGAAACTCGGTACACATATAGATCTCATCGGGCCGAACAACTTTCCCCTGGTCAAGTTTTACGCCAGCCCAACAGGAAGTCGGCTATTATGGGTTGTTTGGAAAACGCTTGCTGTGGAATGCGAAGTACTCCTCCTAGAGAATTCATCCAATCCCCACCAAACTCGGTGTGCATGAAGTCAAGACATTGAGGATTCTAAATTGCGGACGGATTTTTGATATCTCGAACGGTTTGGCCGTGGCGAGGAAACGAATTTATGGCGAGAAAAGAGAAACACGAAGTGGTATAACTTCTGCATACATTAACTGATCTTGATGAAACTTCACCAGTGTGTTCGTGGTAAGAGGCCGATCAGATGGATGTAACTATTGTGAGTCAAAGTTATAGCGCCACCAACTGGCAGCAGGAAGTGTGTCACTTTCAAAATGCTTTTGACAAAAGTGGGGGGGTTAGTTTTACCCACAGTTTTAAAAATCAGTACGTACATTGGTCTCATCGAGCCGGACAACTTTCTAATATACAGTTATTAGCTTCGACCAATAGGAAGTCAGATATTTTGGTTTGAATGTGAATTTATTTGCAAATTCAGCCTCTGCTTTTTACCCACTCCTGCTAAGTGTTTTTTTTTTTATTCACACCAAACTTTTTTAACACGATGAAAATACATTAAAGATGCTAAATTGTGAACGGATATTAAATATTTCAAACGGTTTTGACATGGCGAGGGATTAAAATAATGTCAAAAAAGGATTCAGAAAACATCTCATATCTTCTTAAAATTTAATTATACACCATTTATTTTTATATAAAATTATACAAATATCAGAACTAAACCGAAACAGAACTAGTTTTGGGTTTATTCAGTTTTTTTCAATTCAAGAATTATGTACAAGTTTAAAATCAGCCAGAATGCGCTATTTAGTAAAAAAAAAAAAGTCATACATAGGGCTATACTGCCCTCTTGTGTTCAAAATCAGGTAGGCCCATTGTATATTGTATTTATATATAAATATAATAGCGATGTGACTGAGAATTTTTTCCCACTGGTTAATTGATGTGTGACACCGCGGCGGGGGCTTTTATATCGCTAACTTAAAGGGATACTCCACTTTAAATGGAAAATTCTGTCATCATATACTCACCCTCATGTTGTTTCAATCCTTTATTAATTTCTTTCTTCTGCTGAACAGAAAGGAAGATATTTAGAAGAATGTCAGTAACCAGACAGTTTCTGGTCTCATTGACTTCCATAGTATACATTTTTTTCCTACTATGGAAGTCAATGGGATCAGAAACTGTCTGGTTACTGACATTCTCCTAAATATCTTCCTTTCTGTTCAGCAGAAGAAAGAAATTCATTAAGGATTAAAACAACATGAGGGTGAGTATATGATGAGCGAAAGTGAAATACGGACATCCTAAAAAACATTCACTCTGTTCTGCTCGTTCCTCGCTGTAGACGTGTTATTGCCCATGCAGCCGTGAGCATTTTAGTTTCATTTAAAAAATAGCGCCATTTCGGGGGTGGGATTGCTTGAATGTTTTTTTACAAAAGCACAATGTTGTGTTTTATTGCGAGTGTACATAAATATAAGGGTGTATTCACACCAGGAAAGTCCGATAGTTCACTTGCTTTGGTCCGGACCAAATAGAATGTTGATTTTTTTTGTTTGGTACGGTTCGTTTTCACACTGCTCTTTTTACAAGTGAACCAAAATGTGTAAACAAAACCACACGTGTGCTAAGGTCGTCCATTCATTGGACAGGAATTCTCAAGCAGGGAAAAGCAGGAAGTGCAAAAAAAAGCAAAAAAAAAAAAAAAAAAGCAGGAGATATTTCGTAATGTAATCGCCTATTTGTTATTTTACTGATTTGGTGTTATTCTTTACAAACGCAATATGAAGAAACTATGGTAGTATAGATAAAAGCCCGCCCGCACTGACAATTGATTGCTTGGGTCCTTACATGCGCTTCGTGAGGCACACTAGCTGGCACACACACGCAAGGTCTCTCGCTCCCTCTCTCTGCCGTGCGCGCACTCTTGCTCGCTCGCTCTAGATTTCCGGAGATTTTAAATGATTTGCGGGCATTCATGCGCTTCTATCGACATGCGGGAGACTGCCGGAACTTCCGGGAGACTTTGGATGTCTGTATAATAAGACACCATTATGCCAAAATGTCAGTTTTGTTAAGTATCCTCATAAGAGCAGTCAAATAAAAAGACGCAGTTTTCTGCAGTTGGGTCGGTTCATGTTCACACCGTAAATGAACCGTACCAGAGTTCGTTTGGAACCGTACCGAGACCACCTCTTCAGCTGGGTCTCGGTTCGATTGTTTGGTCCGCACCCGAGTTCGATTGCTGTATTCACACCTGCCCAAAAGGTCCGCACCAAGGGGGGAAACGAACTAGAGTTCGATTCAATCGAACCAAACAAGGCAGGTGTGAATACACCCTAAGTAAACACAGTGCAGTTTAAATGATGTCCTGTATGAACAAACTGATGGAGTAGCCTATGTTTTTATGTTTCCACTGTTCGATCGCGCCCACGCCTCACACACACACACACACACACACACACACACACACTGTGCATTCCAGCATTGCAATCTTGACATCGCAGCCGGTTCATTACAGCCGTAATAAAATATAATAATAAATATAAATAGTCAACCTATTTGCAGCAAATGATGGTAGATTTTAGATCAATATATTTGTTTTCCTTACAATTTTAATTAACACTAACTTTATTCTCATCTGAATTATAAATAATTTATTTCTGTATAAAATAATACTACCATTAAAAAATACATTTGATTGTCTTTTTTAATCAATGGAGAATGTGTGACTTAAAAATAAACAGATTAGTGCTTGGTTTGAGGACAAGAAATGAAAACCAATGCAATATGATGAATGTCCAAAAACGTTCGCTCTTCTCTGCCCGTTCCTCGCCTCGCCATATATATATATATATATATATATATATATATATATATATATATATATATATATATATATATATATTTATATTTATTTATTTATTTTTTGTTACATATATAATGTATATATTATATTTTTTTTGTTACATATATATATATATATATATATATATATATATATATATATATATATATATATATATATATATATATAAATATAGCTGCGAGCAGCGATGGAGGGCCCAAGCCGGTGACACCGCCACCCCGGTGGCTTTAGTGTAACTAAAGGCACCAGGGTGGCGGTGCCACCGGCTTGGGCCCGCCATCGCTGCTCGCAGCTATATTTTATTATTATTATTATTATTTTGTCAACCTTTTGGGCACTTTTGGGGCCCTTAACATGCTCAAAAACTCTTGAAATTTTGCACACACATCAGAACCTGCGGCCATCAGGGCCGGACTGAAGCTGGTACCCGGGCGTGGCACGGAGGCTCGACAGCGCCCCCTGGAATGGTGTCCGAAAACTTGGTCTATAAATCAAACACGCTTGCATATAATAATATGAAACTCAGTACACATATAGATCTCATCCGGCCGAACAACTTTCGTGCTCTAAGTTTTACACCAGCCCAACAGGAAGTCAACTATTATGGGTTGTTTGAAAAACGCATCCTCTGGAATTTGAAATACTCCTCCTAGAATATTCGTCCAATCACAACCAAACTCGGTGTGCATGAAGTCAAGACATTGAGGATGCTAAATTGCGGACGGATTTTTGATATCTCGAACGGTTTGGCTGTGGCGAGGAAACGAATTTATGGCGAATAATGGTACACAGGAAGTGTGTTATAACTTCTGCATACATTAACTGATCTTGATGAAACTTTCGCAGTGTGTTTGTTGTAAGAGGCCGATCACAAGGATGTGACTATTGTGAGTCAAAGTTATAGCGCCACCAACTGGCAGCAGGAAGTGTGTCCCTTTCAAAATGCTTTGAAGTCACCCTCTTAATTTTACCCGATTTGCTTCAAACTTTATGTGTATAATGTAAACACACGGCAGATGTAGACCTGTGAAAGGATTATTGATATCTTAGATACTGTTGCCGTGGCAACGCATCAAATTTTAATATTCTTTTCGGATGCGTTTGAGACTCTTAACATGCTTGAAATTGGATGAAACTCGACAGACACATAACACTTATTAGCCAGTAGACATGTGAAAAGTTTCAGAAACGGGCGTGGCAGGGGGGCTCAACAGCGCCCTCTTGAACAGGGTCTGAAAACTTGGTCCATATATCAAATACGCTTGCATGAATTAATATGAAACTTGGTACACATATAGATTTCATGGGGCCGAACAACTTTCCCTCTGTCAAGTTTCACGCCAGCCCAACAGGAAGTCGGCTATTATGGGTTGTTTGGAAAACGCTTGCTGTGGAATGTGATGTACTCCTCCTAGAGAATTCATTCAATCACCTCCAAACTCAGTCAGCATGAAGTCAAGACATTGAGGATGCTAAATTGCGAACAGATTTTTGATATCTCGAACGGTTTGGCTGTGGCGAGGAATCGAATTTATGGCGAGAAAAGAGAAACACGAAGTGGAATAACTTCTGCATACATTAACTGATCTTGATGAAACTTCAGCAGTGTGTTCGTGGTAAGAGGCCGATCAGATCGATGTAGCTATTGTGAGTCAAAGTTATAGCGCCACCAACTGGCAGCAGGAAGTGTGTCACTTTCAACATGCTTTTGACAAAAGTGGGGGGGTTAGTTTTAACTACAGTAAAGAAAAAATAGTTTGTATATTGTTCTCATCAAGCCGGACAACTTTCTAATTTACATTCAATAGCTCTGGCCATCAGGAAGTCAGATATTTTGGTCTGAATGTGATTTTTTTTGCTAAATCAGCCTCTGAATTTTTAGCCACTCCTCTTAAACTATTTATTTTATTCGTACCAAACTTTTTCAACATGATGAAACTACATTAAATATGCTAAATTGTGAATGGATAATAAATATCTTAAACGGTTTTGCTATGGCGAGGGATTAAAGTAATGTCCAAAAAGGAAACACTAAAAATCTTCTAAAAATGTAATTATATACCATTTATTTCTATATAAAAGAATGCAAATATCACAACTAAACCCATTTTATTCTGTTTTTGCAATTCAAGAAGAATGAAAAAGTTAAAACAGGCTATTTAGTGCTATTTGGTTCAACAAAAAAGCAAACATAGGGCTATACTGCCCTCTTGTGTCCAAAAGGACATCAAAATAGTATATAAAACTTTTTACCAGGTAGGCCAATATTGTATTTAAATATACATTTATTAGGTATGTGTCTGAGGATATTTTCCCACCGGTTAATCGACGTGTGACACGAGTGGGTGCTTTTAAATCGCTAATATAATAGTGAAAGAAAAATAATGATAATGTTGCACACACAAATCACACACATGTGGGAAAGAATAAACAACACTAAACCGCCATTAGGTGTCGCCAGGCATCCATCTTAATAAGCGAGTCATTGATTCATTCGTTCAAACGATTCGTTCGAATGAGTCGATCATGATTAAGACAGATGTTTATGGATTGATCATTCAATCTTTGAGTCAACCGATTCGTTAAAAATGCTGAATCGTTCAGTTATGAGAAAACACGTGATAAGTGATGGTTCTGCCGTGATCTTTGTTGAACTATTTTCGCTGCTGAAACAGAACAAAAACAGTCAACATTGCATCTAAAATGTAAGTGACTTAATTGTAACTGTTTATTTGTATGAAATCTAGGGGTGGGAGAAAAAAATTATTCTTAGATGCATCGCGATGCGGACGTGGACGATTCTGAATCGATTCACAAATGTCAAAAAATCGATTCTCTAAAAAAATATTTTTCTAATAACGTA
>JAJAQA010000017.1:951797-954297 GCA_021464565.1 Rutilus rutilus | reverse complement strand
CCATATATCAAACACGCTCGCATGAATTAATATGAAACTCGGTACACATATAGATCTCATCGGGCCGAACAACTTTACCCCGGTCAAGTTTTACGCCAGCCCAACAGGAAGTCGGCTATTATGGGTTGTTTGGAAAACGCTTGCTGTGGAATGTGAAATACTCCTCCTAGAAAATTCACCGTGTCCCCTTCAAACTCGGTGTGCATGTAGTCAAGACTTTGAGGATGCTAAATTGCGGACGGATTTTTGATATCTCGAACGGTTTGGCTGTGGCGAGGAATCGAATTTATGGCGAGAAAAGAGAAACACGGAAGTGGAATAACTTCTGCATACATTAACTGATCTTGATGAAACTTCAGCAGTGTGTTCGTGGTAAGAGGCCGATCAGATGGATGTAGCTATTGTGAGTCAAAGTTATAGCGCCACCAACTGGCAGCAGGAAGTGTGTCACTTTCAACATGCTTTAGACAAAAGTGGGGGGGTTAGTTTTAACTACAGTAAAGAAAAAATAGTTTTTATATTGTTCTCATCAAGCCGGACAACTTTCTAATTTACATTCAATAGCTCTGGCCATCAGGAAGTCAGATATTTTGGTCTGAATGTGAATTTTTTTGCAAAATCAGCCTCTGAATTTTTAGCCACTCCTCTTAAACTATTTATTTTATTCGTACCAAACTTTTTCAACATGATGAAACTACATTAAATATGCTAAGTTGTGAATGGATAATAAATATCTCAAACGGTTTTGCTATGGCGAGGGATTAATGTCCAAAAAGGAAACACTAAAAATCTTCTAAAAATGTAATTATATACCATTTATTTCTATATAAAAGTATACAAATATCACAACTAAACCCATTTTATTCTGTTTTTGCAATTCAAGAAGAATGAAAAAGTTAAAAACAGGCTATTTAGTGCTATTTGGTTCAACAAAAAAGCAAACATAGGGCTATACTGCCCTCTTGTGTCCAAAAGGACATCAAAATAGTATATAAAACTTTTTACCAGGTAGGCCAATATTGTATTTAAATATACATTTATTAGGTATGTGTCTGAGGATATTTTCCCACCGGTTAATCGACGTGTGACACGAGTGGGTGCTTTTAAATCGCTAATATAAAAGTGAAAGTAAAAAAACGGACGTCCGCACGGACATTGATAATGGTGCACGTTGGAAAGAATGATACTTTTAAACATAACACTAAACCGCCATTAGGTGTCGCCAGGCGACCATCTTAATGAGCGAGTCATTGATTCATTCGTTCAAATGATTCGTTCCAATGACTGAGTCATTCATGATTGAGACAGATGTTTATGGATTGACCATTGAATCTTTGAGTCAAGCGATTCGTTTCAAAATGCTGAATCATTCAGTAATGAGAAAACAAGTTGCTGTGATCTTTGTTTAACTATTTTTGCTGCTGAAACAGAACAAAAACAGTCAATATTGCATCTAAAATGTAAGTGACTTAATTGTAACTGTTTATTAACCTGTTGTATGAAATCAATGTCACAGTTTCAATCGTGATTGTATTCAGGAAATAGTTGCCTACTCGTCAAGTGAGGTTGCTTAACTCTATCATATGTTATAAAATATATAAAAACTCCATATTTGTAATTTTTATAGTCAGTATGTTGTTAACTGGGTTGCTTTTTTGTGTGCTGCGCTCATTTGTTTACAATTCTCCTGGAGAAGCAGCATGAGCCTCAGCAGTGCAACCTTGTTACCATTGATCAGTAATACATTTATTATTAACTGATGATTGCAACTTAAAATGAATGTAATGAAATTAGAATAATCTCTCGTTTTAGTGATTCCCAAGTTATTTTTTTGTTATTGACGTTCTAATCAGGCTATACTCTGGTCGGGCAAGTAAAATTCTCTTTCAGGTAGGCCTATTGTATTTATATATAAATATATTAGGGATGTGACTGTGATAACATTTTCCCACCGGTTAATCGACGTGTGACACCACTGAGCGCTTTTAAATCGCTAACTATAGTATACTATATACTAGTAAAATACAGACGTCCGCACAGACATTGATAATGGTGCGGAGTAGAGCGAGCATTTTCAATTTATTCCTATGGATGTAGGAATTAACTAAAACATTTTATTTATGTTTTTGTGTCCACTGTTCAACCGCAACCGCGTCACACACACACACACATTCCAGAATTGCAATCTTGACATCGCAGCCTGTTCATTATAGCCCTAATACAATATAATAATAAAAATAGTCAACCTAACATAAACGAATTACACTGCTCTGTTTAAATAGTCAGTAGTACAATCTGTACCATTCACAGTAAGCAGAGCTCCACTGTGATGTTTCCAAGAACATTTTTGCGCGTGTGAAGAGGATGATTTTTTCCATCGATATTGGAACACGAGTGAAGTACAAAGCCTATAATAAAGAATAGTTTAGCATCCAAATACATCGCAAATATTGAAACATTTTGATTCTAATGAGAGGGTTACGTGAGACCAACACTGCTT
>JAJAQA010000017.1:944297-949297 GCA_021464565.1 Rutilus rutilus | reverse complement strand
TCACAAAACTTGGTATGTGTATTGTTCTCATAAAGACGGACAACTTTCTAATTTACATGAACCATCTCTGACCAACAGGAAGAGAGATATTTTGGTTTGAATGTGGATTTTCTGAAGAATTTTCTCTCCCTCTCTCTGTGTCTGTGTGTGTGTGAGGGGAGGGGGGGATTTGACTATTGCTTTTAAATTGTTAATCAAGGTTTCAGGGGCTTTTGGGGTCCTTAACGTGCTCAAAAACTCTTGAAACTTTGCACACAGGTCAGAACCCACGGCCATCAGGGCCGGGCTGAAGCTGGTACCCGGGCGTGGCTGGGGGGCTCAACAGCGCCCCCTTGAACGGGGTTCTAAAACTTGATCCATATATCAAACACGCTCGCATGAATTAATATGAAACTCGGTACACATATAGATCTCATCGGGTTGAACAACTTTACCCCGGTCAAGTTTTACGCCAGCCCAACAGGAAGTCGGCTATTATGGGTTGTTTGGAAAACGCTTGCTGTGGAATGTGAAATACTCCTCCTAGAAAATTCACCGTGTCCCCTTCAAACTCGGTGGGCATGTAGTCAAGACTTTGAGGATGCTAAATTGCGGACGGATTTTTGATATCTCGAACGGTTTGGCTGTGGCGAGGAATCGAATTTATGACGAGAAAAGAGAAACACGGAAGTGGAATAACTTCTGCATACATTAACTGATCTTGATGAAACTTCAGCAGTGTGTTCGTGGTAAGAGGCCGATCAGATGGATGTAGCTATTGTGAGTCAAAGTTATAGCGCCACCAACTGGCAGCAGGAAGTGTGTCACTTTCAACATGCTTTTGACAAAAGTGGGGGGGTTACTTTTAACTACAGTAAAGAAAAAATAGTTTGTATATTGTTCTCATCAAGCCGGACAACTTTCTAATTTACATTCAATAGCTCTGGCCATCAGGAAGTCAGATATTTTGGTCTGAATGTGAATTTTTTTGCAAAATCAGCCTCTGAATTTTTAGCCACTCCTCTTAAACTATTTATTTTATTCGTACCAAACTTTTTCAACATGATGAAACTACATTAAATATGCTAAATTGTGAATGGATAATAAATATCTCAAACGGTTTTGCTATGGCGAGGGATTAAAGTAAAAATCTTCTAAAAATGTAATTATATACCATTTATTTCTATATAAAAGTATACAAATATCACAACTAAACGCATTTTATTCTGTTTTTGCAATTCAAGAAGAATGAAAAAGTTAAAAACAGGCTATTTAGTGCTATTTGGTTCAACAAAAAAGCAAACATAGGGCTATACTGCCCTCTTGTGTCCAAAAGGACATCAAAATAGTATATAAAACTTTTTACCAGGTAGGCCAATATTGTATTTAAATATACATTTATTAGGTATGTGTCTGAGGATATTTTCCCACCGGTTAATCGACGTGTGACACGAGTGGGTGCTTTTAAATCGCTAATATAATAGTGAAAGAAAAATAATGATAATGTTGCACACACAAATCACACACATGTGGGAAAGAATGATGCTTTTAAACAACACTAAACCGCCATTAGGTGTCGCCAGGCATCCATCTTAATAAGCGAGTCATTGATTCATTCGTTCAAACGATTCGTTCGAATGAGTCGATCATGATTAAGACAGATGTTTATGGATTGATCATTCAATCTTTGAGTTAACCGATTCGTTAAAAATGCTGAATCGTTCAGTTATGAGAAAACACGTGATGCGTGATGGTTCTGCCGTGATCTTTGTTTAACTATTTTCGCTGCTGAAACAGAACAAAAACAGTCAACATTGCATCTAAAATGTAAGTGACTTAATTGTAACTGTTTATTAACCTGTTGTATGAAATCTAGGGGTGGGAGAAAAAATTGATTCTTAGATGCATCGCGATGCGGACGTGGACGATTCTGAATCGATTCACAAATGTCAAAAAATCGATTCTCTAAAAAAATATTTTTCTAATAACGTAATATTGACGGAAGGCAAAAGGCGGAACTCTAAGCGGACGTGCGTGCAGTCTGTGGCGCGCACATAACAGAGAAGTTTCTTCTGCTCACCAAGGCTGCATATATTTGATTAATAATTATAATAATTATTCCTGTGATCAAAGCTGAGTTTTCAGCATCATTACTCCAGTCGTCACTGTCACATGATCCTTCAGAAATTATTCTAATATGATGATTGATACTCAAGAAACATTCATTATTATTTTAAATGTCGAAAACAGTTGTGTACAGTCTTTGATGAATAGAAAGTTCAAAAGAACAGCATTTATCTGAAATCTAAAGCTTTTGTAACGTTAAACACTACCGCTCAAAAGTTTGTGGTTAGTAATAATTAAAATTTATTTTTGGGGGAAAGAAATAAAATAAATCAGTACTTTTATTTATGAAGGATGAGTTAAACTGATCAACAGTTACAGTAAAGACATTTATAATGTTAAAAATATATATATTTGAAATATATGCTGTTCTTTTGAACTTTACATTCATCAAAGCATTTTGAAAAAAAAAAGATCTGTACACAACTGTTTTCAACATTGAAAATAATAATGAATATTTATTGAGCATCAATCATCATATTAGTATGATTTCTGAAGGATCATGTGACACTGAAGACTGGAGTAATGATGCTGAAAACTCAACTTTGATCACAGAAATTAATTACTATGTAAAATATTTTAAAATTGAAAACAGCTGTTTTAAATTGGAATAATATTTCACAATATTACTGTTTTTGTTTGTATTTTTAATCAATAAATGCAGCCTTGGTGAGCAGAAGAGACTTCTCCTAAAAACATAAAAAATCTTACTGACCCCAAACTTTTGAACAATAATAATATATATATATATATATATGTGTTCGTTGTAAGAGGCCGATCGCACAGATGTGACTATTGTGAGTCAAAGTTATAGCGCCACCAACAGGCAGCAGGAAGTACATCACTTTCAAAATGCTTTGAAATCAGTGTCTTATTTTTACCCGATTTG
This sequence comes from Rutilus rutilus, assembly GCA_021464565.1. NCBI lineage: Eukaryota > Metazoa > Chordata > Actinopteri > Cypriniformes > Leuciscidae > Rutilus > Rutilus rutilus. The sequence continues at coordinate 946,305 of JAJAQA010000017.1, read as the reverse complement.
CTTCAAACTTTATGTGTACAGTGTAGACACACGGCAGATGTAAACCTGTGAAAGGATTATTGATATCTTAGATACTGTTGCCGTGGCAACGCATCAAACTTTAATATTCTTTTTTGATGCTTTTGAGACTCTTAACATACTTGAAATTGCATGAAACTCAACAGACACATCACATTTATTAGCCAGTAGACATGTGCAAAGTTTCAGAAACGGGGGTGGTGGAATGGCTCAGTAGCGCCACCTTTAGTCAAAAATGGGGGTTTAGTTTTTCCTAGAATCACAAAACTGGGTATGTGTATTGTTCTCATCAAGACGGACAACTTTCTAATTTACATGAACCATCTCCGACCAACAGGAAGAGAGATATTTTGGTTTGAATGTGGATTTTCTGAAGAATTTTCTCTCCCTCTCTCTGTGTCTGTGTGTGTGTGAGGGGAGGGGGGGATTTGACTATTGCTTTTATATTGTTAATCAAGGTTTCAGGGGCTTTTGGGGTCCTTAACGTGCTCAAAAACTCTTGAAACTTTGCACACAGGTCAGAACCCACGGCCATCAGGGCCGGGCTGAAGCTGGTACCCGGGCGTGGCTGGGGGGCTCAACAGCGCCCCCTTGAACGGGGTTCTAAAACTTGATCCATATATCAAACACGCTCGCATGAATTAATATGAAACTCGGTACACATATAGATCTCATCGGGCCGAACAACTTTACCCCGGTCAAGTTTTACGCCAGCCCAACAGGAAGTCGGCTATTATGGGTTGTTTGGAAAACGCTTGCTGTGGAATGTGAAATACTCCTCCTAGAAAATTCACCGTGTCCCCTTCAAACTCGGTGTGCATGTAGTCAAGACTTTGAGGATGCTAAATTGCGGACGGATTTTTGATATCTCGAACGGTTTGGCTGTGGCGAGGAATCGAATTTATGGCGAGAAAAGAGAAACACGGAAGTGGAATAACTTCTGCATACATTAACTGATCTTGATGAAACTTCAGCAGTGTGTTCGTGGTAAGAGGCCGATCAGATGGATGTAGCTATTGTGAGTCAAAGTTATAGCGCCACCAACTGGCAGCAGGAAGTGTGTCACTTTCAACATGCTTTTGACAAAAGTGGGGGGGTTACTTTTAACTACAGTAAAGAAAAAATAGTTTGTATATTGTTCTCATCAAGCCGGACAACTTTCTAATTTACATTCAATAGCTCTGGCCATCAGGAAGTCAGATATTTTGGTCTGAATGTGAATTTTTTTGCAAAATCAGCCTCTGAATTTTTAGCCACTCCTCTTAAACTATTTATTTTATTCGTACCAAACTTTTTCAACATGATGAAACTACATTAAATATGCTAAATTGTGAATGGATAATAAATATCTCAAACGGTTTTGCTATGGCGAGGGATTAAAGTAAAAATCTTCTAAAAATGTAATTATATACCATTTATTTCTATATAAAAGTATACAAATATCACAACTAAACCCATTTTATTCTGTTTTTGCAATTCAAGAAGAATGAAAAGTTAAAAACAGGCTATTTAGTGCTATTTGGTTCAACAAAAAAGCAAACATAGGGCTATACTGCCCTCTTGTGTCCAAAAGGACATCAAAATAGTATATAAAACTTTTTACCAGGTAGGCCAATATTGTATTTAAATATACATTTATTAGGTATGTGTCTGAGGATATTTTCCCACCGGTTAATCGACGTGTGACACGAGTGGGTGCTTTTAAATCGCTAATATAATAGTGAAAGAAAAATAATGATAATGTTGCACACACAAATCACACACATGTGGGAAAGAATGATGCTTTTAAACAACACTAAACCGCCATTAGGTGTCGCCAGGCATCCATCTTAATAAGCGAGTCATTGATTCATTCGTTCAAACGATTCGTTCGAATGAGTCGATCATGATTAAGGGTGCTTTCACACTTGGTTCGATTGTCTGTTCCGAACCCGAGTTCGATTGCTCCCCCCTCCCCCTGCCCCCGATGGACTGTGTTCACATTATATTA